>JAEOAD010000004.1:29030000-29432500 GCA_036365145.1 Orientallactaga sibirica | reverse complement strand
TATATTGCTGTTGGTAGCATTTCCATTTTCACAATATTAATTCTACCTATTTATGAGTATGGGAAGTCTTTCTATCTTCTCATGTTCTCCTCAATGTCTTTGCAAGGACTTTGTTCAGGAGTTTTGTACTTAAGTTCATCAGGTCTATAGGTTTCTTGCTGTGTCTCTGTCTGATTTTGAGTGATGCTAACTTTATAGAAAGAGGTGAGAAGCATTCCCCATTCTCCAATTATGTGAAAAGGCTTGAGAAAAAGGTGGTTTCAGTTCTTTGATGTTTGCTAGCATTTGGCTGAGACTGCATCAGACTGTGGACTTTGCTTTTGGGGGAGGTTTCTGATTACCTTTTCAATCTCAATAGATGTAATAGGTTTGTTAAGGAGATTTACCTCCTCTGAATTTAGTTTTGGTAGGTTGCATGTGTCTATAAATTCATCTATTTCTTCTAGTTTATCGAATTTTGTGGGATAGAGGTTTTGGAAATATGTCCTAATAATTCTTGCAATTTCATTGGTCTGTTGTGACCTCTCCCTTTTAATTTCTAATTTTGTTAATTTGAGACTTTCTTTTTATTCATTTGATCAAATTGTACAGGGGTTTATCGATCTTGTTTTTTTTTTTTTTCAAATACCTAGCTCTTCACTTTGTCTTTTTGAAATTGATTTCTTAATATCCCGTTCATTAATTTCTGAACTGATTATAGTTATTTCTGTTTGTGTAGAACTCTTAGGGTTGGATTGTTCTTGTTTTTCCAATGCTTTTAGGTGATGGTTAGGTTATTAATTTGAGCTCTCTCTGTCTTTACCATCAAGTAAACATCAAACATCTGCAGTTCAAGTCTGACATACAAAACCAGTGATGTCAGACTCTGGATTTTCCAACTTATGCCCCTCCAGCTTGGCTGAATAGCCAGGATTAAAGTTTTATCCCAAGCCACCAGTGTTCCATGATAGCCTATGAACAGTCCTGATATATCCAAAACATCTTATGGTTGTCCACTGTAAACCACAGTCCATGTTTACACCATCAACAATGTCTATTTTGCAATTTAATAAAAGGCCATCACTCTGTTTTACAAGCTGCATCTCATCAGTAGATTCTAGATCCATGTGAACTCTATGACCCACTTCCATGGGATTTTCATGCTTGTAAAATCAATATCAGGGGTATAGTAGCACAGCCAATTTGTTAATCAAAGGGACAAAATAAATTGTGACCTTGACTCTTCAGAATTCTTTTCAGGGCTGGAGGAATGGCTTAGCAGTGAAGGCACTTGTCTGCAAAGCCAAAGGACCCAGGACACATATAAGCCAGATGCATAAGGTGCTGCATGCTTCTGGAGTTCATTTGCAGTGGCTGGCTGAAAGCCCTGGCATACCCAATTTCTCCCTTTTTCTCTCTTTCTGTCTCTCTCATAAATAAATAAATAAATAAATAAATAAATAAATAAATAAATAAATAAAAGAATTCTTCCTTTCAGTCATCTCCTTTCAAAAGAGTTTGCAATCCTACTCATTCAGCCTTCCCTGGGGGAACATCATGCTCAGGCATCTTTCCCATTGTTTCAATGTGAAGCAATGGACTCATCTTTAATGATGATAATATGTGTAACAAAGGCAGTTTTAGTAATCTAAAATCCATCCCTGTGCCTGTAACTTTAAACTTACTTAAATTTTTCCAACTTTAAATCTTACATCTTTTAGTTCTATACTTTCTGCCAAGAACACCAGTCTATTATTTCAAAATATAACCAAGATCAGACTCTCGAGGCATGAGCAGCAGAATGCAGCCATCCTTTATGCCAACAGCTCAGTCCCGACAAAGATCCCTGCCTTCTTTACTTCCGCTTTGAAAGTTCATAAGGTAATATAATTCTCTGTGAATTTTAGCATTTTCCAGAATAGCCCATAAAACTTGGCTTACTGAACTGTGAGGCTTCTGTACTTCCAAGTATTAATCCTACTGACATTCTTCCAGCATAGAAGTTTCAAAAGATGAAAGTCCACATGGTTAGTATCATCTCAGCAACTACACCCCACTCTCTTGGTACCAGTTTTACTGTTGTAATCCACTCTGGGTTGCTGGGACAAGCATCCAAGCAGACACAGTAGATGGAGTACATATTTGGCAAAGCTCATTTGAAAGAAGGATGAGTAGGTTGGGATCAAAGAAAAAGCAAAAATAGTATTCCATAAATAAATTTATAATATCTATTTATGCAAGTAAATACTGTTTACCTTTCGATAAAATTTAGCATATAATTTGAAGTATTTCTGGCTTGTTTATTTTATTTATTTTTCTTTTATTAAATAGAATACAAAGTAACAAAGTTTACTTATAGCATTTGCATATGTTTTGTTTAGGTTGATCACTTTGTTTCCCAGTACACAATTGTACCCTTTTAGTCCCAGTATTTTTCATTTCTACTTTCATGTCACATGGGTTTCATTGCTATCCCCACCATCTCCCCCTTACTTAAAAATCTGTTTTTCTCATTTTTCTTTTAAATTTTTATTTTATTTTATTTTATTTATTTTACAGAGAAAGAAGAAGAGAGATAAAAAGAGAGAATGGGCACATTAGGGCCTTCAGCCACTACAAACAAACTCCAGACGTGTGCATCCGCTTGTGCATCTGGCTAATGTGGGTCCTGGTGAAACGAAACTGGGTCCTTTGGCTTTGCAGGCAAACGCCTCAACTGCTAAGCCATCCCTCCAGCCCAAAATTCTGTTTTTCTCATTTTTTGATCCTCTTTCTAGTTTCCTGTATTATGTCCCCACATAGAAATATATACAAATAAACCTATGTATATGCACATTAGAAGTTAAGACTTGCACATGTCAGAGAATATGTGGTATTTGTTTTTGAGTCCAGATTTCCTCACTTAATGTAATATTTCCAGTTCCATAAATTGACTTCTAAATTTCATAATTTCATTTTATTTATAGCTGAATAAAATTTCATTGTGCACATGTACCTTTTATTATTTAAATGTAAATATCTTCCATAGTCTCATGTAAGTGACTGGAAGTGGGCCTTAAAGTTTTACAAGCTAGCCCCACTTCCTGTTTTCTCCTCCCCCCCCTTTGACTATAATGCAAGGTGTTAAGCTGCTACATGCTCTGCCACCATACTTTCCCTACCATAACACTCCCTATTAAAATTCTAAGCCAAATAAAACCTTCTTCCTTCAGTTGCTTCTGGTCAGACATGTGTTCATAGCAACTAGAAAGTAGCTAATATAGTACTATATTTTCGTAATCCAAAGATCTGCTGATGGACACCTATGTTGGTTACACTTCCTTGCTATTGTGAATAAAGCAACAAGAAAAATGAATTCACAAGTATCTTTGTGGTAAGGTACAGAGTAGTTTGTGTATATGCCCAGGAGTGGTCCAGGTGAATCATATGTTTGATGTAGTTTTATTTGTGTAAGAATCCTCCAAATAGACCACACCAGTTTACAGTCCCAACATCAGTGAATATAGGTTCATTTTACCCAGCATTCAAAAGACCATAGATAGTCAAAGCTAACCTATCAGAAAGAACAGTGCTGGAGATACCAGAATATGTGACCACACGTTATGGTACAAAGCCACAGTGCTATATAGAGCATAGTACTGGTGCAAGACAGAATGCAGACCCATGACATAGAATATAGGTTCCAGACATAAACATGCACAACCACAGTCATATAATTTTGACAAAGGTGTCAAAACCAGACATAAGAAAACAGACAGCTTAATCAACACACTGGGGTAGAAAACCTGGATATCAATTTGCAGAACAATGAAATTAGATTTGTATCTCTCACTTTTCACACACACACAAAAAAATCAAAATGGATCAAAGACTTCAAGTTAAAGCTCAATTCATTGAAACTGGTAGGGAAAATGTAGTAAATACAGTTCAACATATATGTATAGGCAATATCTTTTTTAATAGAACCCCAACAGCATAGGAAATAGCCACCAAAATTGATATATGGGATTACATAATATTGAAATACTTCTGTAGAATAAAAGAAACTATCAGTACTACAGAGTGGGAGAAAATCTTTGCTACCTATATGTCAGGAAGGGGATTGATATCCATAATCTATGAAATGCAATACTTTAAAATCAAAACAGCCAGTAATTAATAATGAGTCAATGAACTGAACAGACATTTTTCAAGAGGGAAAACCCCGTGTCATAAGATTATAGCATTAAATGTACATTTTTACCATTTCATTATATCACAACCCTTAACTATTATACATGAGTTAGATCACCCATGCAATCACTTCTAGTTTTATTTAAGCTTGTATTTTAGTCTCCTTGGGCATATTCTTCAATCATCAGATTGTCTTCATTTGAGTTACTAATAATACGGACTTGAATTTATCATCATGGGTGGCTTTGGATTTCTTATTCATTTAAATATCACTGTAAACTAGATGTATAAGAGAAATCTGTGGTAGAGCCCAATATAGACAAAAACAACCTATAATGCAAATGGTTCCTTGAAAACTTGGAGTAGTTGGAAAAAAAAAAAAGAGTTAACCAGGTGTGGTGGCACACGCCTTTAATCCCAGCATGTAGGAGACAGAGGTAGGAGGATCTCTGTGAGTTCGAGGCCACCCTGAGACTACATAGTGAGTTCCAGGTCAGCCTGAACTAGAGTGAGACCCTACCTCAAAAAACCAAAAAAAAAAAAAAAAAAAAAAAAAAAAAAGAGTAGGATTTCTTACTGCATCTTATTCAATCTTATTAATGAAGCAAGTGTATCTTTTCAGACCTGAGACAAGCCACCACATCCTCTATTTACATAGGTTTACATACCTGCATGTAATCCTTTTTGGTATTTGAACTTATATACTGCCTTGGACAATATTTTGGGAAGTCTATAAATGTTTAGAGATGGTCTATATCACGGTTTCTTAAACTTTTATACTCATAATTTCTTTTCACTCGAGAAACTTTATGTGACCCTGGGTATATTAGGTTTTAAAACTATACAGGGATGTAGATTTCGTTCAGATGGTGCAGTGCCTAACATACACAAAGCCTCGAGTGTGGTTCCTACTACCACATAAGCTGGGCATGGTAGCAGATACCTGGAATACTAGCATAGAGGAGGTGAAGGCATGAGAATTAAAAGTTCAAGGTTGGGTTGGAGAGACGGCTTGGCCGTTAAAACGCCTGCCTCCCAAGCCTAAGAACACTGGTTCCAATCTGCAGGTCCCACGTTTAGCCAAACCAAAACGTGATGCAAGGGAGCAATGCTAAACTTGCCCACAAGAGGGCCCACACATCTGGATTTCATTCACAGAAGCTGAGAGGCCGCTGGTGCACCAATTCTCTCTCTCTCTAGCTCTTTCTCGCTCTCAAATAAAAAAATAAAAAGTTCAAGTTCATCCATGAATACATAGTGATTTGGATTGCAGTCTGTGTTACATGAAACCCTGTTTCAAATAAACAAAAATTTAAAAGGAACAACAAACAAACCCCACTCAATGGTAGAGCACTTGCCTAGCATGCCCTGAGTTTCATCTACAGCACCCTCACAACAATAGATACACAAATTAAACATTATTGATAATATACTATAAATTTATTTCACAATAACTCTTTGACATATGTAAATATAATTGTAACACATATTAAACATGAAAACAAATCCACGTACTAATGAGATGGATTATTTTATATCTGTTTTTACATGATCATATAAATGTTTGCTGAATATTTGATACTTCAAGATGTAGAACATGTTCATTTTTTTTTTTTTTTTTAGTTCTCATGGAGGTTTTTTTTTTTTTTGGCGGGAGGGGGGATTGTTTTTGTTTTTCAATCAGGGTTTTACTCTAGCCCAGGCTGATTTGGAATTCACTACACAATCTCAGGGTGGCATCGAACTCTCAGTAATCCCTTTACTTCTGCCTCACAAGTGCTGGGATTAAAGGTGTGCACCACTGCACCTGTCAGGATTCATGGATGTTTTGACTAAACTTATCAATGCTAAGATTGCTGCTTTCCATAAATGCATAGTAAAATACAGTAGGTATATGTTAAGAAATTGTTGTAAATTCTGTGCTAATCTTAAACCAAAATTTGTTTATACTTTTGATTTTATGAAACTTGAGCTTTCAAAATAAACAGTACTTTTTAAAAACAAACATTGTAACACAGTATAATCCAAAGCTATGCTAACTTGGTACTTGCTAAGGAATGATAAGCACAAAATATTAAGTTTGTTTTCTATAATTAAACCAAGAATTTTATAAGTACACTAAACAGTGCAATATGTAAAATACAATAGTTTAAATCTGAATTGAGGTATTTCAAGCCACATTTATTAGGATTGTATGGCATGACATCATGCAAAGTGTACATATGATATGTTTGAAACCAAGACAGCAGTGGAATCGTGCCATATAACATGATTGAGCTCTGCCACAAACACCTCAGATTCATTGCATGTTTGGTTTTGCATTAACTTTTGGTGGTGGCACATTCAGAAACCTTTTACTGTGGACAACTTTACAACATTTCCCATGTTCACTTATGGTATGTGCTCAGGACACATGGTCGACGAAGCAGGAGATAAATGAAATTCTGGTTATTGTTTCCTATTTTGAAGACTCACTTTCTTAGCTTTTCTTTCTTCCATTGTCAATAATAGGACTGACATTAATTGTATCTGACACAAATTCTCTTGTAGGGTTCAAATGAAATACTCTTTAAATGGCTTATATTAATAACAAATTAATTTTTGTCATTAGTGCTCAAACTTTGTTATTCAGTGTGAAGTCTTCGTCACTCTTTTTCCTTAGTGTTTTTCATTTAATATCATATGATGTACTTTGATAATCTGACACATTCTAAAAATGAGCTTATCAACTCAATCCAATGAATTCATTTATACATAGGTTGCCAGAAGCATTCAAGTATTTTTCTTTGAATATTCCAATTTATTTATTTAATGTATTAATGAACTTATTTGTGTACGTACTATTTATTTTTAGATAAAGTCTCATTATGTAGTTCAGGCTGAAATTTAACTCTATGTAGAACATGCTGGACTTAAATTCAATCATCCTGCCTTAACCTCTAATTGTCATGTGCCACTGCCCAGTAAAAATGTCAGTGAAATGTAAGCTGATTTGCACATGTTAGGAAGATACGCATTGAGCTTTCTTTAGACATGCAAGGATGCACTCATTTTCCTGCCAACCATAAAGACCATTACTAGATTATATTCAGTTGTGAATAGATTCATAAGATTTACTACATCAGATTCTTAAGCATGGTGTGCATACATGATAAGTTGTAATTCCTTGAAAAATTATGAATATTCTTTAATATTGTAACTAATATAATTTTTTCCAATTTTAATATTTTCTTTAATTTTCATTTTATTATAATTATGCCACTTTTATAATTGTGGGAACATCCAAATATCATTCCTAAATTTATATTTTAAAGGTTTGATTTAAGAAAAAATAACACTAGCCAGTTATGATAGTAAATGCTAGAAATAAAAATAAGTGGAAATGGTTTTTAATGAGCATGAAATACTGTATTAGAGAACATACTCTATATATCAAGGATTTTTAAATGTTACATCATAAGGAAAGAGATGATCGAAGAAGTAAATTGTTTTAGATTCTGCATGACAGAGTCAATATAGAGGGGTGACATGGTCTATAATCTGAGTTCTGCATCACTTGTTTGGGTAAACTAGACAAATTACTTAATTTATTCAAGACTCAATATCCACATAAAAGTAACATATAGATAGTTATTTAGAATAAATTATAGGTGATCACACATACTAAGTTTTAACACAATATGTGGCATATGCTGGACACTCAGTAAGCATTGATTAAAATTTTGTAAATAGGAATGTTGATAGACATGCATCATCAATTAAAGACATGTATATTTTTATAACTTATTTTTTGTTCTTTTGTGTACTCCTGTAGTTACTAGTTAAAAAAGACTATGCACTCTGTTAGAAATAAATTCTTAGTGGTCTCCTGAAAAACATGATATGTTCTAGACAAATACTTTCCTTTCATAATTGACACAAATTTATGGAAATAATCCTAAGCATCTTTGTAGCAAATGATGAAATAGTGACCTTTTAAACTTACATTCTTAATATTCCAGATTATAAAATATCCTCTTGTTTCTAAGAATACAGTCAATGCACTTATTGTCTCCATAAAGTACTTGTTAATTTTGTACAATATTTTCCAAATTCTCTTACACTCAGTAATATAAAAGAAGTCTTTCTTCTTGTCTAAGTGGAAGTCAGGGCTTCTTGACATGGCATAAAATAAAATACCATTACGTTTAACAGCATGCAAAGGGTTAGAAACCTCCCTGAATTAACAAATGCTAAATTTTATCCTCTGTACTATTGAAAATTCAAAACCTGGTTTTAAAAGTGATAGAATCTAACTTGACTGGTAACCTGCTGAAGACTGAATTAATCAATATTCCATTTAAAACAAATAATATTCCTTCTCACCAACAATTTCTTTTTTGACTCCAACAAAGCAACATGAGCCCTAACATGAGATAGCAATTTTATTTTCAACTTTTTATTCCATCTTAATTTGAACTGACTTGAATTTTATAACAAGGAAAAATAATTTTCACTCTCTTCCTTTGAAATATCCTTTTGGAATTTGGAAGTATATTTTTAGCCATAGATGGGGTAACCTAATATACTTGTTTTATTTGTACTAGGAAAACTTAGCTGTACTTAAAATATGTTTTCATCTGTGAATTACCACAATAAGGAAATACATTTTATATTGATTTGAATATACCTCTATAAGTCAAATGGTTCCAAGTATTGAAATTAAATTTGTATCCCCATCCCCTTATATCTCATATATATATATATATATATATATATATATATATATATATATATAGAGAGAGAGAGAGAGAGAGAGAGATATAAATATATATAACATAAATAAATATATGCAAATACATTTACAAGATAGGTGGTTATGATACACCCAGATTTTTAAAATAGATAATAAAATTTGCTTAGCTAGTTTAATCCTTACAAAGAAAATTCATTCACTTTTAAAATCAGAAAAATATCAAGTTTCTTTTCTTTTTTCTTTTTTAACAGTAAAATATTACCAGTCAAAATTTAGAATAAGTCCTTAAGCTACCAGAATATCATTCTTTTGAAGGACAACAAATTTTCTTTTTTTTTTCATTTTCTGATAATACATTGATATTCTTCAATGTGAAGCAAAACACAATATACAGTATTCAAAGTAACAAAGAGCTCAAAGTTATAAAACGCCAAAAATATGTCCTTGGGATGCTCGAAAACAATTAAGGATCTGTCATACTCTGATATCACTCTGCAAAAAAAAAAAAAAAAAAATGGTGTGTAACTGTGGCAGCCATGAAATAATCCCCTTGTCACAACTCTTCTTTCCACTGCAGGGAACATAACTGATCAGCAGTGCAGTGCCCTCAGCACTGGAATGGATAGACCCCGCATATCAGAGGGAACACTTTCCACTGAAGACAGAACAAGGTAGACATTTGAAACCTGGCCTTCTTTTAGAGGACACTTTGGCTTGAATACTCTCTATTGCTTTGGTGAAAATCTGCATAGGATTATGCTGCAAATGCTGTCAGTCTTTCCTTCCTTCTCTGCTCTAGCAGGGATGGATCAATACTCCTATCTGCAGACTCTCCACCCTCTACCCCACCCCATTTGCTGTCACAGATATTTTCCAATAAAAATGTTTTCTGTGGCTTGTATGTTATTTAAAAAGGGTAACTAAAATATTTACTTCTTGCAAGAAAAATCTGTGACTATAGTTACTATGTATTGTTTGAGTCTGAGAAAATAGTAATAGTAACGGGGTAGTTTGTTGAATACTCACTGAACATTTTTAATAAATGTAATACTACCATTTGAATATTTTGTGTCAATAGCACAAGACCTCTGATTTATTTTTGGCTGCACAAAATTTCTTTAAATTCCCTTACACTTTT
This sequence comes from Orientallactaga sibirica, assembly GCA_036365145.1. Taxonomy (NCBI): domain Eukaryota; kingdom Metazoa; phylum Chordata; class Mammalia; order Rodentia; family Dipodidae; genus Orientallactaga; species Orientallactaga sibirica. The sequence continues at coordinate 29,422,475 of JAEOAD010000004.1, read as the reverse complement.
ATTTGGATAATCATTTTAGGTTACAGATACACTTGCCTCTACATTCTTTACTCCCTCTCCATTTCTCCTTTCAGGATGGAATTTTCTCTTTTCTTCTTTGAAAATATATAAAACTACCTTTTAAATATCCATTGACTACACCTGATGATGTAACTTCACACTTAATGCATTTGGATATGCATAACAGATTTTACATATGTAGATTGAGGATGGGCCAGAGATTGACTGACATAGGGTATGTTTCTCAATAGCTTTCCAACTTAAACGTTTTGAGACAGTAGCTCTGCTAGTTTCTAGCTAGCAAGCCTTGGGGATTTTCCTGTCTCTGCTTCCCTGGCATAGACATTACAGGCATTTGCATCCCAACCACACCAAGCTTTTTATGTGTGCATTGGGGATTCACACTCAGGCCCTTATGCTTGTACAGCAAGCACTTTAATGACTGATCCTCCTCCCCAGTCTAAGAATGAATTATTAAGCATCCTGTCAAATTAACCATTAGTTATGAGAGAAAAATTAATGACAAAAATCAATGCTAAAATAGATAGTTCACAAAATTGACACTTGGTATTCAAGTTCACCCCAAATAAAGAGAAAAATACCTGAAAATAAAAATGTATGATGCATATTTATGATTGTTGAAAAATACTAGCAATATACAGAGACTGGAACTGCCAAAAACAGGTAGAATTGACACAAGAAGCAATGAGAACACTCAAAAGTAATAATGCTAATTACTAAATCCCACGATAGTATTTAGGAATTCTCTTGGAAACCAGACTAAAGACATAAAGACACAAACTATATGGCAAGACAATCTTAGAAATGAAAGGTGTACTTAGAACTGTCAACACGGCTCTAAGAATTATAGAAGAAAAGAGCAGGAGGACAAACAAGCAGTTTTAAAAATGATAAGCAATAACATGTAACCTCAACTAGAAGTAATTATTGCAATTATAAAGTAAGAGGGCTAGGGAGATGGCTAGAGATATAAGAGTGCTTTTAACAAGCTTGTGGGCCTAAGAGGTCCTGAGACCACCTGAGTTAGACTTTCCAGGACTCACATAAACAACAGGCATGGACATGCACATTGGTAACTCCAGTCTTATGGGGAGCACAGAAGGGAGAATTGCCTGGGATCTTAGACACTGCAGGTCCAGGTTCAGAGAGACTCATCTCAAGGAAATATATGGAGTGATGGTTGGAGAAATGGGTTAGCAGTTAAGGCACTTGCCTGAAAAGGCAAAGGACCCAGGTTCCATTTCTCATTGCCCATATAAGCCAGTTTGCACAATGCGGTGCATGCATCTGGAGTTCATTTGCAGTAGCTGAAGGTCCTGGTATACCCATTCTCTCTCTCTCTCTCTCTCTCTCTCTCTCTCTCTATATATATATATATATATATATATATATATATATATATATATATATGCCTCTTTCTCTCTCTTTCTCAAGTAAATAAAATAAATAAATACAATAAGTATATAGAGTTAATGAGGAACAATACCCAACTTTGTCCACTAGCTCCATGTGCCTACAAGTGCATCTACACACATGCATGTATACAACACACACACATTTCACCACCACTGCCGCCACCACCATTACTACACCCACAAATTATATGCATGCAAAAAAGGGGCAGTATAAAGCCAGATACAACTGATAAGTAAATATCCATTATTACTTGGATACAATAGAGATAATAAAGAGATAGAATAAAAGCAGAAGGAAAATTTACCAATAAAAAGCGATTAACCTGGGCATTGACATCCAATTAACCTGTTTGTAAAAATAAATGTTTCAGATATACAAAGATGAGGAGAGTTTACTATTCACAAACTGCACTGAAGAATTTCTGAAGATATATGTTGTACAACAGCAATTGCTGATATTTTAGCAATTTAGAAGCAACACAACATTTGATACTTTATTCAAATTCTTGAGAATCAAAACTCATATTATTCATAGAAACTTGAATGACTAATAAGATTAAAGATGCAGGGGTGGTAATAAGCATCACTAAATTCACACAGTGAGTCTAGTATACTAACACAGGTTTTTCATATACAACTTTTACCCTTTTCAAGCATAATAAAGTAGATTATGATCACAGATTATTTGGAGTTGTAGAGAGTCACAACCCAATAGAAGCCACTGACACAGGCACAGCCATGTCTATCTCCAGTTGAACAGCAGAGACCAGAGTGGAGCTCAGCCTCTCCTTAATTCCTCCTCTTGGACCATTTGTATGGGCCTGAACTTGTGCAGAAGACAGTATGTGCAGAAAATCAGTCTGCAGGTGAAGCATTCCTACATAATCTGAACTTTTCTCCCAATTCCTGAGCTTTTTCTATATTTGATAAATAATGTTGTTGTCAAAGATTTTCTGAGTGTGTATAAAATAAACCAATGTTGGTTTGGCAATGTTATAATGTCTCAGTCAGACCCTGAAGACCACCTGATCTCAGCTTTCACTCTATTCTTTGTGTCTGTCTGTCTGTCTTTCTTTTTTTTTTAATGTTGATTTTTTGTTGTTTTTATTATTTATGTAGATAGTGTGTATACAGTCATGCTGGTATTATCATTAGCCTTCTCCCTGTCCTCCCCCCTCCAAAGGGACTCTCCTCGTTGGGGAATGTGGGTCATGCATTGTGGGGGTAGCCTTAAGTTATGGGGAAGAGGCAAGATCTCTGTGCATAAAGTCCCAACTTGTGGCTCTAACAATCTTTCTACTCCCTCTTCAGCAAGTTTCCTTGAGCCATGTTGGGATCATTTTAGGTCTACATCAGTTTCAAATCTTCAAGTCAGACCAACAGGTCAATACCACACTGGTCACAGTAGGTATCCCAAATAAAAGACTGAATTGATATGCAACCCAGATTGGATTGTAAAAACAACTGCTTCTCATATATATATAGGTTATTCTGTGCTGCACATATAAGATACTATACAGCATTCTGTGAGAGAATAGTAAGTAGCTATTATCTTCTGGCATGTTAGTTTAGAGAATACGGAAGCAATCTTTCAATTGGGTGAGAGTTATTTGCTTGGCTGTGTGTGTTTGGATGCATGAAGAACAAATGATTATTGTATTTACTTGTCATGTATTTTGTTTATTCATAGGGTTCATATCAACTGGGTAAATGCAATAATAACTGCATAATCTCTTGTTTGCCTCTCTGATACAGACATCAATCAAATCATATCTTACCAGAGGTTGTATGATTCACACATCAATTAAAACTAATGAAAATAGAAATGAAAGAAAAATTTCTTAAGACTATAATACTGTAGACTTCTAAATTTTTTTATGGACTGGCATTTGATTTTTTTTTTTTTTTTTTTTTTTTTTGAGAGAGAGAGAGAGAGGGAGAGGAAGACAGAGATGGGCACGCCAGCAGACTCTCAGCTGCTGAGAATGAAATCCAGATGGGTGAGCCCCCTGGTGGTCACATGTGGCATTGCACCCTTGCGTCACTTTGCATCTGGCTAAAACATGGGACCTGGAGATTGGAACCAGCGTTCTTTAGGCTTAGGAGGCAGGCGCCTTAACCACTAAGCCATCTCTCCAGCCTTTTTTTGCCTTTTTATAAGTTCATATGATACATCTCTTCTGGGTATATATTTCTGGACAGTAAGAAAGTTCAGGTAAGTACAAAAAGCCCTCATTTGAGAATGATCAATTAACCTTACCTTATGCTATGTTTATAGGGTGTAATTGGTTGATTTAACTATTTTTTTAAAAAAATATTATAAATCTACTTTCCCGAAACACAAGACAATTGACCACTGTTTGTTCTGGGTGTGGTATCAATGAATCAGTGACATTTTGGCTTGGCTTATGCTTCTGAGAGATGAGTATTAACACTCTGAACTGTTCATAGCTGGTACGTGTTACTCAGAGTACATGCAGTAATTGAATTGCATCATCACAAGAGAGAAAGCTAATTATTTCCAGTGCCTTCACCCAAGCTTAAGTGTGTGCTAAAACATACCTGCTAGCTTTTAATAGGACTGTTGTTTACAAAGCTCTCTGAGGTTATGTGATCATGTCTATAAAAGAGTATAAAATTTATTGGTTGCTAAAGTGACTAACCTGCAAAATGAAAGGAATGAGTTTCAATGACCTCAACATGGACATATTTCCTAGGCAGTTTCCAACCAATGAAAATGGAATGTGTGTTTCTAAGCTCCAACAAGCTTTTGGGCAGCAGAATAAGTATAACCAATATCCTGGCACTGTGGGCTATTACAGACTCCCAGGACAAAACTGTGGAAGCAAGTAGGGCTAAAATGACAGGACAAATACTGGCAGAATCTAAGATGGAGTACAGTCAGAGTCAAAGAACTTTCTTACCTCCTCATTAGTAAAGAATGAAATCTGATAGCTATGGAGCTAGTGAAAATGTACAATTTAAGATGGGATTAATTATAGAATATTGTGAATTAATTATTATCAAATTAATAAATCTAATAATCATGTGACTTTATAAGGAAAACTATATACAATTAAATGTATTGTTTGGGTTTCTATGTTGTTTATTTTTCTTTCAAATCTTCTCTGTAAGGATGGAAAATAGTAGATTAGGGCTGGAGAGATGGCTTAATGGTTAAGGTGCCTGCCTCTTAAGCCTAAGAACGCTGGTTCCAATCTCCAGCGGTTCCAATCTCCAGGTCCCACGTTTAGCCAGATGCAAAGTGATGCAAGGGCGCAATGCCGAACTTGACCACAAGGGGGCGCACACATCTGGATTTCATTCACAGCAGCTGAGAGACTGCCAGCGCACCCATTCTCTATCTGTCTCCCTCTCCCTCTCTGCCTGTCTCTCTCTCTGTCTCTCTCTAAAAATAAAAATTAAAAAAATTAAAAAAAAAAGAAAATAGTAGATTAATATGTGTGATTAAAAGAACTGACCCTTGGTAAACTTAGGCAGCTCTGTCAACCTTGGTCCATGCCTTAACAGGCTAAGAAAGGTTTATTTTGAGAATTTTAAAATATACTTCTTGAAATATGCTTGATATGCTGTCCAATTCTCTTTTTAAAAACATGTATATCACAGTTCAAATATACATCCAACTATTACCAAAATTAATTTAGAACTTTTACCTTACTTCAAAAAGTAGAATTGTGCCTTTTTAAATTTTATTTTATTTTTATTTTTTTATTTTTCAAGGTAGGGTCTCGCTTTAGTGCCGGCTGACATGGAATTCATTCTGGAGGAGTCTCAGGGTGGCCATGAACTCACAGTAATCCTCCTACCTCAGCCTCCCAAGTGATGGTATTGTGGTTTTAATCTATAACTCTCTGTAGCCTGTTGCCCTAAAAGACCATTAATATATTTATAACTCCACATATTTTCTTAATCTGGTTCTTCAAAATACATTGAATCATATGATATCATTTTCTTGTTTTCTTCATTTATTAAAATGTTCCAATTTGATCTGTATTATATTATATAGTAATACTTATTCACTTTTTCAATGATCAATTTATAGCCCATAGTGTGAATATACTGTGCTTTGTTTATGCACTTCTCAATGGGTAAGATTGTGGGTTGTTTCCACCTTTTGACAATGTGAACAATGTTAATCTAAACATCTGCATAGAGTCTGTGTGTAGATCCATGTTGTCATTTACCATGAGTGGAGCTGATGAGTCATTTGGTAATTCTATATTTAACTGATTGAGGAACTGCAAGATGAGCTAAATGTCCAAGAGGAAAGTTTTGGAGAGGTTTATAACATCCTGTGGCCATGACTTGCTCTATGTTCTCTTTATGTTCTGAAAATTGTGCCAACTCTTTGCTCACTATAACATAAGCAATGAAATGTTATAAATATCCTCGCAAATGTGGATGATATGAAGAGTTTATGTCATGTTGCTTTATTATTCCACTTTCTAAATGTACTCATTAACTATTTAGAATTTTAGAAAGAAAATTACAGTATTCTAATTTATAACAGTAAAAGTTTTACCTTTGGGTCTCTTAAAATGCAAAACTTCCTATATCAAAATATACAAGAAAAAGGTTGATTATTAAACACCTCAGAAAAACACTATTTGAATAAGTGAAATCACTTACCCTTTTATTTATATCTTGTGATTGTAAAGTGACATATTGGTAATGAGGTTGTGAAAAATAAGAAAATAAAAGCATAGTAATTCTGTGAATAATTCCCTACCAATTGGGTCACATTTGGCTTGGATCCACTACAGAGACTGTTTTAGAAATGTAGTCTCTGCCTGTGATTTTTATGGAAAGTCCTTAAGGTATAGAATATGTTCCATATTACTTATGATCACAGTGTGCCAAACTAATGAATTAAAAATAGCTAATGTTGGAACTTAAAAAAAAAAAAAGAAAAAGATCTATGTCAAGTTGGACAAAGTGAATTCAGACATGAATCAGGCAGTAAGAAGCAAAAACATTTATCATGTGCTTTCTGTCACTTGGTGTGAGGGTTCATGGCAGGAGGTATACAGGCCATAATGTACAACAGATGCTAACATAGAAACACACTCTTATTTTTATAAAAATTATATTAAAGGAAATAATATTTTCTGGTTGTATTATATTAGTAATTTTAAAATGTTCTATACTAACTTATTTTAAAACTAAGTTGATGCACAAATAAAAGAAATTGAAAAAAATAGATATAAATGTCATTTAAGATCATGTGGGTGCTTTGAAGAGTCCAAACCTCACTCACAGTACAGAAAGATCCAGTAAAGAACCTGTCATGCAGGAGGTCCTATTCCTGCTGCTTCCCAAGGAGTATGCTATTTTCTGACACACAGGCAAATATAATTCACATTTATATCTGCCTGTTAGGGATAAGATGAATTTTCCTGAAAGAACTTAAACACATATCATTTATAACAATGGAGCTTTAGAAAGAAGGAATAGATGAAGGCAAAATTAAGGTTTTGCAAATGTGGATCAATAATGAAATTGACAGAATCTGATTGCTAATTCCAATAGATGCTAACCTAGAACTTTGGCATATTGTAAGTTTTTTTAAGTACTTACATACAAATGACAATGTCTGAATTTTATTTCTTAATTGTATATTGGGCTTATTATGCAAACCAAGGAACTTACCATCTCCTCTATGTATCAATGATAAAATCTTCTATTATAATGTTATGTATCATATATTGATGAGAATGATTATATGAGATAAATTATAGCTTTATATCCTACATTCCCAATGTCCAAGCTTCTTTCTCCAGCCAAACATTTATAAATCTGATTTTGTGTCTTTCAACATGTCTTAATGGAAAAACCAACATAAATTAACTTGTGCACAAGAAATCACAGTGACTTACAATTGTATGGTTAATACAGGTTGTGACACACTGTCTACAATGTCCTCTAGTTTATATATTTTTGTTAACAATACATCTTAATAATAATTATAGGACAGTCATTATAAGTCAAAAACTTAGTCTTCATGATGTTCTCTCCAGTTTCCTGTGGTTCAGGTGTTCCCTCTGCGGGCCTGCTGGAGGATTAATGTTTTGGCCTGTTGTTTAGAATAAAGGGTTTTATAGTATCATTTCCTTTTGGGTCCCAGTTTGTATCCCCCCACCCTTTTCCTCCCTCCCACCTTCTCATTCACTCCCACCTTTATCCTCCCTCCATGCCACCCTCCCTATTGTCTGGTCCTCAGAGTGCTTATTAGATTTGGCCGCATCTCAGGTTAGGCGCGACAGATATACGAGACGACCATGCAGCGATTATCTTTTTGTGATTGAGTGAGCTCACTGAGGATGCTCTGTTCCATGTTTGACCATTTTTTTTCAAATTTCCTTATTTCATCTTTCCTTACTGCTACATAGAATTCCATAGTATAGATATACCACATCTTTGTTATCCATTCATCTAGTGATGGTAGGTCTATGGTCATCCTTTTCAAGAGTCTCCATATAGCTTTACATAATGGTTGAACCATTTTACATTCCCACCAACAGTGAAAGAGTTTTCCTATTTCTCCACAGCCTCACCAGAATTTGTTTTCATCTTTTTTTTTTTTTTTTTTTTTTTTAGCCATCCTTACTGGGGTCAGGGGGAATCTCATAGTTGTTTTAATTTGCATTTCCCTGATGATTAGGGATGTTGAACATTTTCTTAAGTGTGTGTTTGCTATTTATATTTCTTCTTCTGAGAACTCCCTGTGCAGTTCTCTGCCCCATTTTGTGAGTGGGTTGTTTGATGATTTATTGTTTAGGCCTTGGAGTTCTTTGTAGATTCTAGAAATTAGGCCTTTTTCAGTTGTATAGCTGGTAAAAATTTTCTCCCATTCTGTGGGTAATCTGCTGACTTTGGTTATAGTATATTTGTCAGTGAAAATGCTTTTTAGCTTCATGAGATCCCAATGGTTGAGTGATTATTTAATTTCCTGGGCTGCTGGGGTTTTGTTCAGGAAGTCTTTTCCCACTCCTATGTTGCAGAAGATTCCTCCTATTTTTTCTTCCAGTAGTAGCAGAGTTTCTGGTTTTATATTAAGGTCTTTGATCCATTTGATTTTTGTGCATGGAGAGATGTGTGGGTCGAGTTTCATTTTCCTACTACCCCACAATGCATGACCCACATTCCCCATTGATGAGGGTCCCTTTGGAAGAGGGAGGACAGGGAGGAGGATAATGGAGCCAACACTATGAATGTAAAATCAGAATAATATAAATAAAAATAAAATAAAAAAACTTGTTTTAATGATGTTATAATATTCTCTTCTATGAATGTATCACCATAATTACATGAGAGTACATTATGAAATGTGCATTCCCTCAAGTTTATGTGTATTATGTAATGATTATCCTTTATTAATTAATAATTGATATATTTATATTTTTGGTTATTTTACAAATAAACATGTTCTAATATTTATTCAGATTTGTACAGTTATAAACCTTGAAGAATAAAAATCTTGGAAGTCGTTACATACATTTTATTCTTTGATATTGGTAAAATGATCATCAAAGCTGTGATGTCAATTTATCCTCTGGCCAATAATGTATGAGGGTGAATGCTTCTCTTCTTTATGTTAATATACCATGTCACAGTTTGAAAACCTCTAACAATGTCATTGGTCAAAATAGCTTATTGTTGGAAATTTCCACTTTGTTTATTATAAGTTATGATATGTACATGAGACATCAAAACTTTCAAAGTCATATGTTGGGCTATAGAGATGTCTTAGCAGTTAAGGCGCTTGCCTGTGAAGACTAAGGATCTAAGTTTGATTCCCCAGTACCCATGTAAGCAGATGAATGAGATGATTTATGTGTCTGGAATTCATTTGCAGTGGCTCGAGGCCCTGGCATGCCCATTCTCTCTCTGTCTATCTGCTTCTTTCTCTTCTCCTTCCAAATAAATAAATAAATAAATAAATAAATAAATAAATAAATAAAATAATTTTAAAAATTCATTTGTTTTTCCTTAGAGGTGACTTATTCATTTTGTTTAGTCCATTTTCACTGGATTTGGGGCCTTTTCTTATTGATTTTTAGGGCTTTTAATTCTAAATAAAAATTGGCAAATTGTAGGTCATAGCTTATTGTTTGACTTTGGCTATCTATTTAGGTTTTCCCCATTTTTATAATTTTAATAATCTATGTTTATAATTTTTGATATTTTGGAACTATGTAACTCTCTTACTACATTCAGTACAATATTAGTCATTGTAAATATTTTGAATTGAAAAAATATATGTATTTCTAAAATATATTTCATTTATTTATTTGAGAGCTAGAAAGAGGGAGAGAGAGAGAGAGAGAGAGAGAGAGAGAAGAAAGAAAGAGAATGGGCACGCCAAGGTCTCCAGCCACTGCAAATGAACTCCAAATGCATGTGCCCCTTGTGCATCTGGGTGCTGGATAATCAAACCGGGATGCTTTGGCTTTATAGATAAACACATTAATAGCTAAGCCATCTCTCCAGCCCTGAATTGAAAATATTTTTTGAGTTTATGTATGAAGGGATTATTTGTCCATTCAAAATCTAATTTACTTCTACCAAAATCTGATTGACTTATACCTTTTAAGGAATAATTTGTTTTTTGCAAAGTCTTATTTCCAAGTTTCCCAGTATAATTTGATAAATATTGAACAAAATCATGAAACAGATGGTTCAGGACTGAAAATCTTAATGCTGAAAATTAAATTTTAATAATAAATGTTTTATTTATTTTTTTAACTGAAGTTATTTGCATTATGTTAGTCTCAGCTCAAAAATAGGTGAAATTGCTTTAGCATTGACTAAAAAAATCCATAATTTATTATGACAGTTCATGAATTGAATGTATGAAATTAGGTTAACTGATGACAGTTGAACTAAAGCATGTTTATTGCTATTAAATACTTATTTTAAATCATTTTCATGTGTTGAATATCACTTAATACCAAATTATATTCCCAAAGAATTTAGTATTTGCAAAGGTATTTTTACTTAATTTAAACATTATGCTAAACTTTGCTATTTAAAAACTCAGAAACCTCACAATCACAATGCTGAATTAATGATGCAAACACATAGTCTAATGTATAAAATAGGCTCAAATTCTTGCCTAATGGCTCAATTCTACAAACTTCATTTTTAGTGAGAGTCTGTCTCCAGGAAATAATATAGAGGAACACAGACAAAGATGTTACCCATGATCCTTGGTCATCTCCAAGTTCTTAACACCCTATTCAAAGAATGGAAAGAGAACCATACAAAAAATTAAACAGGTGGAAAACTTTATCAAGAGCAAAGCAATATAGTAAAGATTTGAATGTACTGCCAAGAAGGACAGTGGACTGCTTGAACTGGGAATATTTTTAAGGTGTCCATAAGAAGGAGGAGTTCAGTTGCTAGGGGTATAGCAAACTCTGGTCTGATTGACAGATTTGGGTTACACAACCTTTATTGTACTTGCTCTTTCTTATGATGCATGAAATCTTAGTCATATGTACATCCAGTTATCAATTTAGTTATCAGATGATAAGTAGGCGTTTCTTCCATAAAAATTCACTTGAAGGACATATAGTTTATCTTTTTGTGCATACATTCAACTCAAATCTCTCTCTCTCTCTCTCTCTCTCTCTCTCTCTATATATATATATATATATATATATATATATATATATATATATATATATATATTGAAAAGACACTGATTACAAAAAATTATCATGAGGTGTTCCAGGGAGAAACCTATCATTTTAAGTCAGACATGATGGCATAGGCTTTTAGTCACATCACTCTGGAACCTGGAAGTATAAGATAGAAGAATTTCTGTGAGGTCAAGGCCAGCATATGGGGTGAGTTTCAGGTTAATCTGGTGTTGCAGTCAGGTTCGCATTGCTGGCAGAAATCACCCAACTAAGAGCAGCTTGTGGGAAAAAAGAGGTTTATTTTGGCTTACAGGCTCGAGGGGGAAGCTCCATGATGGCAGGAAAAACGATGGCATGAGCAGAGGGTGGACATCACTCTCTGGTCAACATAAGGTGGACAACAGCAACAGGAGAGTGTGCCAAACACTGGCAAGGGGAAGCTGGCTATAATACCCATAAGCCCGCCCCCAACAATACTCTGCCTCCAGGAGGTGTTAATTCCCAAGTTGCCATCAGCTGGGAACCTAGCATTCAGAACACTTGAAGTTTATGGGGGACACCTGAATCAAACCACCACATTCATAAACTGATAACCGTACATGATGTAAAATGCAATGCATTCATGCAAACTTAAAAGTCCCCATAGTTTTTATCAATTCCAATGATGTTCATACATCCCCATAATCCAAGGTCTTTTAACTGAGCCATAATACCAAAAATAATCCCCCCAAAAAACCCATAATGACACAGAATAAACATTCACACTGCAAAGGATGGCATTGGGCAAAGCAAAGAAATATTCAACCAATACAAGATTTAAAACAAACAGGGCAAACGTCAAACTCTGTAATTCCAATCCAACAACTAGTCAGTGACAAATCTCCAAGTCCGATACTTCTGAGCAGCAACAAGTCTCTGAAGTTCCAATTCCACCCCTCCAGCTAGGCTACTCACAGTCCTGGAAAACTTCATCCAGGGCTGGCAGCTCTCCTTGGCAGCCATCTCATAGTCCCGGCATCTCCACTGGGTCTCCACTCATGGCCCATCCTCATGGCCCCATGGGATCTCCATGCAGGCATCCAGCAAACCTGCTTCACACTGCCCATGGCCATTTCCAAAACATAAGACCCGCGTTACAAACTCAATGACCCTCTCTTTCCTGCATTTGTTATACTCCATAATACCAGGTAGGGTGCCAATTTGTTAATCCAGGGGGGAATACATCAGACTTTGAAGAACAGGACACTCCTTCAGCATTCAGGCCCCTTCAAAAGAGTCTGCATTCTTCCTGTTGCCCCATTGCAGGTTAGCTGGCCCAATCTCAAAGGTTGTAATCTCTCATTTGCAGCTGAATGGGCAGAGTTCACCCAAAGATTTCATTTTTCTGTGCCATATCCCCTGCTCACACCAGTTCATTTCTCACAAAGCAACCCTGCACAACTTCTCAGGACACGGGCATAACTGCAAGCGTCTCACAAACTGCTAGCCCAGTCCAAGTAAAGCTCTTTCTCACCCTCATAAGCCAAACCTCACAGTCCATAGTTCTTACTGCATTCAGGTCTTTCAGCTCTGACCAGAATAGTCCATCAAGCTGTACTTACAGCACTGCAAGGCATCTCTTAGGCCAAGATTTCAAATCCTTCCACATTCCTCTTGAAAATCAGCTTCAAAAGGCCAAAGCCACACAGTCAGGTGTCTAGCAGCAACCCCAGGTACCACTTTACTGTTGCAGTCAGGTTCGCATTGCTGGCAGAAATCACCCAACTAAGAGCAGCTTGTGGGAAAAAGAGGTTTATTTTGGCTTACAGGCTCGAGGGGGAAGCTCCATGATGGCAGGAAAAACGATGGCATGAGCAGAGGGTGGACATCACTCTCTGGTCAACATAAGGTGGACAACAGCAACAGGAGAGTGTGCCAAACACTGGCAAGGGAAGCTGGCTATAATCAATAAGCCCGCCCCAACAATACTCTGCCTCCAGGAGGTGTTAATTCCCAAGTTGCCATCAGCTGGGAACCTAGCATTCAGAACACTTGAAGTTTATGGGGGACACCTGAATCAAACCACCACATCTGGGTTAGAGTAAGAACATGCCTCAAAAAAAATTACTCAGATCTCTAGGAATCTGGCATTTTTTTTTTTTGGAGCAGGGTTACATGCAGCTTCATTTAGGTGGGAAGAGGGGGCCCATATTCCCAACTGGTTGCCAAGTGCATTGTTGAAAAACAGACGGGGGGTGGAGAGTTATTGCCTAAGCCAAGCAGTGTCCCTAAGAGTTAAGCTATTCCTTGCACTTTCCTGACACAAGTCCAACATTTTCCCCAGGGCTTCACACACATGTACATGGAATGAATGCATCTGTACATGCATATATAAATGTACCACACACATACACACACACATATCACACATACTATACATACACATACATTGAGAGAAAGGAGAGAGATGGGCTTAGGTCAGACTTGAGATGAGAGAGAATGAGAGAGAGAGAGAGGAGAGAGAGGGAGAGAGAGTCCTGCTATTGCAAGTCATAAAACATGCATATACTAGAGAGATAAAGTAAGTACAAGCCTGGAGAGAGCTCAATCAATAAAGCTCTTGCCTTAAAAGTGTGATGAGATGAGTTTAATTCACAGAACTCACATTTAAAAAGGGCCAGTCCTGGGCTGGAGAGATATGGCTTAGTGGTTAAGGCGCCTGCCTCCTAAGCCTAAGAACGCTGCTTCCAATCTCCAGCGGTTCCAATCTCCAGGTCCCACTTTTAGCCAGATGCAGTGACACAAGGGTGCAATGCCACACTTGAACACAAAGGGGCTCACGCATCTGGATTTCGTTCGCAGCAGCTGAGAGACTGCTGGTGGGCCCATCTCTGTCTTCCTCTCCCTCTCTCTCTCTCTCTCTCTCTGTCTCTCTCCAAAAAAAAGGGGGGGCAGTTCCAAGAACAGTGGCAAGCAGTTATAATCTCAGATCTGGGGAAGCTAAAACAAGAATATCCTTGAGGCTCTCTGACCAACCAGTCTAACATTTTTGGCAAGTTCCAGGCCAGTGAGCTACCCTGTCCCAAGAAAACATATACAGAGCCCTAAAGTGTACACTGATCTGAATATATATACATATGCCCCATACACAAGTATATATCCACACACATGAAGACACACATATGCACACACACACAAACTTATAAGAATAAATTGAAAACTTTTAAAGAAGTGGAAATTGTAATTATAAGAAACACAAGAATTGATATAACAGAGAAAAAGAAGTCATTAAACATGGACATAGTTCAATAGAAATTAACCATGCCCAAATTCTAAAGGGTAAAGGGGAAATAAAAACACCAGCACAAGGAAAAGTTGGGGGGGGGCATGTCTATCACTGTCACATCGTACAGTAAGAATCACAGTCAGTCTTAATCCCAGCATTCAGGCAGTAAAGGTAGGAGGATCTTTGTGAGTTTGGCAAGACTGGTACTACATAGTGAATTCCAGGTCAGCCTGGGCTAGAGCGAGACTCTAACTTGAAAAGCCAAAAAAAAAAAAAAAAAAAAAAACAGAATCACAAACCAAGAAGAGAGAAGAAACAGAAACAAAGACTGAAAATATTTAATAGCTCACATGAAACAGATTGAAAAAAAATAATAGAAATCCAAGAAGAAAAAATATTATAAATTTACAAATCACATCATCATTCATAACACTGATTACTAAAGATAAAGAGAAAATTTTTGAGGAAAATAGCATATTAAATATTGAAAAAATACAATATTTACATATATATGTATATGAGCTATGGCAGTTTTCCTAGAATTCACAATATAAATTATTGAAGCCAGAAGATTCTGAAGAGGCATCTGTAAAGTTCCAAAACAAAACAAAATAAGCCCAGAGCACTCAGTAGAATAAATAACTTTTAAAAATGAAATAGAAATACTAATAATGGCTTAACAGTTAGGGCACTTGCCTGCATAGCCAAAGGACCAAGGTTTGATTCTCAGCACCCACATAAAGCCAGTTGCAAAAGGTGGTGCATGTGTCTGGAGTTTGTTTGCAGTGGCTACAGGCCCTAGCATGTCCATTCTTCCTCTCTTTCTTTCTCTCTCTTCTAATAAACAGAATTAAATTAAATTAAATTAAAATTAAAAAAGAAAACTGGGATAATTGATAACTGAATATCTACAACAAACATGTTACATTACTCAGGACAAGTTGACATGAAAGAGAAACTTGGATCTACATATCTAAATAAGCATCATTTTAAATGGTACACTTGAAAGTATATATAAAATCTGTAATGAGCCAGGCGTGGTGGCACACGCCTTTAATCCCAGCAGTTGGGAGGCAGAGGTAGGAGGATCACCATGAATTTGAGGCCACCCTGAGACTCCAGAGTGAATTCCAGGTCAGCCTGGTCTAGAGTGAGACCCTACCTCAGAAAAACAACAACAAAAAAAAAATCTGTAATGTACATTTAAAAAATATTTACAAATGATTGCCAAATAGATTTAATACAAAGTGTATCATATTCAGCTTATAATTTAATTCTTTCTCGACCTTAAAATATTATTATTACATGTGAAGATTGTTATCAAATCCTGAGTCTTGAAAATCAAAATTGTTATTTGATTGGAAGAAAACAATCAAGTAAAGTGGATAAAATTTCTGACTGCCTGTCTTTCATCATCATTACTGGATGAGCTGGTTATAACTATTAAAATAAATTAGTACCTTTTCATTGATTCTGAAAATAATCTGAGGATGATGTTAGGAGGAAAGGAAAGGCAGACATAAGAAAATAATGGCTATCTTTATGAATTATCCAACTTACGAGTTTTCAAAGACAGATTCAGTGAAATAAGTTATATGTTTTTTAAAGTTATTTATTTACAAGCAGAGAGAGACTGAAACAAAGACAGCCAATCAGAGAAAATGAGCAAACCAGAGCCTATAGTTACTGCAAATGAACTCCAAATGCTTGAGCCACTTTGTGCATCTAGATTTATGTGAGTCTGGGGAATCGAACTATGGTCCTTAGGCTTTGCAGTCAAGTGCCCTACCAAACCATGTCTCTAGCCCTACAGTTATGTTTTTTAAATGTCTGTGATATCAGATATACTTTTTTTTTTTTTTTTGGAGAGAGTCAGAGAGAGAGAGAGAAGGGCAGATAGAGAATGGGTGTGCCAGCAGCCTCTCAGCTGCTGTGAACGAACTCCAGATGCATGTGCCCCCTCATGGGCAAGTGCTGCATTGCGCCCTTGCATCACTGCATCTGGCTTAATGTGGGACCTGGAGAATAGAACGGCATTCTTAGGCTTAGGAGGCAGGCATCTTAATCACTAAGCCTTCTCTCCAGCCCCAGATATACTTTTTAAAACACTGAAGTCAACCATGAGCAACTAAAGGGCTTAATATTTACAGTGTGTAAAGCAAAACTGCATTACTTTCACAGAAATGTGCCATTGAAATTCAAGTGCAGGTTTGTTACTAAAATAATTTAGTAGCAACTTGACAATGTATACTTAGTATTCTCTCCAGATTTGTTCTGACACTGATAGTAAAAGAAAGTTGAAAGAAAATTAATCTATGTCAGAATAATATTTATAGAAATTTAATGTTTAACATAATTCTACTTCCGGTTGTACAAAATAAGGAATGTCTTAACTTTGCATCATTTAATCAGTGCATGATTCAAACATCTAAGATTATTGTAACTTGAGTAAAAAAAAATTGTCTTGGTCACCAAACCACATTGTCAAACATTATGCTGGTTTGTTTTATAGGCAAGTTATACTGGCAAGTATATTTATGTGAGGCAATAGTTATATTTCATCTTGGGATTTTCAACTGAGAAACAAAACTAAAGCGCTTCACAAAAGAGTACCCTTTTCAAATATGGCACATTCAATCTTGCACTATTTAAATGATCATGTAAATTCCCTTTGAGAATAAAATCATCTTCCATGTAAGGGTAAAAGGGGTAATGACCAAGCCTATGCCCGAAAGGTGCTAGTCTACACAAAAAGCCCAGGTTTCTTAGAGAAAATGACTCAGATTTGAACTAAAATAGGCCAAACAGTTGCCTGTCCTCTGCTCTACCTGAAGTATTGCTTTGGTTCTTCTGGGTTTCTGGCTTTTTATAGTTGAAATTAATTAAATGGTTCAATATTATATACTATGAGAATTCTGGCATAACAATATAGTCTCTGTAGATTCTTAATGCATAGTGATTTCCCTTAACACAGCTGGCAAGCAAAGTAAAATGAAAGTATAGGAGTTTTGTGAAATTTCTTCAGCTTTCAAACATTGATGTCATATGTATCATTTAACTAGGTGAATTTTCCAGACAACATTTTAATTTCTAGGTATAGCAGCAAATTGTCAAATTTCAGGTACACCAATTTACTTAATGTTATATAAATGGATGTGCTATTTTAGCAAGAGTTTATTTTGGCAGTATTGAAGTATGGGCTTGGCATCATCTACATATTTTTAATATATGTTTTAGTAGGCCTTTGATCACCAGTGAACACAGCAAAAATGAAGTTTGAAAAATTGGATATATGCTCCTTTGTACATGAGTAAGTAAAGTGTTCTGCACTGAAGTGCCATTCAGAAGAACTGTTTCTTCATTTTTAATTTTATTTATTTATTTGTTTGTTTATTTACTTATTAGAGACAGAGAAAGAGAGAGAGAAGGAGGGAGAGAAAGGGCACACCAGGGCCTCTAGCCACTGCAAATGAACTCCAGATGCATGCGCCACTATGTGCATCTGGCTTACGTGGATACTGGGGAATTGAGCCTTTAACCAGGGTCCTTAGGCTTCACAGGCAAGCACTTAACCATTAAGCCATCTCTCCAGCCCTGTTTCTTCATTTTTAATAGAGGCCACAAGTGTATTAGGGAAATTAACGTAAAAAATAAAATAGCAATTTTAAAACTAAGTAGAAAAAATTCTAATTAGATATTTTCATCTCTGCTTACAAGCAAAGCAAAACCAAATTTTAAGGAAATGGAAAACTATAAGAAATGCCAAGAGAGTTTTTCCATGTATTCGTTCTCTTTGGCATACTATCCATCTATATGTATTTATCCAGATGTTCAGGGAGGGAATTATGAGACTTAATGGGTGCTGGAAGTACATTTGAAGTATAGAATAGTAATAAGTTGAAACGCGATGGCTGCTTTTGAAAGAAAAAGCATCTGTTCTGAAAGGAATCTGGAATCATCCTATGTTATAAATATAAAAACTCATTGGAAGCAATGATGCAAACAAAGTTCTGCATTTCTATATTTAAAATAAAATTAGAGTAGAATACAATATCCTAAAAATATTTTATGTGAAAATATGTTATCTTAAGATATGTTATAATCTATGGTTAAAAGAACACTTTCTGATTGTGCTCATTTGATTATCTTACCATGTGAATCTGTGGGTGGCATAAGGCAGGACTATGTGGGAGTCAGAACTGCACTGGATCCAACCCTATTTCATATGTGAACTATGTGACCTTCAGCAGATGATTGACCTTTCAGTCTCCATGCCCTCAATTGTAAGAAGAGCTGTGCTAATCAGCTTTTTATCACCATAACAAATACCTGAGACAATCACTTTGTAAGGAGAAAAGCCTTATTTTAGCTTTCAGTTGTGAAGATTCTATTCCTGGGTAGGCTTACCCACTGTGTTTAGGAAGCACACTCTCTTATGGTTACAGAAAAAAAAAAAAAAAGCCACTCATTTTATAGCTGAGAAATGAAGGCGAGGGGAAAGAGATTGGGGTACAATAGCCCTCATCAAAAACAGTCACTCAGTGGGACATAGTGGCGCATGCCTTTAATCCTAGCACTCAGGAGGCAGAGGTAGGAGGATCGCTGTGAGTCTGAGACCACTCTGAGAATACACAGTGAATTCCACATCAACCTGGGCTAGAGCAAGACCTTACCTCAAAAAACCACCAAAAAAAAAAAAAAAGTCACTTGATTACCAAAGCCTTTCTACTAGGTCCTGTTTCTTGAACTTTCTACTGCTTTCCAATAGCACCATACTAGAGAGTGAGCCTTTGCTATCTAGATCTTCGGAAGCACATAAGAGGCAAATAACTTCACATACTAAAAGCACCTACCTCAAAGAATCTCTGTGATGATTAGTCAACAAATTCAAATGACTTTGAATACTATAACTTCCAATATATTAGCCACACAGTCTACTAGATCTGTTATGATTGTACAGATTATAGACGCTGGCTATACTGGAGTGTGCATCTACATAAATGCAGGCTCTAGTCTCAGGAAGGACATTATCTGGTGTTGTCTCAGGGTTCCCAGACACTACTGAGGAGTTTTTACCTCACTAACAGCTGCCTAGAGGAATGCAATTTTCAGATGATGCTAAAACTATGTTCTCTATTTTTTGTTACTGTTGAAATCCCTAATCTCATTAGTCATTAGAAGTGTGGTGATAACAGAGATTATCATAATGATTGCAAATTAGTGGAACTGGATGTCTTCATGGAATAAAAGAATTTATAAAGACAAAAAAAAAAGAAATAGCAAGAATAATAAGAAAAATATTCCTCTCAACTTATTAAAGCATATTTTACATATTAAGCATATCCATGGGTTCCTCATTCTATAGAAAGGAATCTGAGGGGGTCTTCACCATTTTTATGTTTAATTTATATTTATGTAAATATATATATGGAAGGAAAGTGTTCATTTTCAGCTTAGTTTTGAGAATAAGTTTCTTTATAATATAAAAGCATGGCAAGAGTAGACAACTGAGTGTCCACATCAGTAGCAAGGAATTAGAGCATAATTGGATAGGTGAACACAAATGCCTTTAATCACGGATCCATCTCTCCAAGGCCTGCCTTCAACCTTTTCAAAGAATCATCTCAGAATTCTGATGGATGTTACCACTGAAGCTCATGTTAACAAAATTATTTTATATAATATGATTTTCAAATTTAATAGGGGGAAACATAGCAAAAGAAAATTTTAGGTAGTTAAGCAATTCCTTAATATTTAGTAACAATGGACACAACAAAGAGGAATGAAATTCCTGATTATTTTTAGTGTAAATAATTGGAGTACACTTGCTCAGAAACCTCCTGTGATAATTGTAATTCAGAGAAGGTCACAAGGAGAGATTGGAGGAACACAATGAGAGAGCCACTAATGAAGAAGGCACTAGGAAAGAGTAGTGCTGTAAGACTGTGACAACCAGGTTACTTAGTCTAGTGCCGCAACATAGACACCACGAGTCTCCAGCTTTACCCATCACATGTTTGTAATTAAGTGTCATACTTAATTCCCAGTTGGTACAGACTTTGGGAGTTGGAGCCTTGTTGGATAATGTGTGTCACTGGCCAAAGTAGGGTGGGCCTTGGGATGCTATTGTCCAATCCAGTTTGCCAGTGCTAGCTAACTTATGTCCTTGCTACTGATGTGGACACTCAGTCTACTCCTGCCATGCTTTTATATTATAAAGAAACTTATTCTCAAAACTAAGTTGAAAATGAACACTTTCCTTTCATAAGCTGCTTCTGGTCAAGTGTTTTGTCCTAGCAAAGAGAAAGTAACTTCTACAGTAATAGTTCCATTATGAAAGATTTAATTTTCAAAAGCTACCAGAAATGCAAAAATAATAATAATAAGATCAACATCATTTCATTCTCAGGGTTGCTGTGGATTGAGGTTTCAACTTTCTCTAGTGTATTAGGGTTTTTGACATTTTTATTTAAGTCCTATAAATTTGGGGTTCGTTATAATTTAAATATTATATTCTTTCATTTCTTTTCATGTATTACTTTATACATTCCTTAAAGTTAAAAAAGGTAGTTGGTGCTGTGCACTTTTTTACTAGTTACCTTGTAACAGCATTGTTTGTTGATATATTCCTGTTTGCACCTTCCTTCTTAACTAAACTTTAACTTATTTATTCACATTCAACTAAAATTTACATTTCTTTTTTAAAGCAGTAATTTAAAAATCTGTTTTAAGCTTTAAGTACTGCTAATATCTGTTGAAGTGTTAAAATGTGTAAGGCTATGTTGATATAACATGTATGGATATATTTTATTCTGATTGTTGCACTTAGTTATTAATATTTAATGATACATATATGTAATATAAGAAAATTGATATTATTCTATAAGTCAATAATGATATCATTTGAAAATATCCTTTTCTCACTCCATCCTTTCTTGCTGGCAGGCTTATCCTTCAGTCCTCATTGTAACATTATGCTTTGACTTAACAGTGACCTTTATGTCTCTCTTTTACTCAATTAAGTCACTCTTATATCTGAAAAATTAATTGCTCTAAAATTGTAATTAATTTCACTAATTGTATACATATTTCATTATCACCCAACTATTTAGATATGGTTGACTTTTCTATTGAATGAAGTCCACATTTCACATCACTCCAGTTTCAAAGATTCCCAGAATTGGCTCACAATCTCACTTCAGCACTAGCTATGTCTCAGCCACACAGTGCTACTAACTATTCAGCAAGCTTTTCATGGACTTTAAACATTTGAGTTTATATTCTATCAGAAATGCATTTTGTACAGTATATCTCTGTAATGAACTACTATTCAGCCTTCGGAATGGACCACTTAGCCTTTTGGATACCAGTAGCTTTTATGAGTCACACTGCTTTCTCACACTTTCATTGTGTTGTGAGTATCTTTAGTGGTGGGTTGCTAAACACTGGCAGGGACTGTGAGGAAGCTGGCCTGGGCTGTTGGACATGGCCAGGGACCTTGGACTGTGGGGGTTGCAGCTGGCCTTATAGTCAGGAACCCACTCTGGTGAAGGAGCTGGCCCTTCCTCCTCAAGGTTGTAGTGTGCCCTATTTTCTCCCAGAGTGCACAGAACCAAGGGGCCCTTCCCCCATCCCCAAAGCATCTGACCATTCCATAGTCAGGTTTCACGCCCCCGCCCCACGGTTCCTGACCTATGGCTGGCTGCCCAAGAAACCCTTATAAACAGTCTCCTTGCCGCTGTAGCCATCCAATATGTGGCTGAAGTCAAGTAGTTTTTCCCACCACTTCTGTTATCTTCCTTGCAGCTTCTCTCTCATGACTTCTGCCTTCCAACCCCAGCCAATTAGATAGCAACCCATAAACCTATGTATCCAATCACCTTATAGTTCTGTATGTGCCTTCTCAACCTTTCTCAAGTGTTTATAAACTCACTCCCCTTCTGAATAAACAAGAGCACACTATCCATCAGACCGTCTCCAGGGTGGTTCATTGCCGGTGGCACTCACCTTCTTCAGGACCCCACTTCTCCCAGCTCCTCCTGTGCCCAGGACGTTGGTGGCCCACGATCCCTGGGAACAGCGAGGACCCAAAATATAACACTGCCTTCTCTTTGGAAAATACCTTTCTAAGAGGGCTGCCTCGCCTCGCCTCGCCTTCATGGTGCTTCCTTGCAGCTGACTCACTAAATAACAATTGAGTGACTAAAAGGGAAAATTAATGTATTTAATGTCCTCTTTTGTGTTTTCTTTTTTTTTCTTTTTTTTTTTTTTTTTTTTTTTTTTTGGTTTTGCAAGGTAGGGTCTCACTCTGGTCCAGGCTGACCTGGAATTAACTATGTAGTCTCAGGGTGGTCTCGAACTCTTGGCGATCCTCCTATCTCTGCCTCCCGAGTGCTGGGATTAAAGGCGTGCGCCACCACGCCCGGCTCTCTCTTTTGTGTTTTCTAAGCTACTATGCTTAGAAATGAATATTAAATATTCTGAAGTTGATGTGGTTAATATTGCTATGTTATTAAACCCAAATAGAAATAGGTCCCTTTTTCATGCATTGTCATTATGTTCTGTGAGGTTATCAGATGCTAAAATCTGATTTTAGTTAGAAGTAATAAATAATCCCCACAATTAGTGGACTTTGGTAGGATAAACACAAAGCAAAACAAACCTCAGTTTTCTTGTGTGGATTATGATAATCTGCCTTTATTAGTGTGAGCTAACCATGAACCAAATCTCTGGGAGAATTTTTACCAATAAGAAAGGTCACTGATTCAGGGGATATATATATATAATTTGCTCAAAACAGTAATTCTTAAGCTTTTTGCTTTTGATTTTCTTTATAGTACCAATTCCAAATATACTTTTTATAAAATTTATGATTAAATCAAAAAGAATGATGAAATCTACTTTGTGTCATGAAGCTATTGGGGTGATGTGGCTCAAAGTTTGCCTGACACCCTTAGGGGTGACTGTGGACATTGTGGGTCCTTGCACAAGAGGAATGAAGAGTCCTGGCCTGTATCATCAAAGCCAACAGCAGTAATACACATTGTCCACTTTACAGACATCTGGCTACAATGAAGGATATAATCAGATACACTGACATTTTCAGCATCTTTGAGTCAGAATTTAATTATTTTGTGAAAAGTGACATCTGAGAACAGTTTTGATTTGCATAGTTTATTTACATTTCTCCAAATGAACTTTTTGCATCTACTAATTATGAAAGCATTTCACGTTTCTTGTTTGTTAAATTTAAATAATTCAAGTGATAAAGTTTTCATCCAATAGCAACTTTTGGTCTGAATAACATTTTATTAGAACCAGAATGTGCCCTGCCTGTTGCTGTTTTACCCAGTGGACATTTGCACAACGCTAAGCGTTTGCTGTCTGTGCTTGTTGTTCACACTCTTCAAGTCCTTTCAGCCTTCTTCCTTCTTACTCATCAGTTGGCCTGGCTGAACAGATTTAGTTCATTTGAGTAAATCAATAACATATTTTTTTAAAGAACACTTCTAGTCTTCACGTAGTCTTTGCAGCCCCACCAACATTTTAGGAGCCTGTCTGATAAAAATGTATACAGAATTATACTTAATGTGATTTTAAAAGGGAACTATAGAAACAATGGTTATCCTATAAATTAATCATTTAAGGATAAAAATGGCTTCTAAAATGTCTTCCATTATCCATGCATATAATTAAGACAAACGGTTCTTACTAAATTATAAGACTGGGCAGAAGAGGAATCTGAGCTGTGAACTGGAGAAGAGAGAGGAAAGAACTCACACAGATAGCTTACAGATGTGTCCATAAGGTTTTTGTATATTTGCATAGAAGTCTGCATAAAGTATATAGGTGTCCTTTTTATTGCCTACTCTGTTTTAAGTTGACATGCTAAAATTTCCACTGGTATAAAATAATTTCATATTGAATTTCCCCTTCTACTTTAGTGGAAATCTTTTTGAACAGTTGGGAGTAAACAGTAGGTACAGAGACTTTCTTAGTGGCCTATGATTCAAGGAGAATTAGCATTTTAAGGATAGTCACTTCTCATTTTCCCCTATATAATTCTCTATTTGCAGGAAACAATATATAACAAAAACATAAACCCAAAGTTATAATAGTAACTTATCCACTATAATTTGTGACATGTAAATATAAAATGATTATATATTTACCATGAATTATGTGCATAGTCTCAACATAAATATGTTCAATATGGTTCAACAATATTTTTAAATGTTTTAAAACAACAAAATGTGGATTTTATTACATTGAAAGTCCTTCTTAGATTAAAAAGGCCTAATTAAACACAAAGGCATACATGACATTTAATTTAATATGAAGTTAAATCCACCCACTGGAGCAAATATTCCCTTACATCTCTGCCAGATTGCTAGCTTTGTTTCCTGTTTTTAAGAACATTTTACCATTAAAGTAATGTCTCAAAATACAACAAGACAAACCTTTTTATTCAGGACATGTCTATTAGCTTTTGTTGTTATTACTTGGGGACAGAGGTCAAAGAGAGGGCTAGGATATCCTCTGTTAATTTTTGTCAAAGCATTAACTAGAGCTTGCTTCGACCAAGAATTATTTGTTGCACGTTTTCCTTGCCCTAGGTACTAAAGGAAGTGCATTGGTGGGATTAACAATAAAGGAACATTTATGAACTCTGCATATCTCAGTTTGATCAGGAATTCAAGTACATGTAAACATTAGTATTACATGTGAAGAACCTTGTGCATTACACTTAAGATATCAAATTATATTTTGAAGAAATTGAGAGTTTTAAACACATTTAGTAGGGAAGTTAAGTGAGCAAATTAAGTTTAAGTTTGAAAGAGATCTTTGGCCATGAGAAGCAGGAGAAAGAAGCAGTATTTCTCTATCTTACCAACTTTAATTCTCTGTTCTTTATCTCATAATGAAAGAAAAGGAAATAGCCAAAACAGGAAGAGGGTAGAGCAAGAAACAGAACTTCAGTGGTTGGATCTACATCATGACCTCCATAATATTTATTTTTTATTTAAACATTATCATTGTTTCTGGGGTTATTTTTTGTTTCTTTGATTTTGAAGGTAGGGTCTTGATATAGCCAGGGCTGACCTAGAATTCACTGTGTAGTCTAGGGTGGCCTCCAAATCACAGTGATCCTCTTAACTCTGCCTCCTCTTGAACACAGAATTATCATTTTGTTTGTTGCTTTAAATGGTAAACTTAGCTAGGGAAGTCCTATGTATTTGTCAGTTTCTGAATATATTATATATAGAGATATAGATATAGATAGATAGATATAGATATAAATATAGATATAGATATTTTGATCAAAGAACAAGAAATTAATGAACAAAAATTATGGCATTACTGATACCACCCATAGCTGTAAATATGTCTGATATAACCTTAAAATTTGACAAACTAAGACTGGAGAGATGGTTCAGAGGTTTAGACCACTTCTTGGGCAAGTGTCAGGGGCTAAGGAGGCATGAGAGACTGCTAGAATTCAATCCACAGGACCCATTTAAATAGCTGTACTTGGCCATGTACTTTAACTACAGGCTAGTAGGGAAGCAGAGACTTGGGAAATGAACGAGCTTGTGAAAAATATGACAAGCTCCTAGGTCAGCAGGATCTTGATCAAATAAGAGCAAGCAGAAGAGCAATGGGTGTGGGACACCTGATGTTTCAGTCTAGCCACCAAAGAAAAGTACATGGGTCACTGCATGATACATATACATGCATACACCTAACCTCACACACACACAAATTTAAGAAATTGACATCTGAAAGATAAAACAATCACAACATAGATCATGGAGGTTATTCAGAACCTCAAAGTGAGCTTAGATATTTTGTGTATAAAAATATACAAAAATAATATTATAAAAGATGTAAGAAGTAGAGAGAATAGAGTTGACTAGAGAGAACAGAGTTGTTGGCAGGTAAGGAATGCATAACGGTATGTGAGCAACCCAAGTAAAATGTACAATACCAAGACACAAAATATGAAAATCAGGTTTATTGTTATGACAAATTTGATATTAATAATGATTCTCAGTCATGTTTGTAAGGTCACATAAATGCTTAAATTTTAGTTTAAGTTAATTGATTTTAGACACATTAAATAATTTCCTATAACCATGTAAAGATTAATTAGATGGCTCTGAAAACAAATTTCCTGACATTTTGCAATTAAAAGTCTCTTATGAACTATAAATGATATTTTTCCTATCTTCACTTATAAATAGTCTCAAAAGCACCTTTTGTTATCTTGCTAGAGGTCATCATTATGCCATCCATATAATGAAACATTTTAACAGAGGGTGGGCACGCTAACAAAGCAAGTTCCTTGCCCACCACACCTTGACATCAAATCCTGGCCATGACTTGTGCATTTGCCTTATAGTGTGTTTCAGCTTCTGTGAACTATGAGCGTGGCATCACACTATAATTTCTTTACTACAATATCATGTAAAATTTGTGGTACAATAAGTAAAGTTTACTTTTCATGATAAGCAGGAAAAAAAAAACTGTTCCTTAGTGAATATTTTATGGTTGTTCATTTATATTATATAAATATTATATAGTTATTGGACCCATAACTTGTCATCTTTCCTTTATAAACTTAGGGTAAGTCATATAAGTATAAGCTTCAGAATATATATATGTATATATATACTTGATATGTACACATTAACAAGAGGCTCACTTAAACTCTACAATATAAAATATTTTAGCATATTTGTAGAAGTGTGTATCCACACCTAATCAATTTAGATCATTTAATCATCCCAAAGTAAAACCCTTTCCCATTAGCAACCACTCTTCCAGCATCTTGCCTCCACCCAGCCCAGGCACCTCCTAATATAATTTCTGTCTACAGAAGAGTTCATACTAAATAACTGGGACACATATTATATGATCCTCTATCAGTGAATTCTTTCACATAACATGTTGTCAGCATTTGTCTTGGGGAGTGTAGTATTATGCCCCAAAGAAATCCATGTTCTGCTCTTTGTCCCCTCTGATTATATGAGATCTTACAGCAAAGGTATCAAAATTTGCAGATGGGACTAAATTATGTATCCAAAGTCACACACAATCCTCTTCATTTTACTAGAAATGTGGTCATACAGTTGTTCTGAGACTTGTATCAATGTGATAACCTCAAAGAAACATTACAACTTTATAGATTTCCCCCAGCTGCACTATTATAATTGTTAGGAATCCATTATATGTCACTGATTCAAATTAGAACTAGGCACTGTATGAACTCAGTAATACATATACCCTCTTGTTACAGTGCTTACAAGAAAATCTATAAAAGATGTCACTTCTAATACCTTTGAAAAATATCCAACAAGCATGGATAATATAATTTGAAAATCTTTGGCATTAGGTATTAAAATTCAAATTCATTAGCTCTCCCTATATATTAGGAACAAATATTACATCATGAATGGTAATGAAATGGGAACTTTCTTGAATCAAATGTGGTGTTATTTCTTATTCTTTTTCATTCTAGATTTTGTCTTAAATTTCTTTTTCTGTTTGACAAATTGGACCCTATTCAAATTTTACTATTAAACATAACATCTTCTCCCTGATTAAAAATAGTTCTCTTTATTTTAAAAATGAAGACAATTTTCCATTGAAAATAGGAGATTTTATTTCTCTGTAATCTACATCAAAACTAAATTTCACTAGGTTAACACTATGAAAATTAAGTGTTTCTGTTAAATAATTTCTTTGTGCAGAAATTCAGACCGAACGAACGGAGTCACAGTATTCAAGACACATAAGACCTGAGTCAGCAAGATGGATGCCATTCCTCTTTACCTCACGTGTACTGCATGACTGGAGCCACTGATAGACTCTTTTGCCCAATTTTATCAGTTTGTTTGCAGTGGCAAATGGCCTTGGCCCAGCATGCTCACACTTCCTCTCTCATAAACAAATAACAACTAAATAAATAATACAAAAATAGGGCTGCCTGATCTTGGACTTTGAACCTCCAAGCCTGTGAACAAAGTAACCATTTTCTCTGTCTAGGTTAGTGTCCAAGGTATTGCATGGTAGTAATACAGAGCTTATACAATGTCTGACTTAATTCTCATATTCTGTGAATACACCTCATTCTCTAACACATATGTGATACTAAATAAGTGGTCTTGTGTGTATTATTTAAGACAAAATAAATATATGTATCATTCACAGGCTGAACAAGAGCTTAACTTTGGACAGAGTATATTGTGTTGTAAATTTTCAACAATAAAGGTGTATAATTTAAAAATAAACATAGATGGCAATTAATCAGTCACCCTGTAGACTATATTAGTTCATGGAATAAGAGATTTGATTAGATAGCATCTAAACAACAATAATTAATCATAATGAATAATAACAACAGTATAGTACTGGTAATGGCTTCCGTAACATATTACCTCCCATAACAATAAGTTAATTATGAATCAAGTACTGTACTAAATATCTCATTCATCAGATAAAGCAGAGACTAGCATGCTGAGTTACATAAATTTTAATTAGTGCACCATGAGTGAGTGAAAAGAATTTCCAATATTGTTTGATCTGATTCCTGAGCATATATTTTTCTACATGTACTGCCCTTCATGTGGGATTTCTGTGGTGGCAAAGCAGAGCCCTAACAAAACAGCCTCTTCCCTGAAGACATTTTGTAATCAGAAAATGAGGAAAGTGGCTTGTAGACCCAGATTAAGGTCAAGGAAACAGGGAACCTGGGAAACCAACATGACAACAAAATCAACCCCTGGAATCCAGTGATTTGGTAGCCAAAGGAGAAAATCTGATGTTCAAGTTTGTGAGTTTTAATGAAAGGTCTCTCTGTATGAGCTGTTGTAGATTGAATACAAAATGGTGCCACAGGTTACGGTGTTGAACGCTGGGTTATCAGTTCCTAGTGCTACTTTGGGAATTTGGAAACTTTAGGACAGACCTAGTTGGAGGAAGTAGGACACTGAGGTATAACTTTTGAGTTATACCTTCAAGGTAAAATTTGAAGGTTGGATCTTGCCCTTAGTTCATTTTCTGTTTCCTGCTTCCTGTTCATCATGATAGCAGCCTTCTCCTTCATATGTTCCCACTACCCCAGAATCAATGGAGCCAAGGACTATGGAGTAAAATTTCAGAAACCATAAGCTAAAAATTAATATTTCTCCCATAAGTCACATTCCTCAGATACTTGATCACACTGATCCTACTGATCTAGATCCTACGTGATGACTGAGCAACTTTCTTTCTTTTTCTTTTTAAAATTTATTTTTTATTGACAACTTCCATAATTGCAGACAATAACCCATGGTAATTACCTCCCTCCCCCCCACTATCCCCTTTGAAACTCCACTCTCCATCATACCTGTTCCCCCTCTCAATAAGTCTCTCTTTTATTTTGATGTCATCATCTTTTCCTCCCACTATGATGCTCTTGCATAGATAGTGTCAGGAACTTCAAGGTCATGGATAGTCAGGCCACTTTTTGTCTGGAGTAGTACACTATAAGGAGCCCTACCCTTTCTTTGGCTCTTACATTTTTTCTGCCACCTCTTCCATAATGGACTCTGGGGCTTGGAAGAAGTGACAGAAATATTTAAGTGCTAAGCAATCCTCTGTCACCTCTCAGCACCATTGTGCCTTCTGAGTCATCCCAAGGTCACTGACATCTGAAAAGAGAAGCTTCTCTAACCAAATGTGAGAACAGTATTAATATATGGGTATGAACATTAAGAGTAGTGCTTACTGGGCAGTTTGGTGAACATTGTATGTACATTTTACCAGACACCAGCAGACCATATACCCTAGAGCTCATGAAGACTCTATTGTAGGTTTTCAGTATCAGGGAAGTATTCCCTCCCATGGATCAGGCCTCCAGTTCAATTAGAGAAGGGTTGGTTTCACCCAAAACAGACATGTCACTGTTGCACCCATTGGCTCATTTGGCCTGCCTGGCCAAATGTAAGGCTTGCAGTGACCACTGTTGAGTATCTTCACTGGTGTCTTCCATCTATTCCTGGTGTGAAACCAAGATCCTTGGCAATGGCCTGTAATGTTTTGGGCACCAGCAACTCACTGGAAGGTATCCCATCCCTAGCACTGAAAATGTTCTAGTATCAATCTATGTCTTATGGGTGTTCAATTGTCCAAAGAAGTAGGTTTTCTTATGACTTACTTATGTCCTCTTAGGCTTCAGTTACCTCACTAAGTATAATGCTTTCCATATCCATCAATTTTCCTGCAAATTTCATAATTTCATTTTTTCTTTATTGCTGAGTAGAACTACAATGCATAAATGTGCCACATCATCATTATCCACTCACCAGTTGAGGGATACCTAGGATGGTTCCATTTCCTGGATATTGTGAATAGAGCGGCAATAAACATGTTTGAGGGAGTATCTCTAAGTTAGCAAGAGCTGGGTCATATGGTAAATCTATTTTTAGCTGTCTCAGGAACCTCCACACTGATTTCCACAATGGCTGGTCCAGATTGCATTCCCACCAACAGTGTAGAAGGGTTCCTCTTTTTCCACATCCTTGCCAGCATTTATGGCCATTTTTTTTCATGATGGTAGCCATTCTGACAGGAGTGAGACAAAATCTCAATGTAGTTTTAAGCTACATTTCCCTGATGGCTAGAGATGTAGAACATTTTTTTTAGAAGTTTATATGCCATGTGTATTTCTTTTGAGAACTCTCTATTTAGTTCCATAGCCATTTTTAATTGGCTTCTTTGATTTCTTATTATTTAGTTTTTTGAGTTCTTTGTATATTTTGTATATTAATCCTCTGTTAGATGTATAGCTGGCAAAGATTTTCTCTCATTCTGTAGGTTGCCTCTTTGCTCTACTCACAATATCCTTTACTATACAAAAGGTTTGTAATTTCATGAGATACAAGCAGTTAATCCATGATTTTATTTCTTGAACAATTGGGGTTATATTCCGTAAGTATTTGCCAAGACCAGTATGTTGAAGGGTTTCCCCTACGTTTTCTTCTAGCAGTTTCAGCATTTTAGGTCTGATTTTAAGGTCTTTGATCCATTTAGACTTAATTATTGTGCATGGAGAGAGATAAGGATCTATTTTCATCCTTCTAGAGATACGTATTCAGTTTTCCCAGCACCATTTGCTGAAGAGGCTGTCTTTTCTCCACTGAGTATTTTTGGCATTTTTGTTGAAGATTGGGTGGTGGTAACTACCCGGCCTTACATCAGGGCCCTTTATTATGTTCCATTGATCAACATGTCTGTTTTTGTGCCATAACCATGCTGTTTTTATTACTATGACTAAGTAATATGGGTTAAAATCAGGAATGGTGATACCACCAGCAATATATTTGTTGCTCAAAATTGTTTTATATATTTGAGATATTTTATGCTTCCAAATTAATTTTTAGATTGTCTTTTCTATTTCCATTAGGATGCCATTGGAATTTTGATAGGGATTGCATTAAATGTGTACATTGCTTTTGGTAAGATTTCCATTTTCATAATATTGATTCTTCCAATCAAAGAACAAGGGATGTCTTTCCATTTCCTAGTGTCTTCTGCCATTTATGTTTTGAGTGTTTTAAAGTTTTCATTGTAGAGATGTTTCACTTCCTTGGTTAGGTGTATTCCAAGGTAATTTTTTTTGAGGCAATTGTGAATGGGAATCATTTTCTGATTTCATCCTCTGTGTTTTTGTTATTAGCATATAGGAAGGCTACTGATTTCTATGTGTTTATCTTGTATCCAATTACATGACTAAAAGCATTCATCAACTCTAAAAGTTTGCTGGCAGAGTCTTTAGGGTCCTTTATGTATAGAATCATATCATCTGCAAATAATGATAACTTGATCTTTTCCTTTCCAATTTGTATCCCTTTTATGTGTGTCTCTTGTCTATTGCTATGGTTAACACTTTCAGTACTATGTTAAACACAAGTGGGGACAATAGACACCCTTGTCTTGTTCCTGATGTTAGTGGAAAAGCTTCAAGTTTTTCTCCATTTAGTATTGTGTTGGCTGTAGGTTTGTCATAAATAGCCTTTATTATGTTGAGATATGTTCCTTCTATTCCCAGTTTCTGTACGGCTTTTATCACAAAGGGATATTGGATTTTGTCAAATGCTTTTACTGCATCTAATGAGATGATCATGTGATTTTGTCCTTCAGTCCATTTATATATTACATTCATCAATTTGCATATGTTGAACCATCCCTGAATCTCTGGGATAAAGCCTACTTGATCAGGGTGGATGATCTTTCTGATATATTCTGGTAGTCTGTTTGCCAATGTTTTGTTGCAAATATTTGCACCTAAGTTCATGAAGGAGATTGGTCTGTAAATTTTTGTTTGTTTGTTTGTTCTATCTTTGACTGGTTTTGGTTTCAGGGTGATGTTGGCTTTGTAGAAGGAATTTGGTAAGATTCCTTCCTCTTGTATTTTATGGAAAAGTTTGAGAAGCATTGATGTCAGTTCTTCCATGAAGGTCTGGTAAAATTCACCAGTGACCAGTGAATTCATTTGGGCCTGGACGTTTTTTAGTTGGGAGATTTTTTTTTAATGTATAACTGATTGGATCCCCATACTTGTTCTAGGTCTATTTAAGTGGTTAATCTCATCTTGATTTCATTTTGGTAGGTCATATAAAACAAAGAAATCATCCATTTCTTTTAGATTTTGAAACTTAGTGGAGGATATATACTTATATGATTTTTTTTAAATTTCTCTGGTATCTGTTGTGATGGTGCTTTTTTTTGTCTTTAATTTTATTAATCTGAGTCTCTTTTCGCTTTCTTTTGGTCAGAATTGCTAAGGGTTTATTAATCTTGTTTATCCTTTCAAAGAAACAACTCTTTGTTTAATTGATTCTTTGGATTGTTTTTGGTTTCTGTTTCATTAATTTCTGTTCTAATCTTTATTATTTCTTCCCATATACTGATTTTTGGTTTGCCTTGTTCTTCTTTTTCCAAGGCCTAAAGGTGAAGCATTAAGCTATTTAATTGTGACCTTTCTAATTTCTTAATGTAGGCACTTAATGCTATAAATTTCCCTTTTTAGAACTGCCTTAATTGTGTCCCAAAAGTTTTGGTATGTTGTGTTCTCCTAATCACTTGACTCTATGAATTTTTTGATTTCCTTCTTGATTTCTTCATTGGCCTATTCATCATTTAGTAGTATATTGTTAAATTTCCGTGATTTTGTGAATGGCCTATAGATTTTCGTGCTATTGATTTGCAGTTTGATCCCATTGTGATCAGACAGAGTGCAAGGATTTCAATTTTCCTATATTTGTTAAGATTTGTTTTTTGTCCTAAAATATAGTCTATTTTGGAGTGTGGTGCTGAAAAGATTGTATATTCTGCAGCATTTGTATGAAATGTCCTGTAGATACGTGTTATATCCATTTGTTCTATGACCTCATTTAATCCAGATGCATCTCTGTTTATGTTTTGCTGGGGTGACCTGTCAATTTGTGAGAGTGGGGTATTGAAGTCACCCACTACAACTGTGTTTGGTGTTTTCTGTGACCTTAATTCTAATAGTGTATGTTTGGTGAAATTGGGAGCCCCCATCTTAGGTGCATAAATGTTTTGAATTGTAATGTCCTTCTGTTGGAGTGTTCCTTTAATCAATATAAAGTGACCTTCTTTATCTTTCCTAACTAATGTTGGTCTGAAGTCTACCCTGTCAGATACTTGGATAGCGACCCCTGCTTGTTTTCTATGCCCATTTGCTTGAAACACCATTTTCCAACCTTTCACCATAAGGTAGTTTCTATCTTTTGTAGAAAGGTGAGTTTCTTGGAGGCAACAAATTGAAGAATCCTGCTTTTTAACCCAGTCTTCACACCTGCGTCTTTTGGTTGGGGCATTTACGCCTTTGATATTAAGAGTTACTATTGAAAGGTGTATATTTATTTTTGTCTTTTTTCTTGTTTTGTAGGTCTTCCAGTTTTACCTTTGCTTTCTTGTATTAACTAGTATTGGAGTATGGTTTGTTTTTTTCCAGGTTCCTTGTATGTGTGCTTTTCTTTCTCTTCAGCATGGAGGATCCTTTCAAGTATTTTCTGTAGAGCTGGGTTTGTCTTCAAATATTCTTTTAGCCTGCTTTTGTTGTGGAATGTCGTTATTTCTCTGTCTATTTGAATGGATAGCTTTGTAAGATAAAGTAACCTTTGTCGACAGTTGTTATCTTTCAAAACTTGGAATACATCATTCCAAGCCCTTCTGGCTTTTAAAGTTTGCGTTGGGTGTAATCTGCTGTTATTCTGATAGGCTTGCCTTTGTATGTGACTTGATTTTTCTCTCTAACTACTTTTAATATATTTTCTTTAATTTGTGTGTTTGGTAATTAATTATGGTGAGGAGAGGTTCTTTCCAGGTTTTGTCTGTTTGGTGTTCTAAAGGCTTCTTGTATTTGAATTGGTATCTCTTTCCCAATTTGGAGGAAGTTTTCTTACATGATTTTGCTGAAAATGCCTACTATGCCTTTGGAGTGAAATTCTTCTCCTTCTACTATACCCTGAAGTCTTATTTTCATAGTGTCTCAAATATCTTGAAATTTCCATTCATACCATCCTATTAGTTTGTATTTCACTTTGTTGGACTCTATTAGATCTGCCACCTGTTCTAGCTTAGCTATTCTGTTCTTTCTTTCATCCATGCTTAGCGGTGAGACTTTCTACAGAGTTTTTATTTGTCTTAGTTTGTTTTTCATTCCTCATATTTCTGACTATTTTTTCTTTATTATTTCTATTTCCTTATTCATGTCTTATATTGACCTTCTTATTTCATTAAATTGGTTTCCTGTGTCTTCCTTGATTCTTTTGTTTTCCTTTTTGATTTCTTTGAACATATTTATAATCATTCTTTGGAAATATTTCTCAGGCATTTCCTCTAAATCAGTCTCATATTTCTTGAGTTTGTGAGGAGGCTTTTCCTGTGGCTCAGGCCAATCTTGGCAGCCGCAGCCCTAGGAACCTGGTGCTGTTGCTGCTGCTGGTGGAGCCACTCTTGTCTGTTTCTGTGGTCTGTAGATGCTCTGGATCTCTCCTACTTCTCTGCTGTGGTTGATAATTTTTTATACCCCTTCACTTTTTAGTAGGAATGCATTTTGCTATTTTTTTCCTTTTTCTCCCCGAGGCTACTTTGGTGTGGTTCCAATGCTGCCATCTTAATCAGAAGTCCTAGCAACTTTCAATTAAAAACACTACTAAATATTGATTACAGATTCCTTTGACAAATTGCTTTCCTTGGTGTGTCTTTATGGCACCTCCTACATGTCATTTATTCTGCCTATACCTTTTTATATAAAATTCTTAATTTAACAAGAAAGAAAGGTTTCCAGTTTGCAATAAAACATAAAAGGTTAGGAATTATGCTTCAGTGACAGAATAATTTTATTTTACTGTTAATTTTATTACATTGTTAATATTGAAATTGTTGTGTTTAAAAAAGTAAGATGACTGCCATATGGCACGACATCACTTTCTGGATGTTGTCTATGACATATTTACTTTTCTTCCTCCAGTTTTACTGTGGAGTATAAACAGAAGCAATTTGAGATTTAAGCTTTAGACCAAATGTTGAATGGTAAGAAAAGTCCATTAAATTTTAAATTCAGAGACTATTGGATATTCTGAAAATGAACCTTCCAGCTACCACTATTGCCTATTGCCACTCTAGCTGAGAAAAGAAATACTATGCCTTGAGGACTTGCAAGGCCATGTGATTCAGCAAGCCTGGGTTGGCCACAGTGCTCACTACACAACTTCACTCTCATAATTCCACTCTTTCTCCATTATGAAACACTTTTGCTACTCCCAACTTTCCTTTAAATTACAAGCACAGTTAGTGTCATAATGAATTTCATTTATTAAAACAGGGTTAAAAGAAAGCCTTTTTTAAAAATATGCTTCTCATGTTTCAATAACTCTAGTTTTTATTCTAAATTATATTAACTAATTCATACTCAATTTTGACCCATTCTGAGGTAAATGAGAAAAGGAAAATATGACTGTTGTTTTGTACTTCACATTGACTTAAAATCTTATGACAATAAATCTTATAATGTGATAATATCTTAGTTTTTATTTATTAATTTATTTTATTAGAGAGAGGGGGAAAGAAAGAGAGAGAGAAAGAGAGAGGCTGATAGAGAGTGATTGAGCACATCAGAGCCTCAAGCCAGTCCTATCTTACTTTTTAGTAAAAAACATTTTCATTAGCAAAGTATAACTCACCAAATACAAAAATAAATCCCAAAATATTTGTGAAATATTATTTACAAATTTTCATTATAGTGTTTTTATTGATATGATGTCCTAATCTTAGGAGCTGCATTTATTATTTTTATTTTGACTGTGCATATGTTTTTGTCTTGTGTGTGTGTGTGTGTGTGTGTGTGTGTGTGTTTTAGTTCAGATAATGTGTTGAGGAATAGGAAGACTGGTCTAAGATGGAAGGCATCATTTTTGCAAGTATAATGTATAATGGACACATAAATTCTTGTAGAACTATGTGAATTATAGTGATATTACAGTATGACCATAGGTAGACATTGGCAGTAAGGAATTCATTTTGATTTTTGTGCCTGGAACAACATTGCAAGTGAAAAATTTAACATCTCATATTCCTTGTGCCATTGTTGTTCCAGGTAAGATTTTTCAAAAGGCCATGTGTGAATGCGAATAGATCTAAATAGTGATATTAATTTCCTTTAAAAAATCTCAAAATCTCAAAATTAAAGGTACTCTTTTGTCTTTATAATTGAATACTTGTGTCAGCTGAACCTGAAATATTCTACCTAATTGATTTCACAAGAGTTCAGGGAGCTTCCATTTACCCACAAGACAGGCATACTGTACACAATGACAATCTTCATGTGCACATTAGTTTATGAAAAATGAAACATGTCTTAGGCTTGAAAATAAAATGTACTCCCTTTCAAGTGCTGGCCAAAAATATCTATCAACAAAGTGAAGGCTCACTGACTTAAGTTCTAATTCTGGAAAATTTCACTGTTGCTGGAATAAAATTATCAACACTTAAGAATTATGGTTCAAGAGATAGTTGACTTGGGCATATACTTGCCTTGCAAACATAAGGGCCTGAGTTTGATCTCCAGTATCCAGTTTGATCTCCCATATAAAACTACCAGGCATGGCAACACACACCTGTGAACACAGGCCTGAAGAAGGAGAAATGGGTAGATTGCTTTATACTGCTGGCTAGATAGTTAGCGTTATGTAGTAGACAGGTTTAGTTTCGCTGAGATGAACTTCCAGACCACATGGAGGTATGGAGGATGAGATATTTATTGAAGCTTACAGATCCAGGGGAAGTTCCATAATGGCAGAAGAAGCTGGCCTGCCCTTACAGAACCAGGCAAGAGAGAGAGAAATCCAAAAGCCAAAAGCCACACAGCACACTTCAGGAACTCCAGCTAGGCACACTTGCATGTCTTTATATTGAAATCTCAAACCCACAACCACACCTTAAGATCTGCCTAGTGACATTGCCTCCAGCCAGGTGGATGCAGATGCAAACTATAAACTAATAAAACACTGAATATATTGGGGGCCATCTATTCAAACTACCACATTCTGTTCCTGGCCCCCAATAGATTTTAAACCATCACACATTATAAATTGTATTTAGTCCAGTTTCAAAAGTCCCCACGGTCTTGACCAACTTAAAATACTGAGTCCTGGGCTGGAGAGATGGCTTAGGGGTTAAGGCGCCTGCCTCCTAAGCCTAAGAACACTGGTTCCAATCTCCAGCGGTTCCAATCTCCAGGTCCCACGTTTAGCCAGATGCAAAGGGACGCAAGGACGCAATGCAGCACTTGACCACAAGGGGGTGCACACATCTGGATTTCGTTCGCAGCAGCTGAGACACTGCTGGCGTGCCCATCTCTGTCTTCCTTTCCCTCTCTCTCTCTGTCTCTGTCTGTGTCTCTCTCCAAAAAAATAATAAAAAATTAAAAAAATTACTGAATCCTGTAAAATCAAACAAGTTAAATACTTTTAACATATAAAGGCTCAGAGTAAAATTTTTCAGTTGTTATAAGGTATAGCAAGGAGAGACTAGAACAATGCAAACTCAGTCACCATCAACAATCATCAAACTTCTGCAACTCAGTATAACCAGAGACTGACAGTCTCCAGGTTTTTCAATTCTGTCCCTCCAGCTGGCAGAGTAGCCAGTGAAAACATCCATCCCTGGCCAACAAAGTACTCCATGGTAGCCCTTTCACAGTCCTGATATATCCAAAACATCTTCAGGTCTCCCTGCTAGCCATGGTCCATCTTCCAAAGGCTCTTCTAGCCTATCAAGGAATCACACCCTTCCTCATGCTGCATCTCAGCAGCAGCTCCTGTAACCATGTGCACTTTATGACCACTCCACGCATTTTTCATGCTTCCAAAATTAATACCAGGTATGCAGGAAACAGTCATGTTCTAATTTAAGGATAAAATAAATCATAACCTTGAAAAGCAGGCTCCTTCTCCAGTAAACTCTTTCCAAAAGAGTTTGCATTTCTAACAGTCTTTCCTCAGGCCTCCTCTCCATTGTTTTAATGTAAAGCAGTTGGGCTATCTCCCTTAATATTGCTAATGTGTTTGACAATAGCAACTTTAGTAACCTAAAACCAGTCTCAGTGCCTGTGATTTTAACTTGCCTGAGGTTTTCCAACTTAAAATCTTAAATCTCTCAGTCCAATATCTTTAGCCAAGCATATCAGTCCATTACAAATTTAACCTTGATTAAATTCTCTGGGCCTGGGCAGCAGGACGCAGCCACCCTTTATGCCAGTAGCCTGGTTCCAAAAGAGTTGTCTGCAGTCTTTGTTTTCCCCTTAGAAAGCTTATAAGTCAAGCTTCAAAGTTTAATATTGTTGTCATTTAGCATTCTAAAACTCTCATCAGAATAGTCCATAATACTTGGCTTACCACTCCAGGAGGCATCTTCAGTTGCAAGCACCAAGTCCATGCCTGTTTCTCGAAAACAAAGTTTACAACAAACCAAAATCTACATGGTCAGGTTCATCTCACCTCAC
This sequence comes from Orientallactaga sibirica, assembly GCA_036365145.1. Taxonomy (NCBI): domain Eukaryota; kingdom Metazoa; phylum Chordata; class Mammalia; order Rodentia; family Dipodidae; genus Orientallactaga; species Orientallactaga sibirica. The sequence continues at coordinate 29,383,031 of JAEOAD010000004.1, read as the reverse complement.
TTATGGTACCAATGTCTGTAGCAGACAGCTTTAGGTTCGCTGAGATGAACTTCCAGACCCAGCAAAGTTATGGAAGAAGGGATATTTATTGAAGCTTACAGATCCAGGGGAAGTTCCATAATGGCAGAAGAAGCTGGCCTGTCCTTATAGGACCAGACAGAGAGAGAGAGAGAGAGAGAGAGAGAGAGAGAGAGAGAGAGAGAGAGAGAGAAAGCCAAAAGCCAAAAGCCACACAGCACAGCATACTTCTGGAACTCCAGTAGCTTTGCATAACTTTAGACTGAAATCTCAAACCCACTACCATACCTTAAGATCTGCCCAGTGACATTGCCTCCAGCCAGCTAGCTGCAGATGCAAACTGCACTGAATATATCGGGGGCCATCTATTCAAACTACCACACTTTATAATTGAGCTTCAAAATAAATCTCCAAAAAAAGTCGACTTAAACATAAACAAGTTATTTGACAGCCTTGGGTAGTATCTAAAATTATTAATACAGTAATTAACATGCTTCAACAGACTCATAGTGTATTATGCATCTAAGAATCCCTATTATTTATATTAAACAGTTCCATGCAATATCCTAATAAACATAATTATTGCCTATTAAACACTATGTGTCTTAGGGTGTCAAAAATCAACATATATCTATAATCATGGACTTTATTTAAATCAGCTACATGTAAATTAATTACTTATTTAATTAATTACTTACTTAAGCTACAGTGCTAAAATCTCCATGATAGATAAAACATTATAGTTTATTTCCTAACTGTTCTTCTTTCTTAAAAGATCAAAAATTAACATTTCTATGATTTAAAGTGTTAACATTCAAACCATGAGCAGTTAAGAGGTGTGGGAATTAACATCAATATGTATACTTTCAGTTATATTCTAAAGAGAACTCAGAGCATTGCTCTATGATGATGAGCTAGTGCCTGAAGTTAGGGGCCAGCAATTAACTAACTCTCCCAGCATGATTGTCTATAAAATGTCTATCTCAAATGGGTGATAGAGCCCATCTTGTCTGTTGGACATCACTTCTCTCAGATGAAAATTATGTGCTTTATGAACTGCTACTTATGATACTTTGAAACATAATTTGTAGATTTTAGGTGTTTTAATTTTATTTAATCAATATCCTGAAACAATTAAGCAACTCTTTTCCCTGGTAGATCAAAGTCTTGAAACTTCTATTTCATTTTAGGTATCTGTATCCAGTCTAGAGCTTTTACCCTTAATCCCAGGGATTACCCCCTTGCTGGTACTCATATGTTTTCTTTTGGTCACTCTTATCTTTCTTCCTAACTCTGTTAATCACCACTACATTGTTCACAGTGCATGCTGGAAACTGTTCTCTTCTTCCTGTATCACTTGGTACCAAGTATGACAGAAATTACCTCAAAGCTATTTTGTTTATCAGACTATACTGAAGCTTTGGAAATGATGGAAGAGAATCTCAATATAAAACATGAAATAATCTGAAACTGGATATAGATATCATTTTTATGTTTATTTTCTTAGATCCCAGAAGCAAACTGTTCTGTTTCTGCCCTTCTACTTAGGAACTGGTCTGTTTTAGTGACTCTGGGGCCTGATCTCTCAGAACTGAGCTATGTTCACTGTACAGACAGTGATTAACAATGATCTAAATAATATGTTCTTCTCTTTTCAAATGGCTTCACATTTCTTTATATAATCATTTTTTGTTTATGCATTAGACTACACATTACCTCTACATGGTATTTTTTTTTTCAAGTTAGGGTTTCACTCTAGTCCAGGCTGACCTGGAACTCACTATGTAGTCACAGGGTGGCCTTAAACTCAAGGTGATCCTTCTACCTCTGCCTCCCAAGTGCTGGGATTAAAGGCATGCACCACCATGCTCGGCTCCACATGGTATCTTTAAAACATGAAAATTCTCTTCTTTGGGAATAGATGGTAAGAAGTAAATCATCTGAAATAAATGTGAGTAGTTTGGAGATCTGGCAGGAATAAGATGGTAGAATATAACCCAAGGAAAGTTCAATTTAATGTTGTACCAACCACCTTGAGCCATCATGTCTTTACTAGAGGACTGCCACAACAATGAACATGTCTACAGGCTCCTAACCTTATGTCTTTGAGTCAAAAGTCAAAAGTAAGTCCTTGCTAGCAATGTGCTTGTTTCATCTTTGTACGCCTAAATCACCTTCCATGGGTTCCATGTTGAAGTTGTCTACAAGGCAAAAGGTAACAGCCACTACTCCAGGTAAAGAGCTATAATCACCAAAATAGTTCTCTGCTTCGACTTCCTTTTCCCTGTATCCTTCCAATTTTCCATCTGGTATCTTGCTTTTTCTCCCACAGTAATGGCTTCCTCTTTCTCAGTTTTCTAATGCATGGTCTTAAAGTTGGGGTAAAGGAGTAGCTAAGGGAAATGCCTCAGTGCTCATTATCTTTTCCCCTCTTATGTGAACAGTTAGGCTACACTTCACAACATTTTCCCAGCTCGAGTAAGTTTACTGTTTTCTTGGTGGCTTAGGAAGGCTGCATTCCTAAGGTAATTCATCACTGTTTTTTATTGTACACACTTGAAACTTTCCAGAACCTTGACCGGAGCAGGCTTCAGTAAATGGAGTTTCTCCTGCAGACCAAGCAGAGTCAGAATCAGAAATAACAGTACTCACATGGTCAGCCATATATATACAACACTTAACTGTCAGAGTCCATAAGAAAAGGATAGACATTTTATAGTTCATAACATGGGCAGGAAAACAGCTTTAGCAAAATTTTTGTCCCTGCCATTTGCAGAAACACTAGGTTCTCACAAAAGTGTTCATTGATGTGAATCAACTTACTGACACACAAAGTTTCAGTAAGTACTCAATTCCATGAGCTCACAATGATCCCTCATGGTCATCTCATGAGCATGTTCTTCACATAGATTAGTTTTGAATCTAAGCTGACCCATACATTATGAAAAACGAATTCTCTCTCCTTTATTTAAAAAAGTAATAATAATGGAAGGAAACAGATCTATCATGTAATTTGAATATTATTGTAGATATACTATTTTTTGAAAAATTTCCATGTGGGATTTATGTTTTTAACATATTTTCTGAAAGATTTGAAAGGGAACCTTTTGTGTTTGGCTTGTATTTTTCTTTTGTTTTGTTTTCCTGTCCTTGTTTTTTTTTTTTTTTTTTTTTTTTTTTTTTTTCTTTTCTTTTCTCTAGCAGCTACGTGGCATATTCTCATCCTCAGATTCACTTTTGCCCTTGGACTCTTACTGTCCTCCTTAGGGAAAGACGTGGGGTTACTGTCTGAGCCAATTGGCTTTATGAGGGCTTTCTCATCTGCAAGGCATGAGAACATGCTCGTGAATCTGCTCCTCTTCTTATTGTCAATGAGAAGCACAATTGCTCTTTAATTAGAACCTTCTGGTTCTCACCAATATTATTTAATCCATGTGTGTAACCCACCTCCTATCTAAGTGCAAGTTTGTGACGTGGATCAGATGATAATATATTTTTAATTAACAGACAATGTAGGACTCACAAAACATTAGCCACAAGTGGTTCCCTGAATTATTTTTTGTTGATATTAGAACAGAGAGAAGTCAATAATTGAGGAAATGGACTGAAAAACCACGGTAAATGAGGTCATGAGACTGAATTCTAGCCTAGATTCTGGCAAAGGTTGTTGGAATGAGGCTAAATCATTTATAATTACTGGAACTTCATTTTCTCCTTAAAAATTAGGAGTAACATTTTAAAACTATTTCACAATATAATTTATAATATTCCTTCCAGGTAATTCTAATAAACACAAAAAGATTAAAGAAAAGAAAAGGATAGATAATCTTACCTATCAAAGCTAGTCATTGCATAGTTTTAAGGGCTTGAGAGAAACATATTTATTCCAAACCTTATCTCTGATGTTGGGCTTTCATGACATTTCAGTAAAAATATTTATTAACTTTATCAAGGTATTTCCTAGCTAAAATCTAATCAAGATATATCTCAGGGCAAATTTTCTCTGCATTCCAAGTCCATCTCTTTGATCTGCTACCACTAATCAGAAATATAAATGTCATGAATTAAAAGAAGTATGGCTGACCGAGTTCACAATCACACATTCACCCATTTTCTAATGTTTGTAAGTAAAAACCAGGAGCATCACCTTCTGCTTTCTTTTGTGCTAGTTCCTATTCCTGTTCATGTGGAGAACATGGGTCAGTGACTCATAGTCCTGGTCCTCAGCCAGCACAGCTGGATAGCCATGCAGTGCATTTCAGAATAAAAAGGCCAGAGAAAGAAAAAGTTGTTTGTTGGTTTTTCTTCACAATTTACTGATACTAAAGCAAGATGCAAACTTTTCTAAGGAAATGGCTTTAGGGATAGGCAAGTCTTTTGGGACTTATTTAGAATTAATAACTGTTAATATGAAAATATGTCTTTAAAACAGCTATTCCCTCTTCAAAAGTCACTTTCTCTCACCAAAAACAAGCCCACTAGGGTGAAAAGCTCATAAAAATTTAGAGGCCTAAGTGATAATATGAATACTCTACAATAATTTTGGAACTCTTATTCTAATACACAGGTGCAAGATTACATGAATGCCAAAGTAATGAACAAATAAATAATGTGAAACATCTTTACAGCTCTGATAAGTTAACAAATTCAGAAATATCTGAATTCCAGCCTGGCAAGAATAAGTCATCTGATAAACAGCAATGCAAAAACTGTCCATGGATAACCTGACATTGAGTATCAATGGCTCATCTCTGTCCTGATGGACATCTCTGTCTGGGCTATATATGCTCTACAGAAGTTGACTTAAGGTATTATCTGGATAGCTGAGTTAAAAGTAATGTTTTAGAATATAAGATCATTTATAGTATGCCTGTGATTACTCATAGGAAAAGGCCATTCATGTAAGAGAAAAGACTCTTTCTTTAGAATGTGCAAATAGGAAGACTTCTTTGTCCTAAATGGCTTAAAACAGCTTATGATTAAGATATGGATAGCATGTGAGTACCTCTGCTGAGAAGATGCAACAGTTGGCAAAGTGCTTGCCACAGAAGCATAAGGACCTGAGTTAAAATCCTCAACACTCATGAAAATGCTTGGGAGTCTTGATACCTGGCCTGTGATCCCAGTATCTAGAGAAAAATTTCTTGAGGCAAACTCTCTAGCTACACTAGCCAAACTGGCAAGTTCTAGGTTTCAATGAGAGATCTTGTCAGAAATAAGTCAATCAGAGAGTGATAGAGATGAGTGCCTACACATATAAGTGCACTAATACACACATGAATGTACACCACACACACATGTGAAAAAAGAAAACGATTAGTTTACAAAACCTGTCATTTTGAAAGAGGTCAGGTGCTTTACTCTGGTGATGATAAGCCTTATCAGTCTATTCCAGGCATCCTCATCTCATGGTGAGAAATTCAATAAGTGCTGATGTTTGTAGCTAGGTGCAAGGTATGGTTTAATAATTAAGAAGTTCTCTTTGGTATTTTGAGGGGTGTTATAAATATGTATGTAAGAGTGTGTAATTGATGTGATGTGTGTATATGTGTTTGATGTGTGCTTCATACAAATGTAAGTACCCATGCTGAACCCCATATGCTTGCCATGGAGCCACTCTCTTCTACCCAGTCCTATTTTTTTTTCATTTTGTAAAATTTATATTATTCTGATTTTACATTCATAGTGTTGGTTCCATTGTCCTCCTCCCTGTCCTCCCACTTTCAAAAGGAAACTCATAATGGGGAATGTGGGTCATGCAATGTCATGTTAGTCAAGAGTTCTGGGGGGTAAGCCCTGGTCTCTGTGCATAATGCCCCAACTTGTGACTCTACCAATCTTTCCGCCCCCTCTTCCGCGAGTTTCCCTGAGCCACATTGGGGTCATTTTAGTTCTGTTTGAGTGTGCCACAGTCTCTTTTATTGATTCTGGAGCTTGCAGAGTTTTCTGATGATTCCAAGGTCTCTATTCCCCTGCAAGACTGGGGTCAAAGGCACACATGGCCATGCCCAACTGCTTTATCTCATGGTATCTACAGATTTGACCTCAGGCAGTCTCAGGTCTCAGGCCCACATGACAGTGCAGCAAGCACTCTTAACCACTGAGCCATGTATGAGACCTTCGTATAGTCTTTTAAATATATGTACATTATCATTGTTTATAGTCACAATAGAGCAATGAAAAGAAGAACTTATTTATTACTTCTAATTTTAACTTACCTATTAACTAAACTTTTCCTAGAAGTTCACAGAAAAGAAATATGTTGGCTCTTCAACAAGGAGACAAAGGTTTCTCATTAAGTATAATAAAATAATTAAGAATTAATATAACACTAAAGGAACATTTCTTCTTATTTTCTTGTCAATAGCCAGCATATCAACTGAGCATGTGTGGTCAGGAGGGCGGTGTAAGAAGACACACTTGATAGGATGGATTCTCAAGTAATTACTGCTTCTTCTAAACACAAATCTACAATCAAATTCAACAGAACAGAACATTTGTAGATTCCATATGAATGAAATCATGTGGTATTTGTCTTTCTGGGTCTGGTTTATTTTATTTAACACAATGCCCTCAATTTCCATCCATGCCATCACAAAGACAGGTGCTCACAGTTTTTATGAGTGAATAGTATTCTATTGTGTTTATACCACATTTTAAATTCATTCAATGGCTGATGAACACTTAGCTTGTACCCAATTCTTAGGCCTTTATGAATAGTGCTACCCTAAACATGAGGGTACAGATACTTTCAGGACATGCTGATTTCTTCTTCTGAATATTTACCCAGAAATACAATAGATGTATCATATGGCAACACTATTTTGTTTTTATTTTTTGGTGAATTTTTATATTAGTTTTTACAATAATGGAACTGATTTATCATTTGTATACTTGCCAACAGTATTCAAAGGATCCCCTTTCTCCACATCTTCACAGCCACTTTTATCTTTGGAAAATAGCCATTCTTATTGGCTTATGGTGATATTTCGTTGGGGTTTTGGTTTTCATTTGTTCTGATGATTATGATTACTGACATTGAACACATTGTTATAAGTCCATTGACTTTCTTCTTTTCAGAAATGTCTATTGAAGACTCTTGCCATTTTAATTTTATTTGAAATTTTGCTATTGAATATGTTAAATTACTTCTATATTTTGGATATTAATGCCTAATCAGTGTATGGTTTACAAGTATTTTCTATTTTGTGGGTTGTCTGTTCACTCGGAAGATTGTTTCCTTTGCTATATAAAGTCTTTTGGTTAATGCATTCCTTATTTGTATATTTTGGCATTTTTTCCCTGTAGTTTGGGAATCTGTTCAAAGAATTCTTACTTATTTCAATATCCTGAATTTTTTCTTACTTTTTCTTATGATGATTTAATAGATTCAGGACTTACATTTAAGTATTCATTGAATTCTGAGTTTATTTTTGTACATGGTGAGAGATGGGGTCTATTTTCACACTACCCATTTTTCCCAGTATCATTTGTGGAAGAGACTATGCTTTCTTCAATGCAGGTTTTTAGCACTTTTGCTTATAATTAGTTGGCAATATTAACAATGCATTTGCTTTTAAACTTTCTATTTAGTTTCACTGGTCCATGCATATGGTTTTATCTCCATGTCATGTAAAGAATACATTAAATTTAGAAGAGACATATCTATTATTAAGAATGTTTTAACTTTCTTAGTACTTGTGTATACATTTGCCTGAAAGTCTGAAGCTGTTAGTTACATTCTATATGGAGTGATTATACTTCAACATGAAATATTAATATAACAGAGATAAAAGCAGTAATGGATGCACTTGCAATAGTTATCAGATATTTACTTTTACTTTTTAAATATATTAACTGTATATAAGGAAATGGATGCTCAGAGACACTATTTATCATCAAAATTTATAAATAATCTTTTTCTTATAAAAATAAACCTTTGTTTGAAAATTTACATACTCCCCTCTCACCATCTCTCTTTTACCATTCTTCCCAATCCCCTCCCATTGAATCCTCACTCTTTTTCTTACCGTTCCCTCTTCTGTAGTAATGTGTGGGTGTTTTGTTTGTTTTCATGCCCCCATCATCCACCGAAACCTACTGATGGACCCAATGTTATGGAAGTTTTATGCGGGTAACTCTAGCTGCTGTAAGATCGTGAATACAATGATCATTTTGTGTCTGGGAGACAGTACTTCTTTCCTTGCTTTGGTTATTATATTTTTTCCACCAGGTCTTCTATTATAGTTCCTGATTTAGAGATGTCTCTTTTAGAGCTAAACTCTGTCACTTATTCTCAGCACTTTGATGAATGTTGGGTCTTTCCAGCAGTTATTACCATCTGAAAGAGAAAGTTCTCTAACTGAAATTGAGAGCAGTACTACTGTATAGGTATAAATACGGATACTTAGAGGGCAATTTGTTTGACATATATATGTAGTCAAACAACAGTAGTAACTTTCACCCTAGGATTTGTGCCCTTCCCAGCCATAGGTTTTTGACCAGTTTTTCTGTATAAGGCAGGAATTCCCTCTTGTGGAGTGGGCATCAAATCCAATTAGAAAGAAATTGGTTACCCCCATAACAGAAATGCCACCATTGCAGTAATGGGAGCATCTTGCCTAAGTGGCCAGTTGTGCAGCTTTCAGGGTCCACTGGTGATTAAGACCACTGATGTATTGACTACCAAGGCAGGCTCCATAGCAATTTCTGCACTATGACCACAGTAGGGAGGAGGCTTCCAGCATAGTTCTAGCTTGATTTCTCCATTTTCTATAGCCAGAACATATGGTATCTTCAGCAAGAGGGTCTCAATACCTTATCAGATATTTAGCAACTACTCCTCACATTGATAAAGCAACAAAAATAAGACTGCATTTAATATCATGATAAACCTGGCCTAATTGAAATGTATGGATAGCTTCCAAACACCTGTAAAAATGTAGAGGTAGCATTCACTAACTCAAAATGTTTCAAATCCATTAAAATATTTCAAGTCTTAGCCAGGCATGGTGGCTCATGCCTTTAATCCCAGCACTATGGAGGCAGAGGTAGGAGGATTTCTGTGAGTTCAAGCCCACCCTGAAATTACATAGTGAAATAAGGAAATTTAGAAAAAAAAAAAAACTCAGTAAGAATGAAAGCCCTCAGTTAATTTGAGATAAATAATCCATTTCTTATCAACCGATAGTTAAAACCTATTTCAAGCTTAATAATTAAACTAATACCATATATGAAAGTTTTTATTATATACATATGGGCTTTATCTCTGAAATATTATTGCATTATTACCCCATAAGTTAGCTACTTGAAATAACAACCATATTTTTGTTTGTTATTTCAGGGTTCAAAACTGGATATTAGAAGCGCAGAATGTCACATGAGTTGATTTCTTATGCAGCCAGGTTATCTAGTGTACATGGTCTCATTCACCATGAGCTGGTCCAGGTGTTTTGACTCAGAAATTGTGAATAGTACTTCAGGTAGTATCATTTTAATTTAAGATTGCCCTTTATATTTTTCTAATATATAGAAATAATGTTGATTTAAAATGTCATCCTATTCTGAAACCCTTCTTAAATTCACATATTGTTCTTAAAAATTCCTCAGTTCTTCTCATGTAAAACACAGAACATTGGAATGAATCATTTTCAATATTTAAACATTTTATTTCTAGTGTTGGTTCATTTTACTAGCAGCTTATTCCAGTTCTATTCCCTCTCAGTTCCATAGCCATACTTATCCATTCCTACTTGCATCAGGCCTATGGAAACATCTTTTCTTTGATATTAACAGCTAGAACAATGTGTTTTTGCTTTGCTAGAAGATGATACTGGAGGTATAGTGGAACCAAAGGTTTCCTTCTTGTTGCTGGACAAATTTGTGCTTCTTAGTCCTATGGTACATGTTTGTAATATGCAGGGTATCCAGTGGAATTCTGACTCCAGTATGTATTGTGAACACATTAGTAGATATACGCTAGTGACTTGCAGGCATGCTGGCTGGTGGACCCTCAGTGAACTCCACCATCCAGTGGACCACAGCCTCACCATTTCACCAAGATTTGAATCTCAGCTTAAATGAGTATCTCTCTTAAAAGTGAGAACATCCTTATGGGTGTTTCCTCAGCTCTTTAGAGCTCTTTTTCATACAAAGCTATAAGTTTATTACATATCATATTCTAATATTCTAATATGATATGGCATATAAGCTGAATCAAGTCATTAAATCTCAAATAAGAAACCATAGTTATGAGTATTAATTTAGAAGAAAGTAAGTGATGGCTATAACTAGTCAATTATGGGTTGAGAACAAGCTGCAGTTGTCTCTCTTTAATCTTGAAATGCTCTGTTTGCATCACAGTAAGAAAACAAAAAGTATCTGTTGCTAATGAGAAATTCTGGGAGGTGGTCACATGCATTCTTGGAATCAACACTGGTATTTTTATATACAACACAATCTGATTTTCAATAATTTTGTGTATTCCACTCTGGCACTGGATGGATAAGGCCATATGTGGGTAATAACCCACACATATCATACATTTTTTGGCTGTGATTTCTATATGGAAAAAAATTATATATATATCCTTATTTATTTCAGATTGAAGGTGATTCTTTACCTCTTAGGTCAGTTGCATTTGCTTAAAGTACATGTACAATTTCTGCATATGAATTTGTTTCATACACATGTTTCATTTCCCATCTTTATTTTTTATTATTTTTTGGAGAGAGAGAGACAGAGAGAGAGAGAGACAGAGAGAGAGAGACAGAGAGAGAGAGAGAAGACAGAGATGGGCGCTCCAGCAGTGTCTCAGCTGCTGCGAAAGAAATCCAGATGTGTGCGCCCCCTTGTGGGCAAGTGCGGCATTGCGCCCTTGCGTCACTTTGCATCTGGCTAAACGTGGGACCTGGAGATTGGAACCAGTGTTCTTAGGCTTAGGAGGCTGGCACCTTAACCCCTAAGCCATCTCTCCAGCCCTCATTTCCCATCTTTAAAAGTACCTCTTGGGATTGAGAGATTGCTTAGTGTCAAGGTGCGTGCCTGCAAAGCCTAATGACGTGATTTCAATTCCCCAGTACCCACATAAAGCCAGTTGTACAAAGTGATGCATGCATCTGGTTTCATTTGCAGCAGCTAGAGGCCATGATATGCCTCTTTTCTCTGTGCATCTCTTTTCTCTCTATCTCTCTTGGCTTGCAAATAAAAAAAATAAAGCACCTCAAATAATTATAAAAAGGTAGAAGAGAATAGATAGAGTGATAGATAAAGAAGGAGCTATCTAAATGACTTCAATAGTTCTTATTTGGTTTTCTAAAAATCACAAAAGCTAATTTAATGCTTCCAAACTTTTAAAATGATCATTTTAATGTAATTTAAGAATATATTTTTTTCTTGTAAAAAATTGCTTTCTAATTAGTGTCAATGAGAAATGGTATCTAAAAATGAAGAAGAGAGAATCTATGTGACTTAATTCACCAAATTTTAGTTGCGTAAAGCTTTTATTGGGGCTGGGAAAATGGTTCACTGGTTAAAGGTGCTTGCTTTCAAAGCCTGCCTGCTTAGGTTCAATTCCCCAGTACCCATGTGTAGCAGACAGATTGAGGTTCATCGAGATGAACTTCCAGACCAGGCACAGTTATGGAGGAAGGGATATTATTTATTGAAGCTTACAGATCCAGGGGAAGTTCCATAATGGCAGGAGAAGCGGCTTGCTCTCACAGGACCAGGCAAGAGAGAGACAAACCAAGCCGCCAGCTATACAGCACACTGAGCAAAACTATAGCCAAAAAAGTCACATAGCACACTTCAGGAACTCCTGCTAGGCACACTTTGCATATCTTTACAATGGAATCTCAAACCCACCACCACACCTTAAGATCAGCCCCTAGTGACATTGACTCTAGCAAGGTGATTGCAGATACAAATTATAACTAATAAAACACTGAATATATTGGGGGACATATATTCAAACTACCACATTGCTTAGGTTCAATTCCCCAGTACCCATGTATAGATAAATGCACAAAGTGGTTCATTTGCAGTGGCTAGAAACCCTGGTGAAGGTTCAATTTTTCAGGACCCATGTAAGCCAGATGCATAAGGTGGTGCATGCTTCTGGAGTTCGTTTGTAGCAGCTGAAGGCCCTGGCATGCCCATTTTCTCTCTCTCTCTCAAATTAATTAATTAAATAAATAAATTTAAAAAAAGAAACCCTAGTGAGCCCATTCATTCACTCATTCATTCATTTTTTTTCTCTTTCTTTCTATGAATAAATAAATAGAAATATAAAAGCATTTATCAAAATGTACAGTTGTTATATAAACATTTCATTATAATTCTCTTTAATATGTCATTTGATAAATGATTATCAGCATGTGTCTTTGTTTGGTGAGAGAAAGAGGCAGCTAGAGAGAGAGAGAATTGCGCAGCAGGGCCTCCAGCCACTGCAAATGAACTCCAGATGCATGCACCACCTTGTGGATCTGGCTTACGTGGATCCTGGGAAATCGAGCCTCGAACCGGGGTCTTTATGCTTCACAGGCAAGCGCTTAACTGCTAAGCCATCTCTCCAGGCCCAGCATGTGTCTTTGTTTTAAGGATACTATACTTAAGTTTGATTGCATAAAATGACAAAACAAAACATAAATGTACAAATAATTTCAATAAATCTTTCATATTTTAAGACAAAAGGTTTGTACTTCATTACCCTGTTTTCTTTAGCATTATGTTTCTGTTTATGTTTGTGATACTTTTAGTTTATTGCCACTTTCAACACATTGCTTTCTAAAACTAGGCAGAGACTTTGGACCAGCAGAATCTTAAAAGTTACAAAGCATCCACTTGTTCACTTCTTGTTTCCATTCTTCTTCTATGTCATTCACATCACAGCTGGAAAATGGTGTATTATTTCATTTTTACTTTTAAGTCCCTGTCTTGCCTTTTATGCAGGTTTTTTTAGTTTTATGACAAAAATTTTACTTAGGATATTTATATTGAAATAATATTAATTATGAATATTTAAAACATATTTTTCATAAATGTGACATAAATTATACTTATCAGAAACATTATTTGAATGGTCTTTTATACAAATAATTTTAAATATATATATATATTTTTAAATTTATATTATTCTGATTTTATATTCATAGTATTGGTTCCATTGTCCTCCTCCCTGTCCTCCCTCTTACAAAGGGACCCTCATCAATGGGGAATGTGGGTCATGCATTGTGGTTTTATGCAGTTTTGGTTTGGCCTATCTATATTGATTTCTATTACATAGTGCTTCCAAATATTCTGAAGAGATGTCTTCCACCTGATAGTTATTATTGCTTCAAACTCACCACATTTAAATTAAATTGCCTTAATAATTATATTACTCTACCATTAAGAAAGTTACTACTGTGATAGTTATATTTTAATAACATATTTTAAATTAATATCAATCTCTGTAAAATTTATGATGAAGTGTCACCTTGAACATGATAATTTAAGAAGAAATTGATTAAATGAATACCGTGGTAACTTACCTAGTATTATTCCTTAACATTCACTTCACAAAGTTTTATCTAATACCAGAAAGGTAATCCATCATAAAGCAGATGCAAACTGAATGATATTTATTACCAGACTGGGTAGAGACATTCTAGCTTTCTCCCATGTACAGAGTCCGGTAACTACCACCCAAAGCATAACATCACACTCACACCTCATTATAAAAACATTGTATTGCAAATTATTTTCTCATGGAGGAGGACTTGTATTTAGACTTATATATTCCCATTATATGAATTTAAAATCTTCAGCAAGTAAAAGTCTGTCAAAAGAAAAGTTGAGCACAAGCATTAAACTGTGGATATGGTTAATAAATATGGGCAACTTAACCCAATGTCCCCTTTGACAACACATACTTCTATAAGATTGATGAAAATAAACACACATGGTAAATGTAGGGCGAAGTCAGTATAATGCAGAAGTCGTGTAAGCCTGTATGATTTTTCCCTAGTAGATTAATTTATGTGTCAAACAGTAATAGCAGCTGTATGCAAATACTATTAGAAGACAAATGCTTCAGGCCACAGATAGTGTCCATGAGCCCATTCAAGCCTAGTTTTTATTCTCACTGCACAGATGGAATTTGTATTCCTGTTTAGGTACTCTATAGTTTTATCTGCTCATTTAGTTCTAATCATATTCTAATACCACAGCAGATTCAATAAAGCCATTCTTACATCATATTTTATCTGTCTACCATCCATCATTAAAAGACTACCATTTATCATTATAATTTACTTATTAGAAATTTTAAAGCCTTCAAAATTGTACTAATATTTATAGTGAAAAGATAGTTAATTATTTGTTGCAATGAGTACATATATAAACAGACTTAAAATAGCTTAACAAAACTAAATTTCTCCCTAATCCTAATTACAATGTTCAGTTCTACATTGCATAAGTTTCTAGAATTTTATAGTCTGTGTTTGACTTATATAATAGAATGAAAACTGCCATTAAGTAAACTAAAAAAGGTGTCAGGAAATATGTGGTGGTGCCAGAAATATCAGTGAGGTGACAATGGCATTTTAGATGTGAAACACCTTTTAGATAAAATACTATTCCAACAAAAAAAATAAGGTAAACATAATTTAAGAAGTTAACCTCAAAACAAAGGCAAATGGATGGAAAATTTCTATACTATGCTTCTAGATGAGTAAACATGGTTGCTAACATCATACACATTGAATAATAAGAAAGTAAAACACCTGCTATACTCATATAAGATACACATAGGTGAACATTGACATTTTAGGAAGGGCTCTAACATGTTATAAACAAAATTATTTGTTTGCAATTATCACGTTGAGACCAAAGTAGTGTAATGAAATATCTTGATTTTTGATTTGCCCAAAATGCAACAATAATAAGATTTTTACCAACCCTGGAATCTTAATTTTCGTTATCCACTTTCCCATTTACAATGTCACATTTGATTATATACATGACTCAAAAATGTCACTACAATTTTTAATCTAAGTTTCTTATTTTTTATGACTCCAAAATGCCTTTATTAAATTCTGGTATTTAGTTGATACCAAGTATTTATTGAATAAACAAAAGGAGCAGTACATATCACTCTATTTGGTTTTATCATTAGAAGACACATTAGATTATTGGTCCTAAAGACCAATATTTGCATTAATCAGCATCATATGCAGAATGTTAACTACATGCCAGGTTCTCAAAAATATGTTGAATAAATGAATTCAGTTATCACCTATCATGTGGGATTGAAAAAATTGATTTTCAATACTTAAAGTAAGTCTTGTGCTCTACTCTAAGGGGATTGGACATCATGTCTGGGGTTTTTATTTGGCTTTTAAGATGTACACATCTCTTATGCTGCATACTAGATCTTCCTCATATGGAGTCTGTCCAGTAAACGTGCATGAAACAAGTTGTTTTGTTTCAGCTCTAAGAGCTACTGCTCAATTTTACAATTCCTCATAGAGGCCGTTGAACACGTGTATAGCATAGTGACTAAAGATACACAGGATCAAATTATAATATCTGGGTTTAAGTCCTACCTCTATTTCTTACTAAGTAGAAAAAAAGTTCAAACTCTGGAATTCTTTTCTATTATCTATCATAATGGAATAAAGTCGTATCTATACCAGGAGATTTGATGAGAATCAGTTACTATATAAGAATTGTGCAATTTCAGCCCTAACACACACTAAGTGGTAACTGTACATTAGACTTACTTTTACAAACACCATGTTGCTTCCTGGGACTCCTTCCCTCATTTCCAAAGAATCTTTCTGCATAGCTTTTCTGCAACCATTTCTAAATCTCAAGTACTTGTCCACTTGACCCCTGGTAGTTATTAATGAAAACAGATGTATTATCCAGCAGTATAATGTGTGTGGCTGAATCTATATTTGATTTAAAAGTTAAGTTTCAAAGATAATATCCTTCAGACATTTAGAGATCCACTTATCATTAAGGAATATAAAATATTAAATTGAAAGGCAACCTATGAAAAGTTAGTACTTTTAGTCACATTCTGACCTATTTTCTCACCCACATGTTTTATTTAAATGATGCATATCTCTTTATTTTAAATTATTCTCCATGCACATGGTGACCCACATTTGTCACTGTAATAAATTATGAATAAACAATGAGTCAGGATCTAGCAGCTCTTTGGTAAATTGTTTCATCCATGTGTTTGCAATGTGCTGGGTCACGCCACTTGCAGGATGTTTGTATATTCACTGGGGAGCCATGAACAATAGGACTGTAGGAAATATCTGGCTCAATGTTGCCTTATAGAAAACAAAAACTCCTAAGGACAGCTGTGTAAAATAACCAGCAGCTGGAGTAACTATGACCTAGAAAAATGGGTGCTTTGGGCTTCTGTGTTATCAACCAAAAAGAATTAATATAATACCCTTGCCCTACTTGAATATTTAACATCTATTTTCATGAGATTTTGAGTAAATTCATAGCACTATAATATCCACATAATAATTTATCTATAAATTATATTTCCTAAGCAATAGAAACACATATGTATGTAAGTTATAGACACGTATACAGTATACTTCAACTTCCTTTCTGCACCTATGCTCTACTTGTAAGCCCATGTATGAAGCTTGTATAAAGGCTGCAGAGGAACATGAAATTTCTCTGTGGCAATTTCTAAAAACTAAAGCAAGCAAGGAGGTTGGAAAGAAAATAACTACAGATCTGAGGGGGAAATTGTCTAATTTGAGCTTGGGATAACTTGTTAATGGATACAAGAAAATAACCAAAAGTTACAAATTTATTCTGAAGCTTACAAAAGATAAAAATAAAAATGGATTTTAAATATTTTCATCATGTAAAAAGTAACTGTTTGCTGTAGCAAATGCATTAGTCCGATTTGATAAACCCACAATTTATGAAAGTATTAAAATATGTTTTATCTCATAAATACATATAATTATTATTTTTCTAATATCATTTATCAAATTATTATTTATCAAAATAACAGGACCAATGGAGAGAGCCAGATTGGTAGCAAACTGAGTGTGGCATCTCAGGCTGGAGAGTGAGTGGCCTCTAACAGACAACCAGTTAAAAGCTGGGCTGTTAGTCTTATACACATTAGAAAATGAATTCTGGTGACATAAATAAGTTTGAGAAAATCTTCTGTAGTCAAACCTGCTGATAAGAATGCAGCTCAGTTCACGTCTCCTTTTTTAA
Organism: Orientallactaga sibirica; assembly: GCA_036365145.1. Taxonomy (NCBI): domain Eukaryota; kingdom Metazoa; phylum Chordata; class Mammalia; order Rodentia; family Dipodidae; genus Orientallactaga; species Orientallactaga sibirica. The sequence continues at coordinate 29,365,763 of JAEOAD010000004.1, read as the reverse complement.
AATTATTTATTTATTTGTGAGCAGAGCTAGAGAAAAGAGACAGAAAAAGAATGGGACCACAGACACTGCAAATGAACTCCAGATGCATGTGTCACTTTATGCATTTGGCTTTACATGAGTACTGGGGAATTGAACTCACAATTTTAGGCTTTGCAGGCAAACACCTTAACAGCTAAGCCATCTCTCCAGACCTCAGTTCACTTCTTGAATTCAGCCTTGTCATAATTTGGCCCAAGACTCGGGCACGTCATGTCCAAATTTCTAATATATGGAATTTCTAAGTTTTTGTACTTGTGTGTAGGCATGAGTGTATTTGAAGATACTGATGTGTGTAAATTTCCACACAGAAATAGAAAAATAATAAAAATAGAATAGACTGCTTCTGACTAAGGGAATCCAAAAAAATAAAAAGTTGGCATGGTGGTTGGTGGTTCATGCCTTTAATCCCAGCAATCAGGAGGCAAGAGTAGAGGATCATAAGAGAATCCAAGATTTCTGAAATGACTTATTTCAGGTTTGCGTAAGGAATTATAGCAGGTAAAGTAGGGCATTACTGTCTCTGCAGGAAGGAGCATTGTTTCAATGACCAGTTGTTTTTATTGAAAGAGTACATAAGAGACAACCAGAAGTCACTCCTACAGGCCAGGTACATGGAGTCCATGAGCAGCAGGCACACTTGAAGGTTAGAGGGGAGGGATATGATCTAAAGAAAATGATGACAACAATGCATGGGTGGGAATGTGCAGTGCACAGTTCTGAGTGATGGTGACAACACATGGAAAGAAATGAGCAGTGCACAGTTCTGAGAGCGACAGCGAAGACACATAGGAAGGAATGTGCAGGTCACAATTCTGAAAGTATCCAACAAAGGCTTCTGCTGTTGCATTCAGAAGTCATGTGTCACAGCTTCATTTTCCTGAAAACAATTAATGAAAGGGAAGAAGGCATCCATGCTACTTTTATTAAATTATCCCTGTTGCAAAGTAACTACATGGTGGATGAGTAGAAGCTTTTTGTAGGAAAATTTAGCTTAGAATTTCAGACAGAATGAGAAAAAAACAAAGAATGGCTATTTTGCAATGCTCAGTGGGGGCAAGGGGGATAAACTAACCTAAAATAGACAATTTTCTTTAATAAATATAAGAAATCATGTGAAAAATATCTGAACAGCATCTTAACTATGGGATAGGCCTGAGTGCTGGGCTGTACTTAATAATTGTGATGTACCTTCAAAAGAAAGACAAAGCCACAGAAAAACCCAAACACATGCTATGAATTTATGTTCCTGCCAAATTGTTGAGAATGGGTTTCATGAAACCTCAGGACAATAATATTTTTAACTTTTTACTTTGAGATAAAGCACTAAGATTTTCTGCTTTCTCTACATTCCTCAAACTTTAGTATTTGTCACATTTTCTCTTTCTTTTATTCCTTTGACTCTTCATCTTCATCTTACTCTCTCTGCACATATGTATATAATATACAATATATAAGTATAGGTATGTATATTCTTACAATTCTATTAAGAGGACCCTTTACCACTGTTCAACCACAATACCATGATCAGAATCAGGAGAAAAATCTATTCTTTAGTAATAGAATTGTATAAACTATGTATAGATGCTGTCAAATTTCGTTAAGTGTTCCAATTCTGTCCTTTAGAGCAAATACAATCTATTTTCAAATTTATAAGATAAATATGTCAAGAATGAACCCTTTTTAAATATAAACTTTAAATGATTATATCACTGGAGATTGAAGAGCTATAAAATAAATCCCATTTGGTGGGGAACACTGACAACAGGGGAGTCCATACAGAAAGGGAACAGGATATATATATATATATATCAGAATCACTGTACCTTGTTTGAAATTTTGTTGTGAGCCCAAAACTATTCTTTAAAAAGACCTTAAAATAAAATAAAAAAGCCTCAAAACTAAATGTCTAATGTAAAACCATTAGGTGGTTATATCCCTGAGCTCATTAAGTATGTGCTGTCTGCTGCATCTACCCAGAAAGTCTGCTATGAACATCAGAAAAAATGATCCAAAAGAAGAGCTTAGGAAATACATAGTTTGTCTGAGGTAATGACTTCCATTACTAACAGGATTTTTGTTTTGATTTCCTAGTTCCACAACTTAATGATACGAACGCCTTCAGGAAATGTCTGATCCCCCTCCCCCAGTTGACTAACAAGCAAAACATTTAAATCTACTTACAGACCCATGCCCTATGTGTGACAGAGAACTCTACAGAATGAATTCTAAAATATATCAAGCTCAGAAAACTACTTTCACTTAGCAATCTATGACTTTTCACTGGAAGCATTAACTGAAGAGCTATTATTCTGTTGTACATGAGCTAGGCAACAATGCCTCGTGTTTCATATATTAAAGAGTACATGCTGATGTTTGCTGTTAAAAACTGAGCATTAAATAACCTTTAATCCCAGCACTTGGGAGGCAGAGGCCGGAGGATCACCATGAGTTCAAGGCCACCCTGAGATTACATATTGAATTCCAGGTCAGCCTGGGCTAGAACGAGACCCTACCTTGAAAAAAAAAAAAAAAAAAGAGCATTAACAAACATTTAATATTTTTTATTGTTTTTAAATGGCCCATAGCCTAACTTCCTCCATGATTTGAGAAGTTAATCATTATTTGAGTCATGGTAGGTAGAATTTGCTTCTTATCATAAAGCCTGAAGAAGCCTGCATGTTTCTCATTCTCCCAAGGAACTAAGGTGCATACCCACATCTAGTACTAAATGCACCCACCCCAGACTCTGAATCAAAAATTAATAGTGTGGGCTAGAGAGATGGCTTAGCAGTTAAGATGCCTGCCTGCCAAGCCTAAGAACACCCGTTTGATCTTTGGTCCCGCATTTAGCCAGATGCAAAAAGTGATGTAAGCATGCAATTCCATGCTTGCCCACAAGGGGAAGCACACTTCTGGAGTTAGTTCACAGTGGCTAAGAGGTTGCTGGGCACCCATTCTCTCTCTATCTCTCTGTCTCTCTCTCTCTCTCTGTCTCTTCCTCTCTGTCTCTGTCTCTGTCTCTGTCTCTCTCAAATAAAAAAAAATATTAATAGTGCTAAAATTGGGACATGCATGCATTCCTACCAGGAAACCATGTGAGAGCAGGCAGCAGGTAGAGTGTCTAGTTATAGTATTCAGACACATTTAGAGTAGGTTGATGTGAAAATCAGGTGTGCATTACTATGTAACTCAGTTGTACAATGTCCTTACTGGCTGTATTAGTAATAACTCATTCATACCACTGAGATATGAATGTGACATTGACAGTAATTGAGGTTCCTTTTCAGGTTACTCAGTGCCTCTGTTTCTCTCATTTGTTCTTGTCTCCTACTTGTTTCTCCAATTCTGTCCCTCCTGGCTGGTGATTAGGTGAGAAGGAATGTCTGGACTTGGCTTGTCTCTGAATCATTCTTAATTCCATTCTTGTCATTGAAGTGTAAGCCTTTCTTGTTCCCTTATTTGGCCAGACTCTGTAAACATATTCATTTAGCTCAGGTACTGATTCTGGGTCCCCATGAATCTATAAAAGGAGAACCTAACAATGAAAGCAAGACCCTATAAAAAGAATCTGGTAGACCTATTTTCTTTTTTAACTTTCATTTATTTGCTTTACCTCAACCCATGTATTTAAAAGTAAGATTTGAAGGGTACTTAAGTTTGGTTCAGATGTGTTTCTGTTTTGGTGCAACTGTAATAATTTAAAAGATGTGTACCACTTTATTAAGAATTCTTATAATTAATTTTTTGCTACCAAAGGAAGTAAAATATAGTACATAACACTAAAAATTTATAGAATATCAGAAGTTCAAGTTTTATTTAAGAAACATTCATATTAGATCAATGTTTACTACTATTTAAAATACTGTGCCTATACTTTACATGTTATTCACATTGAAATATAATTGAAAAACCAGTCAACAATTAGCCTTAGAACCATGACTTCTTAGATTGGAATTGCAGGATAGAACACTTAGAATCTCAGAACTAGAAGCTTAATGAGGAAAATGGCTATTAATAAGGATAAAAACAGAACAATGAGAAAAGCAAACAAGTGACTTGACAGTGAACCAACAACTGCCTTTGTACCTGCCCTATGCCATGCTAACATTAACATTAACAATTACCAGATCAAGGACAAGGGATGGTTCAAAAAGACTGCCAAGTGTTGGGCAGTTGTGTGCTCTAGAAGGTTTTCAGTATTCTTGGTGAGCTGGGCTAGGCAGGTCAAGATTTAATATTAGTCTATTAATTTGGTTATGTCGTGAATGAAGCAAAGGAAATTAAATTAAGGACAATATAGGCATTTTCCACATAATTTAATCGAAACATCATTGCATTATTTGTTTTCTTTTTTTTCTTTATTTTTGAGAGAGAGAGATACAGAAATAGGCAGGTAGAGAGAGAGAAAGAGAGAGAGAGAGAGAGAAATGGGTGTGCCAAGGCCTCCAGCCATTGCAAACAAACTCCAGATGAATGTGCCCCCTTGTGCATCTGGCTTACGTGGGTCCTGGAGAATCGAAACAGGATCCTTTGGCTTGGAAGGCAAATGCCTTGACCACTAAGCAATCTCTCCAGCCCAGCATTATTTGTTTTCTAAATTACTGAAATCCACCTACCTTGAAAGGGACAGGGGATAGTAATACAGTGCTTTCCTAATGGCCATGATTTCCCCCACATATTCTCAAGGAAGACCTTGGTAGCCTGTGATAGCTAAAATATTAAACAACTTCATTAGATTGAGAAATACCTAGGAGACTAGAGACTAGTCAAGCACACCTTCGGTGGTATTACCCTCTGATTGCATTTCCCAAACTGATTAGATCATGGGAGCTTTGACTTAATGAATTGATTAATCTCTTGATAGATTCATAATATAGCGTACTATTGGGAATTGGTAAAATGTTGTGGGTGGGGCCTACTTGGAAGAGATAGGTCACTGGAGGCATTTGCCCTGGTCTCTTCCAATATCCCCTTTCTCTGCTTCCTGTGGACTAGGAAATGAACAGCCTCACCTTTCAGTTGTCAGGAATTTGTCCTAGTGGTGAGAAAATTATCTTAGATGTAGTAGCTCTTATGGTGAAGTTGTGAAGAATTCCCAACACAGGAAAGACATTGCTCAGCAGAAACAATCCTAAGGAATTGGTGGGTTGGTAGACATTTAGTAGTCGCAAAGTTCTATTGTTGCATGTCATTAATATAGAAAAACAATGGTGTCTGTCATCCTGCTTTATAAATTAAGTCTTGCTATCATAATATTTTCCTTCTCACTGAAAAAGGATATTATGGGAACAACTGGAAATAAAATTCTATTTACATGTTTTTGCTCTATGATAAAATGTTAAATTAAGGTTTTAAACTTATGCTTAATAAAGTGGTTTTTATTTTTTTCTTTTAAAGATATTTTTTTCCTAGAGCAGTAGAGAATTCATACTTGCTGTACAGTAATTTTCATTTGTAATAGATTGTATATCTCTAGAAATGAGTTTTGAAAATCTCATGTTGGCTTTCATGCTAAAGATCTGAAAACCATATGTATAAGGAAATATAACTGTCAAAAGACATTATGAAACCAAGACAATATTTCATAGGTAGGAAAATATTTTGATGACAAACTGTGGTTATTTTAACTAAGCATCTCTTACTCATTTTCTAATGTGTCTCTTTAATGATATTAAACTGCCTTTGAGATTCTTACCATGTCCAATAAGTGGCTGTTTTCTTAGAATCGTGTAGAGTCATAATTTGCTGTGGGGGAATTTCCTGAATGTTGAAATACCCTTCCTGACTCCCAGTGACTGAGAGTTCCAATTTGGCTTGAATTTTTATAACAAAACTTTCAGAAACTATATTTCTCAGAGAAAGAATTCATATTTTTTTTTTTTTTTTTTTTTTTTTTTACAAAACTAGGTAAAACATAGACTGCTGGAAAGTGACTGTTACCTGTATTTCAACCATGTGTCTGTGATTCATGCCTTGGTGGCAGGCAGAGAGCTCTCTGCAGTAAGCTCCAAATCAACTGAACCACCCAGACTCCTAGCATTTCTGAGTTTGGGAATCAGGCGAGGAATGCTTTGGTGAGAGGAGGTTTGTCAGGGCCAAAGTCTGGAAACAGTCAGTGTAACACTGTGAGCTTCTGGGTCCAGGCCCAGTGTTGACTTAAGACAGGAAATGTGTGCTCCATGGCTCTCTGTCAGACCTAGTTGGGCCGAAGACTGGCAGAAATCACAAAACCTTACTTGGGGCTTTATAGCTCCAACTGGTAAATGCAATGTTAATCCTCCCCTTCCTGCTTTGTGACCTAATAGGAATGCTCTCCTTAGCTGTGTTTAAATACTACCTAGTGGATTTTGGCTTTTGGTAATTAGAAAAGCAGGAGTCTACACTATGTGGCATGTCTAAATTTGAGACTACTGTGATATCATAACCAAAAGGAGCCCCATTAATCACAGGGGACAGACTAGAAAAATCAGGAAAAGAGACTATTTACATAGTCAAATCCAATACAGGCTGAAGTGGTGAAGGATAAATACTGGAAAAAAAAACTAACCAGTGTACTTCATGACATGAAAACATTTAAGTTATTTTCAATTTACATATATATTTTATACACAAGTGATGTGTATAGAATGTACATATATTCTATACATAAATAACAAATATAATTGGCAAATTGCAGTTTTTATAGCTTAATATTAAACATATACAAGCAAAGAAATCTATATATTAATCTAATAAATAAATATTGGGTATAAGGAATATCTTTAAGTAATGGTTACTTTAACAATATATTTACCATTACATATATAATTAATGTAGTTGAGCCCTCCACCACCACTTTAGTTCTTGCTAAACTTCAGATTGGAACAAATACCACATCAAAGAAAGTATGGAGAAGTCACTGATATTGATAAAAATGGAAAGTCAACTGCTTTGATGGTAAATTCCAGAAAGCTTTCTCTGAAAGGAAACCTATTGTAAATGTAACACATGTGGGTCTGTTCTCTCTAATGTAAGAAAGTGACTTAGAAAGTGATGAAATTAAACATATCAGTCACATACATGAACAAAATTTGAATAAGATAGAATATTACATTTGTCAATGAGCTAAAGCTACTTAAAAAGAAGTAAAGAGTAAGTGTCGTTCATATACAGGTAGCCTCTATGATGTTTACATTCATTTTATGGGTTTATATGGGAAAATATAAGATAAATGTAATAGGAATGATAGTTTGAATTTAGGTACTGAATTGATTTGTTAACCATCTTGCCTAGAGTCTGAATTGATTTCTTTGTCATTCATCTGCTTATTTGAGTCTTATAAATAGACACTGATTTTCTAAAAGTAAGACCCTGAATTTTTTTCAGATGCTTCAACTAGCTCATTACCTTTGTTTACCAGGGTTTTAAAGTTGCCAATGTAGAAAGATGTCTCTTGTTTTATTGTGTTCTTTTGTTGTATTTTGTACATATGTTGGGATATACATGTCCACTACCTTTTTCCACTATAGTTTGTTCATGTTATTTAACATGTGTCCTTTTTATGAGTTTTCTTCATTTGGATCTGTGTTTTGGGGTGGAGGGAAGCCAATGTGGGAACAGACATAGTGGTTGGACAGCAGACTCCAGTGTCCCAGTGTGAACTGCAGGAGAATACACTGTGCACTTTCCTTGTGCCTCGCTTGTGTCTCCCATAAGGCACTAAGGAATTGGTTGGGGAAAGTATAGTTTACAGATATTTTTTAGGGCTAAGTTTATTAATATCTCAACCATGAAATGTGGATGGAGTAGGAATGGTAAAAGATGGGATAAATTAAGACTAAGAAGGGAAGTATATGGGCTAGAGAAAATGCTGTAAATTAGGTTTACAAATAGGAAGAACAGACATGAAAGGACTCTGGCTACTGGAAAAGCCAGGGAGAGACAATTGTCCCTTCTGGGAATCCAAATCCAGGCAGAATTCAGCATGACTAGAGGAGAGTGGAGCACAGGCAGCTGCAGACCGCACCAGAAAAGGGGTTAAGAGATTGACAACATTCCCCATCTCCCCATCTCTGCCATTGCCTAGAGGAGCAAGAGTTCCAGACTGTCCTCGGAAGAGTTCATTGGAGTATGGAACATGGTGCAATCTCCTAATGGAAGATAGAAGTTACAACACAACTAAGGTATCAAAGAACAAAAGTATAAATTCAGACAAAACAATTAATCATAAAATTAAGTAAATTACAAATTAAAGAATAATTAAAATGAGCAGCAAAATGAAATAGCTATACTATGCCTTCAGTCAATACTTCTTTGTAGTTGAAGAGGTAGATTTTTTTCTCTCCTTTATATTGACTTTTTATCAGACTCCACAGGTTGGGGAACAGGGGCCTGCTAGTCTCAGTAATGCAAGCATGTTAAATCATCCTTTCAGAGAGAATTTTTTTTGGGGGGTGAAGACCACTTTCTCCCAAACTTCCTGTCTGATTTCTCTTGTTGTAAATTACAACCCTATCACCTCTGTTCTTTGGGTAGTCATTGATTCTGTGGTACTTTTTGTGTTTGAGGCACTAATAGAGGGAGGCATCTACCTCTGTTTATTATTCTTTTATTATTCTGTCTGGATACAGCAGCAAGTTTCACCACAAACTTCCTGAGATTACAATCTTGGATCCCCATATAGCTTTTCCTGGCTAGTGGGAGGGAGGCATGAGTGATGTGAATCTACCCCATCTTACCTCTGCTGTGATGTCCACCATCTTTGTTACTTGGTGTCTCTTGTTCCCATTAGGAGACTGCACCATGTTCCATACTCCACTGAACTCTTCTGAGGATAGTCTGGAACCCTTACTTCTCCAGGCAATGGCAGAGATGGGGACATGGGGAATGTTATCGATCTCTCAACCCCTTTTCTGGTGCAGTCTGCAGCTGCCTGTGCTCCACTCTCCTCTAGTCATGCTGAATTCTGCCTGGATTCTGCTTAGTGTGGCTAGGGCCTTTTACTTGTTTCTTCTTTGTGAAGAAGAATGGGTTAAGGAAATATTTATGAAGAAAATGTTATTAAGCCAAGATCATAAGAAGATAAATTGTGCTACAAAATCAACCAGCCAAGCATGATGTACCTACCAGTTCAATAGTTTCACATAAATTATGGGGGCAATTCACATGAGATACATTCAGTGGATGGCAATTCATGCCAGGTTATAAGCTTAGAAGGTCATAGACCCTACAGAAAAGCTTCCAAGTTCTTTGGCTAAAAGAAGGATTATGTCCACCAAAGTTTATAAATGTCTGTGTTTATCCTCTCTGATCAATGCTAATCTTCTCTTGGTTAGAGGATCTGCTTTTTCCAAGTTGCAGCAAATATTGGGAGATCCAAGATACAACAGTATGACAAGATAAGAAAGCCAACTTCCTTGCAGAAGAATAGTCATCCCTTCTACATCTGCCAGAACTCTGAAGACATTATAGAAGAAGTGGTTCATTAAATATTAGTGGTGCTCTCATTGCTAGCCTGAAATTCTCCAGAGAGACAGTGGTTGACACTAAGGAGACTCAAAACTCATCAAAACAGAAAATTAGAGTCAGCTGAGACTTCAACTCTAAAGGAGACTGATAGCATACTTGCTAAAGCTCAGCAAGTATTGCACAAGAGGGTTTGAAACAATGTAAGAGCCACAGGGTGAGAAGATGTACAGTGAGGCATTGTTTCCCACTGATCAGTGCATTCACGACACAACAGAGATTATCAGTGACCATGTTGAGGAAGGCCTCAGAGGAATGAGGGTGGGGTAGAGGAAACATAAGAGTACAACCCAATGGGAATATGACCGAAATGGAATATGTTCATATATTAAAGTTCTTAACAACAACAAATAATAAATAATACAAAGGAAATAAAATGTGCATGACAAGTTTGAGACAAGAATATACCAATAATTTTAAACATATGACCAAAAATTAAAAGCATAAGCATGGTTGTGTTGTTGTTTGAGGTACCCTGAACATCTATATGTACATTTACACCCTTTCCAATGGATCCTACGAGAGTGTATTATACTTAACATATCATTGACTTATACAGTAATAACCAATATAGAGATTTGAAAATTTGTAAATTATCATCTGGAATAGAAAGATAATAAATAAATAAATAAATAAATATAAATAAATAAATATAGCTAAAATATAAATAAAATAAAAGCAATAGGCTTTGGGGTCCTCAAATGTATCATAATCAATAAGGAGGGGAAATAACACATGACTCTGCAAATACTTGGTATTTCTGATGCAAGATATTTTCTCACATTCCTAAAAACCTGTTCAGAAGTTATTTAATTTGATATCATATATAGGAGTAGTTTTCATCAGTTTTATGTTGCCTGTGTTTTCTCTAAGAGGAAGAGGAATGTCCGTGTAGCTCATAAAACCCATAAGAAACTCCCAAGACCACGTCTCTGTGAGTTATATAAGCAGTAAACAACCATTGAGGAGGAAGAGATTCTTCAGTGGTGTGGCTACCGGCACGTTGCTCAGGGGCTTCAGGGATACAGGCTGTGTGAGTTGTCCTCCTTCTCCAATGGAGTTTGGAAGATGCAGCCAACCAAGTAATTCATGTCCCTTCAAATAAATCCTTACCCACACTTCTGCAAGTAACCACAATAGACTTGAGTTACTAGGCTAGGCTTGGATGGGATTACGTTTTTGGCTTGGCATTGCCCTCTACCTGGGTAAAACAAATAGACTAGAAAAGAGTCATGCATAGTGACACATAGGTAACTAATATGACCACTTAAATCTCATTTGAAATTTTTAGAATTCTGTGACCCTTAGAAATGCAAAAGGTATGAGATGTGTGTTGAAGAGGGTATGTGAATTGAATCAAATTAAAGGAAAGAAAAATAAAAAGAGATTATATCTCTACATCCAATATGTCAGATCACTACAGCTCCCAACAGCAAACTGTTGGTCAGGGAGACGTGAGGTCCCCAAAATAATGCTGGCCAGTGGTAAAGCACTTGATTAACTAACTGTCAGAGATTAAAGGTAACACCCTATTGCTGAAAAAATAATCACAGCCTGTGGTTACAGGACATCAAGAGACCATGCTTGAACTGAATTTTTATCCCTCTTTGATAGCCCTCATAGTGTTGGAAAGTGCAATGGAAGATATTAGGGGATAACAGTTACCAATAGCATGAATAAGCAGGAGAATCTGCAAAACACAAAATCAAGCAGCCACACAAGAAGTATATACCTGAGCAATAGTCCATGCAGCCTGTGCATGTAACCAGCTGTTCTCAGGTTGGACATGAGAACTTCACAGTGAGGGAAAACTCATACCTGGTACTGGGAACAAAGCCAAATTCCTATGATAGGAAATCAATAGACTCCAGAGAAAACCTCCAATTCTCTTTGCCTAAGAAAAGTGGGCATACACATCAATAAGTATGGTGGTTTGATTAGGGTGTCCCTCATAAACTCATGTGTTCTCAATGTTTGATCCCCAGCTGATGGCAATTTGACAATTAGAGCCTTGATGAAGATGTGTATGGGGTAGGCTTATGGATGTTATAGCCAGCTTCTCCTTGCCAATATTCAACACACTCTCCTGGTGCTATTGTCCATCTGATGCTTGCCAGGAGATAATGTCCAGCCTTTGCTCATGCTGCATTTTCCCCTGCCATCATGGAGCTTCCCCTTGAATCTGTATGCCACAATAAACCCTTTGCTACCACAAGCTGCTTTCTGTTGGGTGCTTTGTGCCAGCAAGTAGAAGGTAACTGCACCACTTAAATTGGTACCAGAGGAGTGGGGTAGTTACTGACAGAAACCCAACTGTGTGGCTTTTGAACTGATTTGTAGGAGGACTATGGAAGGATTTTAAACCTTGCAATATGAGATGCCTTGGAATGCTCTAAGTAGAGCTTGCATAGACCATTTTGTCAGAGTTGAAAGAACTGAATGCACTAAGATCTATGGACTTTGAGGTTTGGTTTATGAAAGTGAGGAAGAACATTGTTGGAACTGGTGTCGAAGCAGTTTGTGAGAGACACTTGCTGTGTTCTGTCTGCCTATGTCCCGAGAACTTGTTCAGGGTTGCGTTACATAAAAATGGGCTGGTGTGAGCAAGTGAATATGACGCAGAAGTAAATGTTGCTAAAGGCAACAGCTCAGTTCAGCTGCAGTTGTTTGAGAGAATACAACCATTGTGATTAGGCCTGCTGTTCTGCATTGTGGCAGCAGGAAAAATGCAGGCTTTTTTGAAAGTAGGGTATCTGAAGACTGAAGGAGTGTCCTGTTCTTCAAAGTTACCTTTATTCCCCCCAGGATTAACAAATTTGGTAGTCCACCTAGCACTATGGAGTATAGCAAATGTAGGAAAGAGGGTCATTATTTGCAACATCGCTTTTTTTTTTTTCTAAATGGCCATGGGCACTAAGTCAGATTACTAGCATTCTCCATCAAAGCACAGGGAACATTGCAGAAGAAGAAGATGAAAGACTGTAAGAGCCTCACCTCCAACAGAGACTGACTGCAGGACCTCACAAGGAATAACTCCACTGAAGAAGAGCCTCAATCAAATGTGGCCTGCTGAGAGGAGATTTAATAAGAGTACAACCTTTTTATGAAAATTAATAAATAATTGTTTAAAAAGTAGAAATTTCTATCTATCATTTCCCTACATATTCTCAACACAGATACACAGATACAATTTAAGGAAAAGCTTGAATATAATATCATGACAAGAACATACTTAATTTTCTTTTAAATAAGGAGAAATAAAATCTACATATTTTATACACATTTAGGCTATAACTGTAAACATTGAGCATATATAATTTATCAGAAAATTTTTATTTTACATCTTTGGAAAAGATAACAGAATAATATTTTAGCTATTTGTGTACACTGGCCCAAACATTTAATATTGACCTTAAGCTTAATTAATCTGCCACAAGATAACATAACAATCATTTGAGCAATTCTGATACTGCTATTTAGACAAGCAATTTGTTAGGACATACTAAAGAGTAACTCATTTTTCTTCATTACAATTATAGATATGAATATGCTTTCCTTAATGTACTTTATTTAGTTTTAATAAATTGAATTGATTTAAAAACAGAATTGGATTTACCACAACTGCTGTATAGCAATGTAACTCCCCATCATTGGCTTCAACCCTCAAATCCCATACTCCCAAAGCTCTAGCCAAAGGAGAATGGGATGGATAAGGTGATCTGACTACCATGCCTGGAAGAGAGCCAACTGCCTACAATCAAGTGCTGAAATATCACCAGGAAGGAAATGCCTACTAAAGTTGCTTGCACAGTGCATCCTCTACTGGAGGGGTGAAGAAATCTTGTCCCAGGCATGGTACTCCATGACAGAAGGCATCATAGAAAGTACACATATCTTCTGATTCTCAAACAGCCCTTCTTATCATCTGGTAGTAGAAATTGAACATAAATATTCTTTTTTCTCCCAACTTTCATGAAGTCTAAAGTTATATGGTAGTAAATGAAAACACAGGGGAGAGTAATCCCCATTTTAATTTATGTATTTTTTTATAAACATGAGAGCATAAAGCATTAATGGGCATCCAAATTTCTAATGGAACAGTTTCAACCATTTAACTTTTCAACAATTATAAATACATCTGTTAAATTTTAAGAAAATTCCAGTGTGTTCATATTTTAAAAACAAGTTAATTTGTCATTGACAACAACTTAATTGCGTTTGTGGCATTTTGATCATTAGTAGTTTCCAATCTGTCACTGCTTTGCTGAATTGTCCCATATGCAAGTATATATTCCTGATACTTCCTGCTATTGTGCTATTCCTGTAAGTTTATTGTTAAAATACTTTAAATTATATTGCCTAAACTTCATACCATACCAAACAGAAGACCAAAAATGACTTTTAATATGGAAATATTAGCTGGGGAAATAGCTCAGTGGTTGAGTGCTCATCACTTAAACATGAGGGTCTCTTGAGCCAGAGACCACCAAGTTCAACTTTTCAGAACCTGTATAAAAAGTTGGCTAGAGCCAAGTACATCTGTAATCTGAGTCCACAGTGGGGGATGATGTATCGCAGCTCACCCTGGCTCATATAACACTGGGATAAGCAATATGAGAAGGACACTGCATTTTCTTCTCTGGCACCCCTATACATGTGTAAGGGGCACATGCATCTGCACACACGTGCAAACCCACACACCATGCACACTACACAAGCTATGCCACACATACAATCTACACACATGTGCACATGTGTGTAAAAAATAAAATTTCAAAAACATGTGCACTAGTTACTTTTCTCATCACTGCTGACCAAACACCTGACAAGCATTCATTTTGGCCCACGGTTTATGGGGATAGTCCATCCTGGTTGGAAAGGCAAGGCAGTGGGAGAGGCTCACCACTGCAGTGGCAGGAAAGTGAAGCTGCATCCTCCCATCCCTTTAAACCATGAATCAGAGGGAGAGCATGAAGCGGGCCAGGCCACAAAGGTCAAGGCCCACTCCCCTAGTGACTAAATTTCCCCAACTAAGTTCTACTTGGTAAAGGTTCCACAGCTTTCTAAAGCAGCACCTATAGCTGGGGTCACATATTCAAACACATGAGCCTCTCAAGAGCACCAAACTATAACTGTATGTAAACATAATTTTAATTAATCAGAACCAGAATCATGAGAACTATATTGTTGAACTTCTTACTCTGAGAACAATGTTTTTCTCTATGCCAGTTTGTTTTAGAATATGTTTTTTATTTATTTGTTAAAGAACAAAGCAGTAGGACATTACTATCAAAGTTATCATCATGGGTAGGAATATACTCTATATAACTACTTTTGAAAGTTGAAGAAGAACTTTTATAGAAATAGGCATATGGAATCCATGTAAGAATTTTTCAAGGACTCAATGTGTGTACATAAAAAAAATAGCTTCTTATTTTGTCTGTAGCTTGTGTGACCGTGGGAAGTAATTTAATATCACCAATCTTCAATTTATTCACCTGTAAATGTGGTGATTTTTAACTATCAAATTAAATGAATGTAGAACAGCACACACAGAAGGTATATTTATGTATTGGCTAATTCTCCTGTTCTGCTTCATACTAAACACCAAAAATTATATAAGAAAACAGTGAGTTGACAATGCCATTCTCTTAAGCCTGCTTTGAATACATATCTCTTGAGCAAAACTCTACTAAATGTATAGGTAATTGTATAAACTTATTTGACACTTTCATTATATGATAGTAAAATCTAATAGTAAGCCTATAAATAATAAAAATCACTTTACTATAAAATTAAAGGTTAAGTACCTTTAAAGGTGGTGGCTCAATGAATAAAGTGCTTGCTGTATAAGGATGAATACCCAAGTCCGAATCCCCAATAGCCACATAAGAGCTGAACCCTTTAATCCAAGCATCTGTAATCTCATTTCTGCCTATGACAAGAAGGGAGGTAGAGATAAGAGAACCTTCTGGAGGCTCACAGGCCAGGTAGAATGGTGAAAGCAAGAGTGAACAACAGTGACAAGTCTTGCCTCAAGCAAAATGAAAGGTGAAGACTGATCCAAAGTTTTCCTCTAACCTCCACACAGATGACACAACATGTGCATGCCCACACTCACATATGTGAACATGCATCCATGCCCATACATACACACACTGAAAAATTCAAAGAATGGATGGAGAAATGGTTCAATAGTTAAAAGTATTTGCTTACAAGCTTGCTGACCTAAATTCAATTCTTTTCATGTTACATGAAAAGCCAACCCCAAAGTACCTCATGTGACTCTAATCCCTTCGTGCCTACATCATGACAGACAGAGCCAGGAGAATCTGGAAACTTGCAAGCAGCAGTGATCAAGAGAGATCCTGCGCCGGGCGCAGTGGTGCACGCCTTTAATCCCAGCATTCGGGAGGCAAAAGTAGGAGGATTGCCATGAGTTCAAGGCCACCCTGAGATTACATAGTGAATTCCAGGTCAGCCTGGGCTAGAGTGAGTCCCTACCTTGAAAAAACAGAAAAATGAAAAAAAAAGAGAGATCCTGCCTCAAAAGAAGGTGGAAGGAAGGGAGAAACCACCCAAGGTTGTCCTCTGATATAGGCACATACATAGCATGAATGTGCCCATATGCGAGTGCCCATACACAAACATTTACACACACATGCACACACATATGTTAACACACAAAAATGATTTTTTAAAAATGTTAAAATGTTGAAAAAATGAAAAAATTAAGTATGAAAACAAAATGATATGACAACCAATTCAATGTATTAAAACTTACATTCAAAAATATATGAGGTAGCTTATAATAACATTTCTTCATAAATAATGAAAGAATATTATGAGTAATATTTAAATGGGGGATAATGGCAATATGTATCCTATACTGCCTATCTTCTGTGGAAAGCTCCATATACATTTCTTTTCTCCATTGACCAACTTCTTACAAAGATCTGAGTGAAGTACTTGCTCAATCCATACCATTTTAAAATTAGTATTGAACAAATTCAGAAGGTAAAGATCCCCAGTGCCTAATCAACAAGAAGCTGGATTGTGGAAGAGGTGGTGGGAAGGAAGATTCTATGAGCAGAAGGAATGACTTAGATATTGTTGCATACTTTTATTATTTGCATATTAAGTTTAACATAGTATACCAACTACAGATGAACACAGACACTAACCATGCAGATGCTGCTAAGGAGCCAAGTAAGGAGGAAGAAAGGCCACCTGGATTTAGCAATAGAACTGGATTCCATGTTGCTTTAAGAGTAATTTCAACAGGGTGCTGGAAATGGAGGCCAGACTGCATTATTGGTTATTAAATGAGGATAAAGTGGAGGCAATGAGACCTCCAAATATTTGGTATTGAGGAAATAATATGTCAGAGTTGTTACAATATTCTCTTTAAAATAGGACAATCTTAAGCATAAGTTAAATGGTGGCAAGGACACAGTGGAGATGTCAAGAACATTTGGCAAAATGGCCAGTTTAGGATTCTCAAAATAAAAGGAAATATGTATTCCAGATCAAAAAATGGAAAGAACAAAGTTTTGAGGAATGAGATACTGTGATAAATAAATTAGCTGTATTATTTATTGTTTTTCAAAGTCTTATCATGGTGTTCAAAACTTTAGTAAAACTTCATAATTTTCCTTAAATACCCATACTCTCACCACTTTGATTCTGTAGTGAACTTGTGTAATTATACAACTATTAATTATTTCGTCCTTCTCTATATACATAAATCCAACTTGTTTTATGTGTTTGCATAGTGCAAACCACACATGGTATTCCATGCCTGTGATTCCAGTACCTGGGAGGTTAAGGCAGGAGGATCAGGTTTGAGGGAAGCCTGGGCTAAATAGTAAGTTCAGAAGCAAATATGCTATCTCAAAAAGGAATGAAAGAAGAGAAGAAAGAAGGAAGGAAGGACAAAAGGAAGGAAAGAAAGAAAGAAAGACCAATATATCATATATCAATATAAATCACTGCTAAATTTTCACAATTCATACTCTCATATGTTTTGAGATAAAATATAAAAATGTGAAATGAGGGCTGGAGAGATGGCTTAGTAGTTAAGGTGCCTGCTAGCTAAGCCTAAGAACACCCACTCTTTGATAGGGTTTGAGATAACAAATTTGTTATCTATAATTGAAAATTGGCCAAACATCTAGCAAGTTGTATTAAGATAGCCCATGGGAATAGTTACAATGAGGGACAATGTATGGAAACTAGAGAACATAAAGATGAAAAGCGAGTGAGTGGTGTCAGGAAGAGAATTAAATGGTGTTAATTTCTTAATAAAATTGATAAGTCAGGGAAAATAGAATTAGAGTGAATATCAGGTGAGACATATAGAATGCAAATGAGGTCTTTGTGTGGGATTTGAGTTGACTTCAGTATTTCATTTAAGTTTCTTAGCAGAATGTCAAGGTTCAGTATGTAGGTATGGCTATAAGGTGGAAAGGACAATGCAAGTCAGAAATGACCTCTAAGTAAAATATTAGAAGTGAGAATGTTGACATCCATTCCAGTGAAATAACATGGAGAAAATGAAGGCTAGCAGTGTAAAATCATGAACAGTGGTAGGGAATACCCAAGCAGTTGAGTATTGTACACTAGAAAGAGAAATGGAGGCATATTTCTCTATTTACTAACTCTTAAAATATATTTTAACCTCAAAATAAGTAAATATCTGGAAGCACATTTGGTATCAAAGTACATGTGTAGATTTTACATAAAATTTTCTTCTCCTACACCTTTTTCCAAAGTTGTAGATATGATAAACTCTTTTGATGTTTATAGGGAAAAAGTAGGTATGTAATTTCCTCCATATTTAAAGTATAAATGGACACAGTTCAGTTTTAGTAATATAACAAAACTTGAATATAAATTTATCATGTTTATACAACTGGATATTTGGATTTATTTTTTTCTTCTTGTTATGTGATTTGTTATCAAACAGGCACAGTTAAATACAGGAAAGTACACTGACATAGCATGGCTACCACAATTAGTGAACTTTTATTTCCATTTAGAACTTATAGCCTGCTTCTCTAACAACCCAAGAGTTTTCACACTATAAATCAGTAACAAGAATGAAACTGAGGCATTTTTTTTTTTTATCTCCAAGGAACAGTTAGTGAAATGAGTCTTATTGCAAAAGCTATAAAGAAAGCAAGAAGGTGTCAACAAACCACCTATTGATGGCTTGTGTGAAATACTTATAAGTCTCTTGTTCACCTGAAAGATGAATACAACAAAGTATTGGGCCTATTGGCATTTCTATGATCCAAGTAATTAACTGAGAGAATACACTTGGAGGCTAGGAAGAGATTGACTATGTTTTCTATGAACTTTGTGTGAAAGCCAAAGTTTATTTTCCTTCACTAATGTGGCAGTAGTGGTATCAATGTCTGCTGCATTTTTACTATAGTACATATTTTTTCAGTATGTCTAGTGTTAGTAGACCAAATTGGCATTTAAGGTACTGTTAACTCTCTGAAGATATCAATAAAATCACGAGGTGATGGGAATGCCATCTGTGCCAATCTTTCAACAAATGTATTAAATTAGCATTTAAGGGTGTAGAATGACTTCATAATAGTTCTAAATAGTATAAAGTAACAGGTATTGAAAGATGATAAATTATGACACAGAAAAGCTAAACATATAGACAATGAGGGTTAGATCCTGGCTGAATATTGAGTGATAATAGCTAGCAAATGATTGTATAAGATTGGAGATAGATAGCCGGGTGTGGTGGCTCAAGCCTCTAATCCCAGCACTTGGGAGGCAGAGGTAGGAGGATCACCCTGAGTTTGAGGCCAACCTGAGACTACATAGTGAATTCCAAGTCAGCCTGAGCTAGAGTGAGACCCTACTTGAAAACACAAATAACAAATCATCATCAGGAAATTAGAAAAAAGATCAACATGTTGGTACATTAAATATATAGTAATTATATCTGGATCTATTGCTAACTATGGTGTAAAAAAAAAATTGGTGTGATTGCATTTAATCAGAATAAAAGGAGAATACATTATTGTTAAGCATCCTTTGAACTATATTTGTTCAACACATATACAAATAGATTTATCAGCCTCAGAACAGGTTTAAAAAACAAATTATGTAGTACCTGACAATTAGAAATGCACAGCATTCACTCTAGCCAACAGATACAATGCATAAAAAACTAAGGTTGCAGGAGAAAAGACTCCTTCCAATTTAGAGTGGCAAGCAAATCAAGAAGTCACGGCCATGGTCTGATTACTCCGAGATAAAGTAACATATCCATAAACTAGTGGAACATTAGTGGACCTTTGAAGGCTGAGTGTGGAAGAGCCTGAGAAGAGGCAACTCCTGTGTGTTTTCATCCTTGTTACATTTCAGACTTTTTAATCTAAGAAGCCCATAGAGGTCTTGTTGTGAACAGTTGAAAAACATATCATCTTCCCTCTGCAAAGCCTCTCTTCCAGGAAAGATTTGCCAAAGCCTTATCGTATAAGGAAGGGAATTCCTCATACTCCATATCTTTCTAGCATTCCTGATCCCCCAAGAAATGGGTAAGAGTTACAACATAGTCCCTTGAATTGTTTCAGAAAGTAGAGGGATATGGCTGCAGGCATGCCAAGTAGCAAAGATTAGGAAAGAAGATACAGTAAGTTCACTGGAAAAAAAAGTTGTGAAGTTATAGACATGTTTTGATTGTGATTTAATTAGAAAATTATAGAATGTCCCCTCTGACTATACCTTACAATCATGTCAACATGGCTCTAGTAGAAAAATAATAATCTCTGAAGAAAGAAATGTAAGGCACTGTGGTAGTTTGACTATGCATAAACTTATGTGTTTTGAATGCTTGATCCCCAGCTGATGGAATTTGGGAATTATAACCTTGTTCAAGATGTAATGTTGGGGCAGGCTTATGGGTGCTAGACTCAGCTTCCACTTTCCAGTGTTTAGTGTAATCTCCTGTTGCTGTTGTCCATCTGATATTGGTCAGGAGGTGATGTCCACCCTCTGCTCATACCCTACCATTATGGAACTTCCCCTTGAGTTTGTAAACCAAATTAAACTCTGTCCTCCCATAAGTTGCTTGGTTTCTTGTGCCAGCTATAAGAAGATGGCTGCAATAGTAAAATTGATACCAGGAGTGAGGTCCTGATTCTAGAAACCTAACCATGTAAGATATTACCTTTTGGAATTATTTTGAGGGAAGAATGTGGAAACATTTGATACCTTGGTCTAAGAGTTGCCTTGAAATGCTCTAAACAAAGTTTAATGGACCATTGTAGTTAGAGTTGAAAGACCTAAATGCAGTAAGAACTATGGACTTTCAAGTCAAGTTTGGTTTATGAGAGGAAGAAAGAACTTTCTAGGGACTGGGCTAGAAGGAGTTTGCTACATTCTGCCTTCCTGTGTCCTGAGAAATTATGTATAGTTGCATCCCCAATGAGGAGGGCTCCTTCAGAAAAGGGGCAGAGATGAGGGAATGATGGTACCAACATGTGGTGTTTATATACTAAGTATGTCCATAACTAATAAAAATAAATTTAAAAAGAAGGATATAGCACAGAAAAAAGGAAATCTTTTGACCAAACCTGCTGCCTGTTCAGCTTCATTTGTTTGAGAGATTATAACTATTGAGACAGGGCCAGCTGAACTGCATCAAGGCAGCTGTAAGAATGAAGACTCTTGAAAGCATGGGGCCTAAATGCCAAAGCAGTACCCTGTTCTTTTTTCCTTCCTGGCTTACCAATTTTAGAAGACTACCTGGTATTATGGGAATAAAACAAATGCAGGAAAGATAGGGTCATTGAACTTATAACACAGTTTTAGTTTTTGAAAATGACTATGGGCAATGGGAATCAGGCTTATTGGATTACTTGCCTGGAGACCCAATGGAACCATAAGGATGAAGCATAGGTTGCAATTGAGACCAATAAAGATGACAGGACTATGAGATGGCTGTCAAGGAGAGCTGCCAACTCTGGATAAAGTTTTCCTGGATTGTGAGCACCCTAGCTGGAGGGGAAGAATTGGAAATCTGGAGACTTGTCACTAGTTAGAGTTGTAGGACGTGGAGCTATAGAGTTTGATGTTTTCCCTGCCTGTTCTCAATCTTATATGGGTTCAATTTTTCCTGGTTATGCCCAGGCCCATCCTTTGCAGTGTGAATTTTTATTCTGTGTCAGCAGCAGCAGCAGCAGCAGCAGCAGCAGCAGCAGCATGGCTGAGTTAAGAGAACTTGCACCATGAGGATATTTGAACAGCATTGGGATTGGGATTGATATAAAATATAAGGACTTTTAAAGATGAACTGAATGCCTTGCATTTTAAATCCTGTATGGTTATTAGTTTATGGGATCAGGGATGGAAAGTCATGGTTTGATTCAGAAATACCCCATAATTTCATTTGTTCTGATGGGCTTTTGGGAATTTGAACCTTGTTAGAGGTGTGTTGTTGGGGGCAGGTTTATGGGTATTATAGCCAGCTTCCCTTTGCTAGTGTTTGGAACACTCTCTGGCTATTGCTGTCCACTTGATGTTGACCATGAGGTTATGTCCAGCCTCTTATTATACCATGATTTTCCTGCCATCATGGAGCTTTCCCTTAAGTCTGTAGCCAGAATGAATCCTTTTCTCCCACGAGATGCTTGGTTAGGTGCTTTGTGCCAGCAATGAGAAGGTCACTGTAATAGGCACAATGTCTCTGAAGAGAAGGACTAATAGAAGCCTAAAGTCCCATAAAAAAGCAAAGACAATAGAGGAATCTGAACAGCTCAATTATCTGCTAGATAATGGTAAATCATTATAGTGGCAATGAAAGACTGTTTATCTCCATATTTATTACCTGATAAACACATCCAAGTTTTTTGAAAGTTTACAAGAGTTTTCAAGGGCAAATAAAAGTACTCTGAAAAAAAAAGGAATCATGAGAAGAGACTCAAATATGACACAGCTGCTAGAATCATGACTCAATTGATTATAAATTAATTTAATTGTTTTGATGCATTCTCTTTTGTAGCCAAAGTTCACCTCAAACTCACTATGTAGCTGAGGATGACACTGACATATTGATCCTACTGCTTCTATCTCCCTACTACTGGGATTATAGGAATGAGTGCTGGGGATTGAATCCAGGGCATCAAATGTGCTACACAAGCACTCTACCATTGAGCTATATCCCCACTGAGCAAAGGACTTTAATAAACTAAAATTAAAATGTTAAATCCTCTAATAGAAGAAGCAAGCAGCATGCCAGAATAGATGGATAATGTAGACAGTGAATTGGAAAAAAAATATGAAATAAACAAAGAAGGGGCAGGAAAGATGGCTCAGCAGTTAAAGGTGCTTCCTGATGGCCAGGTTTGGTTCCCTTGTAGTCACAGAAAGCCAGATGCACAAAGTGACCCATAATCTGGAGTTTATTTTCAATTAGAAGAGGCCCTTGTGTGCCTATTCTACCTCTCTTTTCTCTTCCCCCTCTCTGCTTGCAAATAAATAACAAAATATTTTTAAAATTAAATAATCAAAAGAAAAAGTGAAAATTGAAAACACTAAAAGAAATGTGTTTTTGATGAACACTTTGTTAAATTGACACAAATGAGAAATAAATAAGTGAATGAAAAGAGTAGGTCTGTGGTGGTTTGAATTTGAATGTATACCCCCTATAGCCTGAGGTATTTTAATTAAGCTTACAACTTAATTCTCCAGCAGCCTGATAGAGGAGCTATTACTGGAGTTATTCTTTTACTCTAACCCTAATATATATAAAGATCCAATGTGAGCTCTGGCTGTTGGACCTTGTGGGTATTGTTTTTTCTTTCTGTTGTGGATGCTGAAGTGATCCAGCTTTCCCCACCACTGATGGTGTTTTTCCTTGAATCTGTAAGCCTGAAATAAACCCTTTCCTCCCATAAGATGCTCCTGTTTGGATGTTTGTTCCAGCAATAAGAAGGTAACTGCAACAGAAAATTTGTACCAGAGAAATGGGGTTGTTACTGCAATATATCTGACCATATGGTTTTTGGTCTTTTGGAAAGTGTTTACTGGTAGAATATGGGATTACTTGGTAATTTAGAGTAAAGAAGCTTTGAAATGGTATAGATGGAAGTTTATAAACTATCCTGCTGAGAGTTAGATAATGTTAAATGCAGAGAGTATTATGGATGCTTTGCATATGAATTTCCAAAGGGGAAGAAGAGAACTTTGTTGGAACTGAGTGATTGGCATAAAGTCTGGTTATGTATCACCTATGCCCTAAGAATTTAAGCAAGTTGAACTTAGAAGTAATACACTGATGTTCTTTGCAGAAGACAAAAGATGCATTGTATATCACAGGAAAAATTCAAGCATACAGACTGATTTTTGGTTACTTAAACTTCAATTGTTAATTTGATTACCACCATTAAGTGTGAGCAACTGCTTTGCATTGACTCAATGGAAATCATGCCATAAGGGTGAGCCATTAATGGAGGTGGTTTGAAGAAAGAATTCTGAAGGATCATGCTGATCTTCAAGGTAAAGATTTATTCCCCTTGGATTAACAAAATTGGTAGCCCCCCTTTTTACTATGGAGTAAAATCAATGCTGGTAAAAAAAAAATAGGGGGGGAGGGTTAAAGGATGTCCAACACAGGTATATATTTTTGGAAATGGATCCTGGGCAAACTGAAGCAAAGTTGAAATCCCTATGTGGAGACACAGTAAGACCATTGTATGGAGCTATGAAGATTAACTATGGCTTTCAGGGTAGACCAAAGATGTCTTTGATATACTAAGACTATGGAATGGCTGATATGGAGATCTGTTGTTTTGGGATGGAATTTTTCCCAGGCTACTCAACCCAGCTAGGGGGCAGAATTGGAATACAGAAACTTTTGTCACTGGTTATGGATTTTGCACTTGAACTGCAGATATTTGATGTTTACCTGCTTGTTATTGATTTTGCATTGGCCCAATCTCTACTTATTATGAATTTTTGAGATGGAAAAGTTTACTCTGTGATATTATGTTTTGGATGTATGCAACTTGTGTTTTGATAATAGTTCACAATTAAGAGACAGTCTTGAATCTTAGGTAAGAAATTTGACTTTTGACCAATGTTAAAGTTGGTAAAAGCTATGAGGATGTGTTAGTTTGAATTGTGTCTCACATAGACTCAGATGTTTTGTTAAAGCTTGTAAATTGAATCACTAGGGATAGATCCTGGAGTCCAACCCTAAAGTGTCACTAAGGATGGAGCTGAATTCCAGCCCAAAGGTATAAGAGAGCAGTTTGGAGCTCAGGGGTCCTGCTTGTACCTTTGTGCTTATTGATTTTTGGTATTTATTAGCTGGTGGTGATATTTGTTTGTTTGTTTGTTTGTTTGTTTGTTTGTTTGTTTGTTCTCAGATGTATGTAATCAGCTTCTTCAGTCATTGATGGAACTTCCCCCTAGATCTGAAATAAACACCTTCCTCCCATAAACTGACTGGTTAAGATACTCATCTCAGCATCATGGAACTGTCTATAACAGAAAGCAAGGGGCAGAATGTGGTGGTTTTACCTTGAATGTATGTCCCCCACAGCCTTAGATATTTTTTTATTAAGCTTGTAACTTAAGTCTCCAGCAGCCTTCTAGAAGAAATGTCACTGGGGGAGAGGAAAGATTTCAGTCCAGCCCTAAAGTGTATAAAGAACCAGTTGGAGCTTTGGCTGCTGGTGCTTTTTGGTATTCTCTCTCTCTCTCTCTCTCTCTCTCCTTCTGATGTGGATACTGAAGTGAGCCAGCTTCTTCCACCACTAATGGTGTTTCCCATGGTATCTATAATAAACCTGAAATAAATCATTTCCACCTATAAGCTGCTTCTAGTTGGCTATTTATCCCAGCAATGAGAAGGTAAGTGTAACAAGGTCAATAGAAGTATCATAGAACTAAGAAGCGAATTAACAAAATATATAAGGCAAAAACTAGTAGATATGAAGTGCAACATAGACAAGTCTGATATTGTAGTAGAGGTTACACTCTATCAGTAACTGATCAAGCAGCAGGCAGGAAATGAGAAAGGTAAATACATAACCTGAAATGCACTATCAGCCAGCTTCTTGTACTTGATATTTATACACAGCATTTCACCCATTACTAGCAGAATGCATGTTCTTCTGAAGTAAAGAACATTTTCATAGACAATAATGACATAGACATAGACATATTTCAAAGAAATTGGAAACATTGTCCTTATTGAAGACAATGAATTCACTATAGAAATCAGTAAGAGAAGACTATGAGGAAACCCCTAGATACTTGGAAATTAATCAACATACTTCTAAATAATATACAAGTCAGAGAGTTCTCAAGTGAAATTAAGGAATCCCCACAGAGAAATTAAAAAGATAAAGTGGAAGCAAGACTGGAACAGGCTTCACAGGGAAATTTTTCCAAACAATTTATAAACATCTGAAAAATTGCTTAATTAACCATTATGAAAATAAATTCAAACCATAAAATTTAAGAAACAACCATTTTAGATGGTACAATCACTGCCAAAGAGTGTATAAACTGGTATAATAACTAAAATACAATTTTAATAGCTGAGAATGTTTGTATTTTAAACCTCAAACAGTATCTTTAGGAATACACCAAGATGTACTATTCCAAAAATAAGTAATTGAATTAATATCCACAATATTATTCTTTTATTATTATTTATTTATTTGCAAGGAAAGAAAGAAAGAGAGAGAGAGAGAGAGAGATAGAAGGGAGGAGAAAATGGGTACACCTGGGCCTCCAGCCTCTGCAAATGCATTATAGATGCATACACCACTTTGTGCATCTGTTTTTATGTGGGTAATTAAACCTGGGTCACTAGTCTTTGCATGCAAGCACCTAAACCACTGAGCCATATCCCCAGACCCACAGTATTATTCTTAATGTTTATATCAGGACATAAAGTACTTCTCAACAGTGGAAAGTATAACTGAATTAGGAAGTAAATTTTTTGAGGAAGCTCCATCTACATTGATGGGTTTACCCATTAGCTACCTCTAGCCTGTCTTTAGAGAGATGAGATGTTGCACATCAAGAGGCAGCATTGACTTTATTTCGAGTCTTTTGCATAGGCCTCTACTGTCAGCCTGTGTCTAAAGGCCCAAAAGTAGGAGACATAACTCTTGACAAAATTCGGTTGGGAGGAAGATTGGAGAGCATTGGGGCAGGCACAGGAAGGGCATTTCTGAAATGTGGATATTATTTTATTTTTTGAAGTCCTTGGTAGTTACAGAGACATGTTCTTTTTGTGAAAATTAATAAAACTTGCTTTTGTATAGTTTGATTTTATGTACTTTTCCATAAACTTACTACATTTCAATAAAATGTTTATTTATAAATAGAAGATAAAGTACTGAATTCCATGGTTTGTTATACAATCTTTGGTCAGAGCTCATGGCTTAATACCTCCAATGTGCTCTGAATCTCTACATCTAAGACATTAATATGCTCTTAAAATATTTAAAGGTCATTTTAGCAGGCTATAATTTTATTAGGAAAAATTAAAGTTGTTCATTTTGAAAATATGACTTACAGTCCAAGGAGTTATGTAATTTCCTGTCTTATGGAGGAAAAATTCTTTGTCTCATTAATTGTACGGTGTATCCTCTACAACATAGAAAAACATCCTCTGTAAAACTTTTATTTTTGGGTGGTGGTGGTTTCTTTTCAGAATAATTGCTGTTTCTATCAAAGTCAGGGAAGGGAGTGCAAGATCCTACCCTTGTATTCCAGGTTTGACTGTGCTGTAGATGAGTGGTCAGGGGTCTTCAAGCCCTTACTGGATTTTTTTTTTTTTTTTTTCTGTTTGCTTCTGCTTAGGAGATGAACTTCATTCAGCTTCAGGCATTCACAGACCTTAAAAATTTCTTCCTCTTCAAAGCTGCCTTTTGTACCCAAAACACATAAGAAAATATCATAAGATTTTAATTCAAAAAGCAATATAACTAGGGACCTGATTCTACATGCTTAAGCTATCAAAATGTCAAGGTTACTTTTGGTAACCATACGAAACGCTCTATTTTTGCACTGATGAATAGTGACTTAAATTTTAATTCATGTTGAGATCTCTAATAAGAACATTATCAATACTTATAGAAAAGTGATGAGGGTTTAAAAAATTATATTCTCTTATTTCAACTTATAATTATCAGATCCATCTTTATGATAAAAATGGATATCAGATGCACTGAGTTATTTATACATTGTATCCCTGAGCAAATAAGTTGAAAGGATCTAGAAGTATTAGTGTTGCAGCTTATTTTTTTGACACTAACATACAAACAAACTTGTAATTTGTGGGCATGTGGAAATCTAGTACCCATTCTCATTTTAATGTTTTAGGTATCAAAATTGCATGTCTATTTTTAGCACAAAATGAAGTCTTTCAGGCTGAAATTGCATAAGGAAGAATGTTAATTGATTGTAAATATTAAGTGTAATTGTACAAAAATGTACAATTAATCACATTAAGTACATGTAATTAAGTCTTCACCAATTATCTGTGCAATCAGTCCAAATATTAGATAATAAACACATTGGTCAGCCAAACCCAATTTTATCATATATCATAAACTGGCTTGCTGTAAATTTTGTCCCCTTCCCCTACTTTTGCACTATTAAAGCCATTTGTCAAAAAAGCCTTTCTCTTGCACTACTGGGGGAGAGTGGCCAACAGTAGCCTGACCAACCAGGGGTCGAAGCTACTCAGAAGCAACCAGCCAGACAAGATGTACAGACCAGTGCAATAGTGGCACATAGCTTAAGTGTGTAACCAATAGCTCTCTAAGTGGCTAAGAGATCTGCTCAGTGGAAAGAAACCCATCTCTGGAATTAGGAAACAGGTCAAAATCCCATGGAGACAAAGATTATGCTCTCCAATGTTAAGCTCCCATTATTTTTTTGCTAAAAGAGGGGATATAGCCATCAAACTCTCTCTAAATTAATAAAGTTTGTCCCATTTAATCTATGCTGATTTCACTCTCTGTTGGAGAATCTGTGTTTTTTTTTTTTTTTTTTTTTTTTTTCCCCAGGGGCAGCTAAGCTGAGGAGATAAACTACCCCTTGCACTTCAGCCAAGCCTCATCTGAAACCATGGAAGACTTGGGGAGAAGAGCAAGAGTGCTGCTTCCATGATGAGCCTGACAATCAGTGCTGGGTTGAAGGAGACAGATGCTGAGGATACTGAACAATTACCAAAGCAAAAATACAGAGAGACCTAAAAGCTCATCACTGAAGGAAACTTAAAACACCCACAGTAGCTCAGGGAATTTTGCAGAAGAGAGGGCAGAAAGATTGAACCACAGGTTGCCATGTCATGCCCAGAGTCATTGACTCCCCCAATAACTGCAGTTCCCACAATTCCTAGCCCACAACCCCATGGGGAATAACATCAACCCCAATGAGAAGGGCCTCCTGTGGAACTGGAGCAGGGAGGAGGGAAAAGACCGTACCAACACATGATGTATCCATACAAAGTATGTCCATAATTTAAGAAAAAAAGTCTTTCTCCCCTTCTTACTTTCAAATGAAAAGTCTGAATGATTCCTACAAGATAGAAAAAGAAGTAGTAATGGAAAAAGGAATAAACTTGAAATCTGGAAGCTTGGCTTAAATTCTTGATTTTTTTTTTTTTTTGGCACATTTGTCGTTCTGAGTCTCAAGTTCCTAATTTGTGAAATGTGGATAACAACTCTTATTCCACTTACCTCATTGTTGTAAACAAATGAGGTAAATTTGAAAGGTCTGTGAATGCCTATTACATAACTATACATTGTTACCCTGTCTATGATGATGTTTACAAGGATATAGGGACTAGGGTTCCAGATGATACAGCTATGGCTGACTCAGCCCTTTGACTTAGACTGACTCTATGTTCTACTGGTCCTAGAAATGTCTAGAAGGTATACACTCTGGAGATTACTAAACTGTATAAAACAGTAACCTGTAGGCAATAGGACAAACTAGAAAAGAAGAAAGTGCTAATCTTATTTGGATGAAAGTGATTTGCAAAGAGTGCAAATCCTTTGTTTAACATATTTATAGAATTAATGAGGTATAGATGAAGAGAGAAAAAAAGGCAGGGAGGCATTTCCTATGGTCTGAGTTACTGGCAATCTGTGTGCACTGAAATGTCTCACACTAGAGCCCAGGAGGGCTCTCCTTTGGAACTGTGTTCCAGGAGGGACACTAGGGGCCATTTGCTGAAAGAAACTGGCTCTGCTACAGTTACTTCCAAGTAAATTCCATCTCTTTTTCCCCATGACCTTACAATTTGGCTCCCATTGCTAGTGGGCACTGCTCTTTAAAACTCTACCCTTTCCAGCATGGAGCAGTGTTCTCCACCCTTAGATAGCTGCTGACTGCCAAAACTTTGAGGTTTCCAAAAGGAAAACATGGGCTGAACCCTTCTTAAGAGGATGCTGTGTGGTGAACCATTTGTTCCATTTATTAGACTTGGAGGCCCAGTTCTAAAGAAAAGTTATGGGAAAGCTCCTGGTGTGTTTACAGTGGACTGGTGTATAGGTTCTAGGTCACACTGACCTTTCAGAGTTCTCAGAACTTTCTTTATGTACCTGGAGATCACTGACCAGTTGCCAGTACCATTATCATAAAAGGGGCAATTTACATTATAGTTCCCAGGCAGTTCAGTCTACAACTGGAGATTGGAAAGTCAGTCTGGGTCACAGCAAAAGCAACTTGAATCACATGTAACCTTGTGCAGTGGGACAATTGTTTAATCTAGTTGCTCTATGTAAAAATTTCTTAAATATATTAAGAAAATTAATATTTAAAATGGAATATTGGCTTCTTTTCTAAATTCATTACATATGATGGTTTTATTTTTAACCTAGATTTTATACTTCTGAAATATATGTTTTCACTACCAACGTCAGGTGCTTATTGTATTCAAAGACAGATGGTGAAAATTGTATGTGGAGTATTGGCAATGAAAGAGAGAGGATGCAAAATGAATGCCCAGAAACTTAACAGTAACATAACTAGCACAGTTTCCCTTTCCTCCTCAAGAGAGTACGATAATGCACTTAGCCAACAGAGACATAGTTTAACAACAATACAGCCAAGGATGGCTGAAAAATGATTTTAACTCTCTACACTACTCTCGATGGCAGCACAGCCACATCAACCTAACTTTCTATTAGTTACTGATGGGAAAACATGCAAATCTGCCAGGCTCATATCAATAAGCATAAAGATTATCTAAACACTGAATATTTAGTTATTCATATTTTAACTTTATACTCCCTCAAATCATTTTATATGTTTTTCTTGTTCTAATTTTGTTTTCATTATTTGGTTATTACCAGTATATTTTTCACATATATTTATGTTATAAATGATAATCATTTCCAAAAGATATTTATTCTAAATGATATTTTGGCCTTCAAAAATTTTATTTAGGGGGCTGGAGAGATGGCTTAGCAGTTAAGGCATTTGGCTGCAAAGGAAAAGGAACCCAGTTTGACTCTCCAGGACCCATGTAAGCCAGATGCACAAGGGGGCGCATGCATCTGCAGTATGTTTGCAGTGGCTGGAGGCCCTGGCGTTGCCGTCTCTCTCTTTCCCTTTCTCTCTGCCTCTTTCTCTCTCTCTCTAAAAATAAATAAATAAATAAATAAATAAATAAATAAATAAAAAAAATTTTAAAAATTTATTTAGATGTGATAGTCTGAAAATTAACTTTCACTAGCCCTCAAAGTCATTCCTTGAGCCAAATATTTTCCATGTTTCCATTCTGACCATTCCTTGTTTGGCTGACGTTTGATCTTCTTCCAAATGTTAAGTAAAAAGAATTGAATGGACTTTCTTTAGGGAAACCTATTTTAAAGCCTAGAACTAGTAATTGCTTATCAGTCATGCACTCACATAGTTTTCAGTCCTTAAAGATTAAGTCATTTGATTCCATTCTTATTGAATACCAATTTGTGTACCAGTCATTTTGATTCCCTGACTTCATCTCAGAGCAGGACTATGATAACAGATACCCTGCTTATATGCTGCTGGATTTCTTTTGTCTAATGTAGTGTAGTGTTTGCTACTTATTTGTGCCTCATAAAGTGTGTGTGTGTGTGTGTGTGTGTGTGTTAAATAAACCAGCATTTTTTTTGGCACAAAGTTCATAGGAACCTAAAGCCTCTAATCTTGATAAAATCTGGAAGAAGCTCAGTAAAGTTATGTCCACTAGTTGACCAGATGTGGATGTCAGGAAGACAGAACATTTTCTTGTTTTAGTTGCCCACCTTTTCATGACAAGTTAATTCTTTTTATAGTTTCAAGCTAACTGCAGAACCAGGCTGTGTAGAGAGTGTCTGTGCTTTGTACTTCTGAAACCCTTTGATGGATCACCTGCCAGTTGTAAGTGAAATGGTTCTAGATGTAAATGACAGTCTTAGTGCTCCATGGTTCAACCTGATAAAGTCTGCCTGGTTTTCTGCTTCTTATCTACAGGATGCTAGAGCAGAGATACAGAAACACTATTCTGATTGCCCTTAGAGAAGGGTCATAAATGGCTAAAACTATGAATAATTCAGCATTTTTAGTAATCCTCTGTATCTTATCAGTTAAACAAATTACCAAGATTCATGCTTCATTTCAACTCTGTTGTGCATATTATATTTGACTTCATTCTGATTACTCAATTATGTAGAGTATACTTTCTTGCCAAATATTAGGAAATAGCCAGAAAAAAATGCAAAGGCAAGGACAGTAGAGACAGCAAATTCTTGAGCTATTGAGCCATAATTTGATTTCTTAATATTTTATTTATTTATTTGAGAGAAAAAAAAAGTACCAAGACCTCTTGCACTGCAGTGAGCTCCAAATGCATGTGTAGCTTTGGTTATCTGGCTTACTTGGGTTTTTGGTTACAAACTCTGGCCATCAGGCTTTACTGGCAAGCACCCTTAACCACTGAACAGTATCTTTAATACTCAAGAGCCATTTTAATGCACTTTTTCTTTTGTTCTTTCTTTCTCTCAATTAAAGCAGGCTAAGCCAAACCTAAATCTCTTACCTAAGCTACTGCTTGTTAATATGGATAAAATAGGATTGACAGCTATCCTTTCTATAAAGACATCACACAAGAAGCTTAAAGATCCAAATGACTATGAAGCAGTCTCCAAATTCTAGGGCAAATTAAGGCTTTAACCTTGAATTTTTTTTTCTAAGGCAAACAGTGTAAGGTCAGTGTTCATTCATTGTTATTCCTTTTGAACATATGCTTTGGAAAATATGCACTGATCACAATTCAACTAGGATTAACCAAAAAATAATTGTGTCCATCCTATTCATTATCCTTGTATAATTTAGAAAATATAGGGATTGAGCGTTGACTAGAAATGGGTGGAAGCCTTTTGTTTCCCCCTTATCCTGTCATGGAACTTGCTATCAAAATGAACATGTGGCAGAACATGAAGATCTGATGCCAAACATCTGGTGTCCACAACCAGAGTTGTAAGCTTTGGAATGCTAATTGTAGAGAAGAGCCAAATGAAAATGCTTAATAGCACACATATGGCCAGTTGAGGATTTCTTAATAAAGTTATTGCTTTAAGGCCTTTGTCATGTAGAAAGAACAAATTTTAATGTTGCACGTAATACCATGATTAGGCTTAGTTTTTAAAAAGGTTTATGTGCTTTTTAAAAAGTAAGAGTAAAGTCTAATTTTCAAATCTTTATTAAACCTATAAAATCTCTTTTCAAGACTTATATAGGGCCTTTTTAACCTGAAACTAACAGAACTATAGAAGTAATAATTTTTTCTTGAATTAAATATAAGTAAGTCTACATAAATGACTTTCACAGCCACATATATAATATATCACATATAATATCTGGATAATACTGAATATATTTTGAGCCTGAATCATTAAATCAAAACTTTAAATCTAAGAATGTCAAAGATTAGCTCATTTAAATGCTTTATTTGATATATAAGGAATTATGATTTACAAGCTTGTCTGATTTACTCAATGTACAAAGATTAGTGATGGCTGAGCCAATGAAAATGTGAGAATTCCTTAATATATTCTAGTTTACTTTTTGTTAATTTAACTGTGTCATATTAATTATATCATCATATAATAAAAATTAAAATGTCCTGTGCTGTGGTTTAAATGTGTCAACCAAAAATATGTGTTTGACATTAATCCTGAAATGTATATATTGCTAGCTTTTGAGGAGGGAAGCTTAGGAAGTAATAAGAATTAAATGAGGTCATGAAGGTTGAGCCCTTGTAATGGCATTAATGGCTTTGTAAAAAGAGGCAAAGAGACCAAATCTAGTTTCATCATAGGATGCCCTCCACCATGCTATGATGTAGTAAGGAACCCCTGGCCAGATGCTGAGATAGGCTTTTCTACAGGCCCCCAAAGCATAAAACCACAAGTTAATAAATTTAAACTTTATAGAAATGATTCAGTCTTTGATGCTGAGTTCTAGCAATAGAAAATGACCTAATATAGCCCATTAATGATTGTCTGCTTAACAATAACATGAATTTAAGTGTAGCCTTGTTCAAGAGAGTTCTTTGGAGCTTTTTTCTAATGTCTTCTCTCTTCTTGCTTCTACATCAAGTTGCTTCTTTCTTTCATGCGACATACTTTCTCAATATATAAAAACCATTTTTTCAACCAGCACTCAACTCAGGCTTTCTTTTCCACCAGCTTCTTAAAACAATTATTTCTGATCTCATCATAAATATATAGACTAAGTTGACTGAGACTATCCTGTGAATAGGACCAAACTAAAGAAAGAAAATTTGTTACTCCCAAATTATCTCATTTATGTGGCAAATTTATAAGACCTAATTGACAAAGAATTATTTAGAAATTTCTAATTGTTCCATTGATATGCATGTTTCTAATATACCTGGACCATAGTGAATTTTATTGTTTTATGCTTCAAATGATTACTGATTTCATAAATCCCTTCTAAAAATATCTTTTGCAACATAATAAACTAGTCCAAGGCTTTGTGTCTTAAAGGAATGGTCATTCATTTGTTGGTGGTAGTAGAAATGGTCCAGGCCCACTGGCTGTGGGTCTTCAGTGCTCTATGTGGAGTGATTGTTAATAGTTGGGGGTGTGCGGGGAAGCGATGTGCTAAATCTAATTTTAAAATTGTAACATGGCTTTATTCATGTGCTTGATACTTCTACTAGGGCGTTTATAAATGATGCGATTTGCTGGAAGGGTTGGGTCTTTCTATTCTTACGGTGAGTTAAATCCAGGCTCACTGATAGATCCTGAAAGGAATCTCAATTTTTCTCCTAATGGTTTCTCTCCTTCAAGTGAGTGACCTGGACTTCTTTTCATGGAAACTGAACTTCCACATAATGAGATTAAATATTGCTAGGTTGACTGTGTTCCAGAGCTGGGAGTCTCAAAGGGTTATCTCCCTCTCTCCCTCTCTCCCTCTCTCTCTTTCTTTCTCTCTGAGCCAGACAAAAAAAAAGGAATGTGTGAACAGTTGGAAAGAGCAGCTTGGAGGTTATTTCTGTTTACAATATGTTTACATAGGCTCAGCAATATTTTTAACATTATTTTGAAAAGTAATTCATAAATATTTAATTGGTAAATTTCATCTCTTACTTAAATTCCTGGTTTGTCTTGGAAAACTGAGATAAGATTGACAGGGTAAGTTCAGTAGTAAACAACCACAAGTTTTCTTTTCTTTTCTTTCTTTCTTTTTTTTTTTTTTTTCTCAAAGCAATGCTTCAACGGAGGTGCTCAGATCTGGTACCTTTTTGAGGTAGTTCCTCAACAAGCAATTTATCAATGGCACAAGTAGTTTCAACTTATGATTCCATCTTGCCCTGGGTTCTTATAGTTATCTCAATATAGCAGAGTTCAGAAGAGAACAATGAGGGATTAAATACTGTGTTTCCTAGTCCAGGTCTCTGCCAGTGTGTGAACCAGAAGGTAGTCTGACCTAATGAAAATGAGGGTTAGAAAATACAATGCAGCCTTGTGGTGGGAAGAAAAGTAATAGTCTATGAACCACTAGCCAATTTCTGCCTTTGACTGCTGCATGGTACTAAGCAGCCTCTACTTCCCTTATCAAGGTGGGAGGCAACTTTTTCAGTAGTCTACACTCAGCCTTCTGAATTTATACCTGTTACCTGTCTGGCTACTGTAATAATTAGAATATATAAGTCTCAGGAGATAACATGGAAAAAGAACATGTCTACAGAAGGTTAAAACCTTTCTGTTGATGAAAAGAACATAGTAAAACTTGCATCTAATGTACATAAACATTGCACACCTTGTCTATTAGGGGATACACAGTTCTTTCCTTAGATCGATAGGCTACATAAAGATGTCCTGGGAGAAACAATTATCTGATCTTTCATTCATTCATTCAATATTTGAATATTTTACAGCTTTCAACACTGCTTTTCTGTACTTCTAAAAAGAATTAAATATTTTTGGTATTTTTATGGTGCCAATATTTTTCTCA
Organism: Orientallactaga sibirica; assembly: GCA_036365145.1. NCBI lineage: Eukaryota > Metazoa > Chordata > Mammalia > Rodentia > Dipodidae > Orientallactaga > Orientallactaga sibirica. The sequence goes on along the minus strand of JAEOAD010000004.1, from coordinate 29,329,706 downwards.
TAGTAAGAGAACTCTGATTTATGGACTGTTATTTTGGAAAAGAGAGAAAGATTTAATACATGGCCTAGTTATGTGATGTTTCTCTCTTTCAAACTGTCAATTTATTTATTTCTCAAATCATTTTTACAAATATCAAGATGAAGCTAAAATATTTTTTCAGAAAAAGATGTAACTTTTTTGCAGACATAAGTTTTCTAAGATGCTGCATCTTTCTGGCCTGGGCACAGACAGACATCTTAGAAATTGCTGATTTGATAATCATTTGTCCACTTGCTAATGGGAATTAAATGTCTAGGAAATATTCAGGTTTAGTATGTAAAATAACTTTGAGACCATTCAATTTAATTTCATGTCACAATGAGGTGTCACTGAGTCCACAGGCGGTAACCTGTTAAGTAAAACTATTTAAATTTCTGAACAGTCTTCAGTTGTTTTGCAGGACTATCCATCCCTTCACTTATCTCTGCGTGGATGATTTAAGTGACATGGAAATAAAAGGAGAGGCTTAACAAAGAAAGGAGGTTCGTATGGTAAGGTCACACAATGTAACATGGAGTTAAGGTGGATATTATTTTATGCCCATCCCATAATGTAGCTGATTTAGATGATCTGTGGCAAAGCTAAGTTCACAGAGCGTCTCAAAACAAGTGAAAGAATAGTCCTGACTCATTCCATTGGACTTTCATTTGTCCATCTCCTAATTCCTTAGAACTGTTTTATCTGCACTTTTTGCCTTTAAGCTTGCTATTAGTCACGACCTTGACCCTGGACAGAGAGACACAAGTAGAGACACTTTTTTGTATCAGAAGTGTTTCCATTATGCCATTTTTGATGTTTTTCTATGAAAGAAACACCTTTCTTGGATTCTGATTTCTGGCCAGTGAGTTTGGGGTCCCGACTGCTGCCTGGGTCATTTGTATTTTCCTACTTCTCTTCTCTAGGTCAGCAATTCTCTCCTCTAAGCCATTTGTTCTCCCTTGCATAGCCCATTGCAAGGTTCTAGATGTTCTTTGACTTACCTATTCTGCCACACCCAATCTCACATTTACAAGCTTCCTCTCCTATAAGCATCCTATAAGCATGGTGTGTGTTGCTTGCTTCAAAATATCTCAAGATTGTATCAATCAGCCTAAATTTCTTTCATATGTTTAAGATGAAAGTTATTTGATTAGAGAAGGGCTGGACAGACAGCTTAGTCCATTAAATGCTTGCTTTGCAAGTGTGATGACCTGAGTTCAATGCCCGGTACTCATAGGTCACACACCTGTAATCCCACAGCCGGAGTGGCAGAGACAGGATGATTCCTGGTATGCACTGGACAATGCATAGGGACCATATCTCAAAGGAGGTGGGAGGCATATGTGAGAATGACACCTGAAGTTGTCCTCTTAGCTCTGCACACACACACACACACACACACACACTCCCACCACATTCTCACACACATACACACACACACACACTTGAGCATGGACCCCCCACAAATACATACACATGTGCATTAAAAATAAATAAATGACAGCTGGAGAGATGACTTAATGGTTAAGTTCTTCCCTGTGAAGCTTAAGGACCCAGTTTGAGGCTTGCTTCCCCAGTACCCAAGTAAGCCAGATGCACAAGGTGGCACATGCATCTGGAGTTCATTTGCAGTGTCTGGAGGCCATGGTGCACCCATTCTCTCTCTCTCTCTCTCTCTCTCTCTCTCTCTCTTTGCCTCTTTTGCTTTCTGTCTGTCTGTTGTTCTCAAATAAATAAATTAGTAAAATAATAAAAATAAACAAATACTTCAATTAATAAATAAATTAATTAAAAATGCCTGGCTTTTAAATATAGAACTCTGCATTTATCTTGCAAATAAGGTTAGTTCTAACAAAAATTCATTAATTGTTTTATTTCTAAATTTTGTTGACTGATTTTGGACAGATAATCTTTATATATATATATATATATATATAGAGAGACACAGAGAGAGACAGAGGAAGAGGAAGACAGATAGAGATGGTGGGCCAACAGCCTCTCAGCTGCTGCGAACGAAATCCAGAAGGGTGAGCCCCCTTGTGGTCAAGTGTGCCATTGCGCATTGCATCACTTTGTATCTGGCTAAACGTGGGACCTGGAGATTGGAACCTCTGGAGACTGGAACTGGCGTTCTTTAGGCTTAGGAGGCAGGCACCTTAACCTCTAAGCCATCTCTCCAGCCCTGGACAGATAATCTTTTTAAATTGTGTGTTCAATTAAGTTCTTCCATTTTAATGAACAATCTTAGTAGAAAATTAAGAGAATAACTCTGCTCATAATAGCATCAAAAATATGGGGAAAATTTCTAAAGGAACACCAAATATATACCATGTCAATGATAAAACAATGAAAGAAATTTTAGAAGGTCTAAATTATTACAAAATTCTTGTGCTCATATGTAAGTTTGAACAAGGTTGTAATGGCCTATATTACCCCAAACTGATGTACCTTAGAAACTGATAAAGTGATTATCATCACAAGACATTAAGAACAGTTAAAACAATGCTGATTAAAAAGAACAAATAGAAAGAAACATACTTTCTCACTTCAAAATATTACATAGTAACATTACTCAGGACTACATCTATTAACATCAGGATAGACAAATTAATTGATAAAATAGAATCGCCAGCCATACTGAGACAACTGGATAGCTAAATTCAAAAGAATAAAGTTGAACACTTACCTCATGCCATATAAATGTAAACCTAAACAAATCAAAGACCTAAATGTAAAAACTAAAATTAAAAAGTATTAGAAGAAAACATACAGATAAATATTGATATTTTGAATTTTTAAAATAGTTTCCAACTATGATATACAAGTACAAAAAACAAAAGAAATATATAATTTAGAGTTAAACTAGATAAAATGTATTGAGCTTCAAAAAATTCTATACAAAATGATAAACACAACTCAGAGAACAGGAGAAGGCATTTTTGGAACACATACCTGATAAGAACTTGTATCCAGAATATGTAAAATAAGCTTTCAACTCAAAAATAGTGAACAAGGGCTGGAGAGATGGCTTAGTGATTAAGGCACTGGCCTGCAAAGCCAAAGGACCCAGATTTGATTCTCCAGTACCTAAGTAAAGCCAGATGCACAAGGTGACACAGGTGTCTGGAGTTCATTTGCAGTGGCTAGAGGCCTTGGCTTGCCCATTCTCTCTCCATCTCTCTGCCTATTTCTCTCTCTCATTCTCTCTCTCTCTCAAATAAATAAATAAAAATAAAAAATAGTGAACAAGATTGCAAACTTCTTAAAATGGGAAAAATGCCCACATATTTTTTCCAAGGAAGATGTACAAATGATCAATAATCACATCAATGTTATTGTATCATTGGTGATTAGGGAAATACACGTATCTTTGGAGGCTAGTGTGGCAGATCCTTAGTGGCCATGTGATGTAGCAATTCCACTCCTGACTATTTAAAAAAAGACATTAGAAATTAAAATGTATGTAAAACCAAAATTTGTACCTAAATGTTCATATTAGTTTCATATACACAATGATGATCCCAAGTTAATAACCTAACCATGCATCTAAAGGCATTGTCAAAACAAGAATCCAACCCCAAGAGCTTCAGACAGAAAGAAATAATCAAGACTGAGAAGAAATTAATGAATTGGAAACTAAGAAAACAATTTTTAAGAAATCAATGAAACAAAGAACTGGTTCTTTGAAAAAATAAAGAAGATTGATAACCCCCTGGCCAGTTTGATCAAATGAAAAAAAGTGAAGTCTTTAACAAAATAAGAAATGAAAAGGCAAAGTTCATAACAGACTTCAATGAAATTGGAATAATCATCAGGACATACCGACAAAAACCTCCACTCCACAAAATTGGATAATCTGGATGAAATGGATGAATTCCTAAGCACATACCATCTAGCAAAAGTCAACTCAGAGCAGATTAATCCCCTAAACAAACTGATAATATCAATGGAGACTGAAGAGGTAATCAAAAACCTCCTTAAAATTGAAAGTCCAGGACTGGATGGCTTCTCTGCCAAATTTTATCATATCTTCGTTGGAGAATTAAGCCAATTTTTCTCAAAGTGTTTCATATAATTGGAGAACAGGGACTCCTCTCCAACTCCTTTAATGAAGCTAGCATCACTGTAATACCAAAACCAAACAAAGATACAAGAAAAGAAAACTATAGGCCTATATCCCTAATGAGCTTAGATGCAAAGATCCTAAACCAAATCCTTGCAAACCCAAATCAACAACATATCAACTTTGATCAAGCAGGATTTACCCCAGGGATGCAGGGATTGTTCAACATATGGAAATCAGTCAACATAATATACAACATAAACTTAATCACAGTTACCATATGATCATCTCAATAGATGCAGAGAAGGCCTTTGACAAAATACAACAGCTCTTCCTGATCAAAACACTGGAGAAAATGGGCCTGGAGAGTTTATAGCTCAACACAATAAAAGTTATATATAAAGTATACCTAAAGACCAAATATTACTTAATGGGGAAAGACTCAAGTTCATACTATTGATATCAGGAATAAGATAGGGGTGCCCACCAATGATTGTCAACATAATACTAGAAGTTCTAGCCCAAGCAATAAGACAGGAGAAAGAAATAAAAGGGATATAAATTAGAAAGAAAGAAGTCAAATTAGTCCTATTGGAAGATGACATGATCCTATACATAAGTGACCCAAAACTGTCCATCTCAAAACTTCTAAAGGTGATTAATTCCTTCATAAAAGTGGCAGGATACAAAATCAACACACAAGAATCAGTGGCCTTTCTATATACAAAGGACAAATATGCAGAGAAAGAAATCAGTGAAGCTGTTCCATTATCAAAAGCCAGAAAAAAAATTATATACCTTGGAATACCACTAACCAAGGATGTGAAAGACTTATATAATGAAAACATAAAAATAAGAAAGAAATTGAGTAGGACTTGACAAGATCCTACAATCTTGCATAAGCAGAATTAATATTGTGAAAATGGCAACTCTATCCAAACCATTATACAGATTTAATGCAATGCCAATAAAAATTATAGCATCATTCTTCACAGATACAGATAGAAAAAAATGATCTAGGGCTGGAAAAATGGCTTAGCAGTTAAGGCATTTGCCTGCGAAGCCAAAGGATCCCAGTTCGATTCTCCAGGACCCACATAAGCCAGATGCACAAGGGGCAAATGCATCTGGAGTTCATTTCCAGTGGCTAGAGGCCCTGGCGTGCCCATTCTCTCTCTGTCTGCCTCTCTTCTATCTCTCTCTCTCTCTGCTTGCAAATAAATAAATAAATTTTTTAAATGATCTCAAAATTCATATGGAATGGTAGCACACTTCAGATATCCAATCATACCCTCAGCAAAAGGAAGACCTATGGCGTTATCACCTTACCTGATCTAAAGCTGTACTACAAAACCATAGTGACAAAACCAGCATAGTACTGACATAAGAAATATAGATCAATGTAGCTACAGCTACTTAATCTTTGACAAAGGTGCCAATAACACAAACTGCAGAAAAGACAGAATCTTCAAAAACTGGTGCTGTAAAAATTAGATAACTAAATGTAGAAAAATGAAACTAGACCCACTCTGCTGACCATAGACAAAAATCAACTCCCAATGGATTAAAGACCTCAATATTTTTTAAACTCTTAAACTACTGGAAGAAAAAAATTGGAGGAACTCTCCATGATATAGGTGTGGGGTAGGACTTCCTGAGCAATACATCAGTAGCCCAGGAAATTAAACAATCTCTCAACAAATACAATTTCATGAAGCTAAAAAGTTTTTTCACAAACAAGCATAGCATAAACAAAGCCAATAAATTACCCACAGCTATACCACTGACAGTGGTCTAATATGTAGAAACTACAGAGACCTCAAAAAACTAAACAATAAAATAATCAAACAACCCACTGGGGAAAAAATGGAGTAGAGAATTGAATAGGGAGTTCTCAAAGGAAGAAATACAAATGGCTCACGTATATTTAAAATGTTCAACATCCTTAACTGTCAGAGAAATGCAAATCAAAACCACTATAACATCCCACCTTACTCCAGTAAGGATGGCATCCATTAAGACATCAAGTGACAACAAATGTTGGCGAGGATGTGAGGAAAGAGGAACCCTCATTCACTGTTGGTGGAAATGCAAACTGTACAAACACTATGGAAATAAATATGGAGATTCCTGAGAAAACATGATTATAGAACTACCAAGTGACACAGTTATTCACTTACAGCACATTTACCCAAAATGTTCCATGCTTCACTACAGAGATATTTGATCAACTATGTTTATAGCTGCTCAATTCATAATAGCTAAGAACTGGAATAAATCCAGGTGCTCATCATTGGATGAATGGATAATGAAGTTGTGGTGCATATACACAATGGAATTCTACTCAGCAGTAGACAATACAGTTTGCAGTAAAATGGATGGACTTAGAACACATCCTACTCAGTGAACACACACGATCACAAAAAGACAAACTCCGCATGTTCTCACTCAGCTGTGGTTCCTAACCTAGATCTGCTTGAGTTGCTGGCATAACAGATAGGTAACTTGAGGCCCAGACAATAGAGATGGAAGGGTTTGGGGGGGAGGGAAAAACTAATGTGGGGGAAATAAGCACAAAACTAAACCCCAAATGAATTGGTACCATAGTAACCTTTCTCCTTTAAGGTAAACTAAAAGATATAGCCCTCAACAGAAGTATAGGGGCAGTGCCCAAAAAGAAGGGCCTGGAGAGGATGGGTTGAAGCCTAACCTTAAATAACTTTGGTTCTGACATGTAATTTGCAGTACCAAAAGTAGGTTTTACCCACATTGAGCTATTGATTGGAGAGACTTACAAGGTCCCCAAAACAAGACAGGCTTCTGTCAAAGCACTTGAGTACCCACCTGAGGTAAAAGGTAAGACCCTATTGATGAAAACAACATGCTATTGGCACAGAACACGGAGAGATCTGACTGGAATCCAGAAAAGAGCTAATCCCTAGAGAGCCAATCTAGCGCTTGAAAGTGATACATGAGCTATTTGGGGAAAGTGGACAACCATGGTGTGAACAAGCAAGGGCCTAAGCTACTCAGAAGCAACCAGTTTGACAAGAAGTACACACCAGTTTAATGACACACAGCCCTGGTGAGTAACCAATGGCTTTCTGATTGGCTAAGAGATCCACTCTGTAGAAAGGAATCCATGTTTAATACTGGGAACCAGGTCTAAATCCTATGGAGATGAAGATTATGCTAATGACCAGCTGCCACTAGTCTTTGCCTAAAAGAGGTACTAAATCCATCAAACTCCTCCTAAATGAATAACGCTTATCCAATTTAACCTATGCTGACTTTACTCTGCCTGGGAGAATCTGTTTTTCCTTTTCAAAAGGTAGTGAGATCACAGGAGATAAATCGCCCCTTTCATCTCAGTGAAGGCCCACGCAGAACCACAGAGAAAATGGTAGAGGGGCAAGAGTGCTGCTTCCATGGTGAGCCTGACAGGTAGCACAGGGTGAAGTAGACAGACGCTGAGGATACTCAACACATACCAAAGCAGAAATCCAGAGGCTCCTAAGACCTCATCACTGAAGTAGACTTAAAACACATCCACCAAGGATCAGGGAATTTTGTGGAAGAGGTGAGAGAAAGATTATAAGAGCCACAGGTTGGCATGCCATTCCCAGAGGCACTGCCTCCTGGCAATAACTGACTGCTGCTCCCACAACACATAACCCACAACCCAATGGGGGCAGAGAGGAGGGAAAAGATGGTACCAACACATGATGTATCCATACAAAATATGTTCTTAATAATAAACAAAATATTTAAAAAATTTTTTTAAATCTTAGTTTTTCCAACATTTTGCTTTAAAGAATAAAGAGTGAAGCCGGGCACGGTGGCACATGACTTTAATCCCAGCACTCGGGAGGCAGAGGTAGGAGGATCGCCGTGAGTTCAAGGCCACCCTGAGACTACAGAGTGAATTCCAGGTCAGCCTGAGCTAGAGCGAGTCCCTACCTTGAAAAACAAATAAACAAAAAAAAAAAAAAAAAAAAAAAAAGAATAAGAGTGAAAGTAGCTTGTAACCTCCAATATCTAAAACTGGAAATAAGAGGTCTGCTAACGTCAGAGAACAAGGCAAGTTACAGAAAGATATTTAAGGACATATGTAAAAATATTCAAGCTTTAGGTATTATATATATTCCTAAATGTTTAAGGAAACAATAAAGCAAAAAATTCCAGGCCTAAACTGGTCTATTCTCAAGTCCATTTCTCCCCAAAAGATTCATAGTTGAGCATAATACTTATCTTGATATAGCAGGTCATATTTGACCAAAGTATGCAAATACGCCCAGAGGAAATCTCCATATCTCATGGGTCTATGCAGGCAGTCTTTCACAGTCTTGTTGCATCTGTTCAGATGTTATCTCTTTCAGGAAGTACTAAGTAGAGCCGTGACTATGTCACCTGTCTTTATCACTGAGGCAGAAAATGGTTAAGCCCAATGATGCAATAAGATACAGAAGGTGGGAGTATGTGTCTTTCTTGAATAAGAAATCCCTTATATGCCACAAAAACAAATGAAAAAAGGTATTCCTTATATAGCACAAGAAGTCCCTTCTATGCCCTAAAGATAATGCACCACATGGACTTTTTTTCCTGAATAATACGAAGTACATCTGCCTGTAGATGATACTGCCTTCTTGTGAGAGATTCCCCACATCTCATACTCTCAAACTGACCAGTAGCATCAGGTATTCCTCTATGAACAACAAAGATAAAATAAGTAGCCTAGGTACCCACTTATGGCCTTGACATAACATATAGTTGACTTATATAGAAAGTGCTTAGTTAATCTCTTAGATCATTGGGAAACTTAAGGAAAACCAAGCATGACGTGCCCGAGGAGTCAGTATTCACCTTTCCTCAGTAGGAACCCATATTAATGCTCAAGTAATAGTTATCTTGTGAGTGCTAGTCTAGTTCTTTCTTTATATTTAAGGATTATAACAAATAAATAAACAAAAGACAAGACAGTGCCTGTGAGTTATATGCAACTGCTGTGTCCATTTTAGAAAGAAGCAAACTGAGGCAAAAAAACAAACTCAGGAAACTTGCTTTAGCTAAAAATACAAATATCAGCTTGTTGCATCTGTAGCTCACAGAAAAATTGAAGAAAAGTAAATTATGTTACTATTTAATTGCAAGTTAGACTCATTAATTATATTATTATTATTATTTGATGTTATTTATTGCCTAAATGCTAGTAAATATATGTATGGATTATAGAGCTGAGTCATGTTTTTTTAAATTTTTCTACTAACTAATAATTTCCTTTCTGCATTTTCCCTATACATGAACTTTGCTAAGATTCTTGGATGGAAGAAAAAATGTTGCTTGTGGAATGCAGGCTACCAAGTAATAATAGCACATCCAAATGTGAAAGGCTTCACCATTCCCACATTTTGCAAAAAAATAAAAATAAAAATAAATAAATAAATAAATAAGGCTGAATTAAGTGACTTTGTTTTCATCCTTTTAGAATTGTGTCTTTTCAACAAAGAAAAAGTAATGCAGTGAATTACGTAAACCTTCTTCAGCACTGTTATATATCCACAAACTATATGTTCAGAATGACTTTAATGAAGAATAATAGTATGCTAACCTGCACTACGCCCCTGTGAAAAATAATTCCCCAAGTGTTTAACTGAAAATAAATTCTAGAACACTCCCACCCTAAAAAAAGTTTTGTTTAAAAGTTGAATTAGATCAGAAATGGTCTCAACAGTAAATCCTAGGATTTTGCAGAGAAAATCATTGATAGTGGGGTCTAGATAAGTCTCAGAGAGAAAACTGACTTGACCAGATGGCTTTGCTTGTAAATTAAACAAGCGGAAAACACTTTTTATCACCAAAAGTATATTTGATAGTTTACTTATTTAATTAAATTAAATGCTTTATGATGGGAATATAGGCCTATACTGGACTTCATATATGTATGTATACTTAGTAAAATCATAATGCAAAATATACTTCTTATTTTTTTATTTTACAAAGTTAATTCATAATAAACAATTTCAATAAAATGATATCTAGTTTGAATTCACAAATATTTCATGAAACACTGAATTATACAAAATATTCTATATATAGCAAAAATTGTATAAATGGCTTTAATATCCATTCTGCTAGCCCATACTCATAAGAAGTACATTTGGAGCATGCTGAATTCAGTTTTTCCACAAAGATCTTAATGAACAAGGCTTAATTTCCCTACTTGTTTTCTATCCCATTTAACAACTTACAAAAAAATACATGTGTTGTTATTATGTTTCTGGAAATCTTAAAAATATATAGGCATGGTAGCTGGATTTCAGAGGAATATTATAAAACACAGACATTCTCTTTATAAAGAATAGCATATAAGCCAGGCATGGTGGCTCAAGCCTTTAATCCCAGCACTCTGGAGGCAGAGGTAGAAGGATCACCATGAGTTTGAGGTCACTCTGAGACTACATAGTTAATTCCAGGTTAGCCTTGGCCAGAGTGAGACTCTACTGCGAACCCCCTCCCCCCAAAAAAAAAATAGAATATGTTCTGGAAAAGGAACTGCCCAAAAATTCAAGAGGATTTTTTTTTTTTTTTTTTTTTTTTGGTTCTTCAAGGTAGGGTTTCACTCTGGCCCAGGCTAACCTGAAACTCACTATGTAGTCTCAGGGTGGCCTTGAACTCATGGCGATCCTCCTACCTCTGCCTCCCAAATGCTGGGATTAAAGGTGCACTCCAATATGCCCAGCTTCAGAAACTATCTTTTTCAATTTTGTTTTTAGGAATGAGTGAGCTGCTTAATGTGATTAAGTAAGAGTAAACTGAAGGATATCTACAAGTAGCTTTCCAATGCAAGGAATAATATCTTAAAAGTATTAAAGGATTTTCTTTTCAGTATTTTTATACTTAGATTCACCCCTTGAAAGCAAGTATGTTGTAAGGTAGCATCACCATGTTGTTTCTTGTGCTTAAAATAGGAATATTAAAATAACATTGACAGAAAAGGGGTTTTCTAAGTTCCTTCTTTTTGTTATTTCTTCCCTACTTTATACTACTCCAGAATATAAGGGAGGTTCTCAAAGAAAATGGGAGAGATCCTTTTCCTACCTGGGGAATCTAGAAGAAGGAAGAATGAATGGGGACAGGAATAAAGAAAGAAAATCTTGTTTTGTCTCTTCCTCTGAGAAGGTGGCCCAAGATTGATGATGAGAAAAATGTTTAGAAATATCAAAAAAAGAGGAAATTCAAAGTATAATGATTTTGCCAGAATAGGGAGGTAGGGCAGACGTTCTTCCCCGGTAGCTGATGTCAGACATTTTAAAAAGATGGTGATTTGTGTAGTCAGATAGAATAGGTTTCTGATATTAGTCTTCCTGCATAGAGTGGCTAGGAGCCAGAGCAGATCACAGTCAGGAAGTCAGTATCACTAGAGGCCTTCCCCAAGGTAGGTGACAGAAATCATGCCCAGGACTATCTAAACAAGTCAATGGGAATCACAGCCAGAAAGGCTGAAGTAAAGGCCCATCAGCTAAAGACTGTGTTCCAGGCTAAGGAAAGAGAGATCAGATGCAATCTGAGGAGAGATCTTGTTCACAGTACATTCCTTAGTACCCACCTGATGATAGCGAAGGGCTGCATAAGAATCTTGCCCCCACACCAAACTCCATCTTAAAGAAGAGCAGGGTTGGGGATGGTGTATGAAGTAAACTGGTTTTGCTAATAGAACTGAAAATTGAAGTCAGCTTTATTTGTCTCTTGTCTTCCAACCAGTACACACACAGGAAGTCCACTATTATATGCCAAGTAAGATGCCAGTGATACAGGAATTTAGGGTGTCTTTCAGAGCACTGGAGCCTTCTTCGGCTCTTGGTTGGTCTGTAACCCAGGAGTCAGAATGTTGAATAACTCATTGATCACATAAATCTTCCACTGAGTCAGAGGCCTCCAGATTCTTGTCTTATAAATTCAAAGAATTAAAATCCACAGACCAAAGAATAAGATTTAGAGAAATTTTATTAGATTATACTTAGCATTTAAGAAAATAAAAGGCAAAGCTCTTGCTCTAGGAAGCAAGAAGGGATTTCCAGTAATAGAAAAGCCCACACAGAGATCTTTGAGATCATCTTTTATTTAAGCCCCTTAGATGGGTTTCTGGGCTACTACAGGTACCTGGGTGGCATTAGGTTTTCTGGAAAAGAGTTAATTTTCCAAGAAATGTTAATCTTCCATGAAGGGCCTTCTGGAAGGGAGTGGAAAGGCTCCTGGGGGAAGTGGGTGGCAGTTGCAGAGATAAGAAAAGGCCAGAGCCTACTGACATTTCTTACCAGTAACAAAGTGGAATGACCTAGATCTATATTTTCCCTGTACAGGATGTAAGACATTCCGTGTTTGTTTTTACTTTCAGAGCTCTGTCAGTCACCCACAAGCTGCCTCTCCAGAATGTTTTGTGTATCTTATAGTGTTATATTTAATTTCTTTTAAAATTGTTTTTTATTTATTTGGGAGGGAGGGAAGGAGAGAGATGATGGGCATGCCAGCACTTCCAGCCACTGCAAATGAACTCCAGACACATGTGCCCCCTTGTGCATCTGGCTTACATGGATCTTGGAGAGTCAAACCAGGATCCTTTGGCTTTGTTGGCAAATGCCTTAACCGCTAAGCAATCTCTCCAACCCTTGTGGTGTTATAGTTAAATTACATACTCAGTGTACTGAATTGGGGATATGATTGATGTAATTTTAACTAAATTTGATCTACTACTACATTATATCCACTCTTTACCCTCACCTTAAAAACAAAGCATAATGGGCTGGAGAGATGGCTTAGCAGTTAAGTATGCTTCCCTCCACAAGCATGAGGGTCTGAGAGGGCCTGAGATCACTGAAGTTCAAATCTCCAGAAACCATAGAAATCATCTGTTCGTGGCCACACACATCTGTGAGGGAGCAGAGAATGTATAATTGCTGGGGCACATAAATGGCAAGCTCTGGACTCAGTAAGAGAGTTTCCATCATTAAGAAAAAATAGACAGGTAAGTGAAAGGTGGTGACACTTGATGTTCCCCTCTGACCACATGACATTGTATCAACATATGCACAGGCATACACACCACGCATTCTAAACACATGCAAAATAAATAATAGAAAAAATAATAATAACCGTTATGATCCAGTGGTTCACACCTATAATCCCAGCTTTTTGGAGAGAAACTGTGGTAAGAAGATAGCCATGTGTTTGAGGCTACCCTGGGCTATAGAGTAAGTTCCAGGCCAGCCTGGGCTAGAATGAAACCCTACCTCAAAAAAAATCAAAGGGGAAAATATATATTAATAATTGTTGTCTGTTAGAATTGTTTTACACTACTTCTATGTTGGGGTCCCTCCTAGGGCCAGCCCAGGAGGGACAGCAGGGTCTCCGCCAAGAATGAGGTGAGAGGCGCGGAGTCACGACACAGACTCTGGGAGCTGTGTGGAAGCAGGCAGAAGGCGAGCTGCTGCAAACTCGTTTATCAAGGAAGTATAGGGGGTTGAAAGGCTTTGCCTGGCCAATCGTCGTATGGGGTGGTTCCCTTCTTGTGACCAATGACAGCCTGTCTCCTGCAGATCATCTGGCAGCAGGTTGCTCCCAAGCATGGGACTGTAGCTGTTGTCACACCAGGCCTGTGCAGGATGCCACTTCCACAAAAGCCACTTCCTGGTTTCTTCTAGCTGGCAGCCTTGCTATGGCCCCACCTGCATTGGGCCATACACATCTATATGTTATTTAATTTGTTCTTCCCAACAATATGAAGAGAATACTGCTACCATTTCCATTTTGACAGATGAAAAATCCCAAGGGGAGGAGTTGGATAATCATTCCCAATGATGTAGGACCATGACTCCAGCCCAGGCCTTGTGACCCAGAACTTTCTTTTCACATGCCTGGCTATCAGACTCTATGACTTCACTGTGCTGCTCGCTTTGAGCTGAACTTGAGACTAGTTGATTGCTCTATATTGAATAAGAAAAATATGTGAATGACTACAATATTATTTTCTTTTAGTTTTTTTCCAGGCCACATCAGGATCAGAATCAATGTAAAAGCCATTCTTGGTGTGACTTCTGAGTCCATTAAATACTGCAAACCTGGCCGCTATTTTTAAGCATCAGTGTAGGCTCTGCCTGTCAATATATCAAACAAATTGATTGCATATATTCCCAATGAGCATATATGTTTGACTTGCAACAATTTAAAACTTTTCAATGAGTAGTTTAGTTGTTTTAGTTTTCAGCTTATAACTCTATGTAGGAAGTATATTTGGTTGATGAATTAAAAGGTTGAAAAATTGCTATCAAATTTTCTCTAGTTTCCACTATTATCCATTTCATCTAAATTAGTGCATATGAAGATACATTGTTGTGTAAAAATATGAAGTATTATGCCAGGATTGAAAATTGTGTTCTAATTAACTTTTGATATTCCATTTATATTTGTATGGAAATGTCTAAATATTTTTTAAAAAATTAGGATGAGAAGCCAGTGCTGAAAAATAGGCAAACTTATCTACCATATATGCTGGAGACATAAGTCTGTTACATACAGGTTCAGGTGAGGCAAAAACATCAGGCAGTGAATCACACAGAATTTGTACAGACAAATATGACATAAGTGATGTGAGTTTGCCACAGCATCTAGATTTGGCCTATGACATATCTAGTAGATAAACACAGCCAACATATTGGAGCTCCCCTATAAAACCAACACATTCATGCATCTATCTTTCAGCTGGGTAATCCAGGTTTACAAAAAGTAAATGAAGGGGCTGGAGAGATGGATTAGCAGTCAGGGCACTTACCTGTGAGCCTAAGGATCCAATTTCAATTCCTCAGGACACATGTAAGCCAGATGCACAAGGTGGTGCATGTATCTGGAGTTCATTTGCACTGGTTAGAGTCCCTGACATGCCCATTTTCTCTCTCTCTGTCTCTCTTTCTGCCTCTTTTTCTCTCTGTTTCTCTCAAATAATAAATAAATAAAATATAAAAGTAAATGGTGTTAATTTTGTATAACAAATCCTGTTTCTTTTTATTACATGATTGGAGCCAAATTCTATCAGATGTACAGCCTTATCCTCCAATTCATTATGATTTTATCATGATTCCACAATGATTAAGTGGAACCATACTTTGTAAGTTTTTTTTTAATTTTATTCATTTTTATGTATATTATTCTAATTTTACATTCATATTGGTGACTCCATTATCCTCCTCCCTCTTCCATAGGGACCTTCATCAATGGGGAATGTGGTTCACACATTGTGGGGTATTTTAACATAGTATGATAATGGTCTAATGAAGTTTTAGAAAAGTCTGCTTATAGTAGGCAAAAGTATGTGCGCTTTGAAAATTGCATAGTTAGGAGACCTTTTTACTTAAAAATAAAAACTACAAATGGAATTCAAGTTTACTTAATAAGTATTCACTGTGTGCCTTTAGTGAGCTAGGCACTGGGCCAAGGCATAACTGACACTGTTTAAAAAGCAAAAAAACAAAGCACACATGGCCCATGCTCTTATGGAGTAGGAGGAGAAGGCATTGATCACAGAATCATAGGTAAAAATGTTCTCTTACAAATATTATGAAGATTTGACTTGGAGAGGAGTAAGAGAAAATAGGGTCTAAAGTCTGAAGGCGGAATATGTGTTAACTATGTTCACAAAAGAGAGATGAGCATGTTGGGGAGAGCCAACAGCTTGTATTAAGAGCTTACAGTCAGATGCAGCATAGTGAGCACCAAGGAACTAAAAGAATTTCATTATGGCTTTGCTAAAAGCAGAGCTGAATGTAAGATGAGACTGGGGACGTGGAGAGGAGCTGGGCTATGCAAGGATTTGTTTACCATGTTAAGCAGTTTGTCTGAAATAAATGGAAAGCTATCGAACTGTTTAAATGGGAAATGGGCTGATTTGTAATATTATAAGTTCAGTCTGACTGCAAATGAAGAAATGATTTAAAAGAAGCCAGAATGAATGTGTGTAGACAACTAATAGGCCACTGCAATAACAAGACTTATTAGTTATAAATGACTGGATACCAATAATCCAACAACTCATAACTGAAAACCACAAGCATTTATTATCTCACAGATTTTTTAATTTTTTTAGAAGGAATCTGTTCACAGCATAATCAAATTCCTGGTTGCAATCAAGTTGTCCAGAGTGCAGGCATCTCAAGACTCAAGTGTGGAGCAATTTACTTCCAGGCTCACTCAAAAGGGTGGTGGTGAGATTCAGAATCAGTTCCTCATGGATTCTTGGATGAGTCTTTTGTCAAAAGTCTTGCTCACTTGGGTCCTTTCTATAAGCTAATTCAGAATCCCCACCCCCAAAAAGAGTCTTCTTGGGTCATCTCTAATCTAACATAAATGCTGTCCTTATAAGAGAAAATTTGAATACACAAAGGGACACTAAGGGGTGCTTACACAGGCTTGAAAAAATATGGAGGAGACAGTGATATTGACCATCTTTGAACCAAGAAGTAACACCCCAATCCAACCTTCATGTCCATATTAAAGTTGTTCTATTATTTGAGCAACCTAGTTTGGGATATTTTGGTATGAAAGCTTTTGGAAAAATAGTGCCCACATAGGAAATACTGAATGAGAAATTTTAGGCAGATCAATTTTTCTTTTCTATTTTTTTTTCTGTTTTTTGATGTAGTGTCTTTCTGTAGCCCATACTCACCTGGAATTCACTATGTAGTCTCAGGGTGGCCTAAAATTGTGATCCTTCTATATCTGCTGGGATTAAAGGAACGTGTCACCATGCCCAGCTCATTTTAATGAACTGCTGTTTACTGCTCACTTACAGTGCACTGTGCACTATCCTAGGTAACACAGAAGAATGAACAAAATAAGCACACGCTGTTTCTGTAGAGTATGCACTTCATGAAGAGATATATGAGAGACAGAAAGACCTTGAATTAGTTAGGGTATTCTATAAAAATAGCATATATATTCTATATGCTATAAAAGCATATAGAGATAGCATATATATGTGGAGAGAGTATACTATATCTAGTTAGATATATTTACATATATTAATATATTTCTTAAGAATCAGCTTATTTAGTTATTGAGACTTAGAAATCCCTTTATAACCCACATATAAGCTGCATATCCATAAAATCTAGTAGTATCATTCAGTCTGAGAAAGATCTGGGATTGAGGGAAGTTAATAGAATAACTTGAAATCCGTGGCTGAAGGCTGAAAAAGTTGGGGTTGATGGTATAAGTACCAAAACCCAAGTCTATTATCTTGGAGTTCAGATGTCTGAAGGCAGAAGAAGATGGATATCCTAGGAAAACTATGGGAAAAAGTTTTTTCCTTCAAGTTTATATGCTATCTGTACCCTCAGCAGATTATATGATGCTGCCAACATTGATAAGCATGGATCTTGGCCAAGGGAAGGCAGTGATTCAGAGATGAGGCAGTGGCCAAGGGAGTTGAGGAACAGACAGAGCTCAAAATGAGTGGTGATAAATGTGTAGAATTTAGAATAATAAAGATCCATTTGTCAGCTTTGCCAAAGCCAGATGGGTGGAGGGTGCAAGCTGAACATCATGCTGAATAGACATAACAAGAACATATAAATAGGAAGAGGCACCAAGTCTTCCAATGTGTGTGTGTGTGTGTGTGTGTGTGTGTGTGTGTGCTTGGCAAATGGACAGGTGTTTAAGGAATGAGAAAAGAGGAGAGTGAACAGTGAATCCACACAAACAGAAAGGTTGACAAATCATGTGGTCACAACACCTAGAGCATTGGTGATTGGAAGAATAGCCCTAGATGAGAAAAGCTTCTTCATTCTGTAGCACTGGTATCAAGAGGAGGATCAAAGAAACAGACTCAGAACTGCATCCTGACTACTTCAGTCCTTAGTGAGGCAGTGGCTTTCATTTACCAGCTATGTGACTGTCAGTATATACTTGACTACTGTCCCTCAGTTGCCTCATCCAAAAAATTTGGATGGGGTGGGAAAATTGCTTAGTGGTTAAGGTCTTTGCCTGCAAAGCTTAAGGACCCTGGTTCAATTCTCCAGGAACCATGTAAGCCAGATGCACAATGGGGCACATGTGTCTGGAGTTCATTTCCAGTGGCTGGAGGCCCTGGTGTGCCCATACTCTGTTTATATATATCTGCCTCTTTCTCTCTCTTAAATAAATAAATGAATAAATAAATAAATAAATATTTTAAAAAATTGGATGAAAAGAGTACATTTTTCTTGAGTAGTTAACATATGCATTGTTTTAATAGGCCTGACATCTAGTAAGCATTAAGTATGCATTTATTTCTACTGATTGTCTGAACTACAGGTGAAATCATTTGCTCATTGAAGATGAAGTTGGGCTGAAAATAGAAAGGGTTAGAGGAAAGCCCAGACATTAGGAAGGTAGTCCAGAGATGTAATAGGATGGAATGGCACGTTGGGGTTGTGAGTTGTAGTTGTGAGTTGTAGGGAGAAAGCTTCTTGAAGGAATGGATTGGACACTACATTTGGCAATATTAGAGGCCTTCTCTTACAATACCCACAGATAATACTACAAGAAGAACATCTTCCTTGTTAATATGAATATAATATGAATTGTAAGTCTTTCTTAAACTTAATTAGTATTAGTAAAATATATTTTTAAAAAGTATTTGAGCAAAAGTTCCATGTGGATAATAATGGTGCCCTCAAAGATATGGGTTAATAATCATAAATTCTAGTGCTGGGGATGACAAACCTCCTGAGGAGTTTTTGATCAGTGAGGTTACAGAGGCACCTAAAAATATAGGCTATTATTTCCATGGCTATTGGTTACTCACCAAAATTAAATGGCAAGTCCCCATTGCTGAAGAAACATGTCACTGGTTGCAGAACATAAAGGAAATAGGGTGTAACTGAGCAACAAGTTTCCTCCCTACTGGCTAGCTTTCTTCATACCTTAAGGTGCTAAGCAAGCTGCTGAGGAAGAAAAGCTACCAACAATCCTACCCAGCTGTGGAGTCTGTATGTTACACAGAGGCAACATAGACCCACTGGTGCAATAGTGGCATGAATGTTATGGGAGTAACCAACTACTCTCCAATTGGATTTGAGGCCCACTCACAGGAGAGATTTAATATCTGGTACCGTAAACCTGGTCCAAAGTCTACTACTGTGGTTATGCTAAACAGACATGTCAAACTACCTTATCAATATCTGTATTTGTTTCCAATGATTAGTATCACAAATATTACTCATAGAAGTTTCTTCCTACAATGGGCAATGATTAATGCAGAGATGTGCAGCTGGCAAAATTTCAAAGACTATGTGACACTGTGTGCTCAGCTTGAGTCAGAACATATGAACCACAGACCCTCAGTGCTCAGGGAGCCTCATGGAAGAAGGGGTAAAAAGAATCTAAGAATAGGAGGATGGGGAGGAGGGCAGTGAACACTGTCTTCTGTATACATCATAGGCATCATACTCATGAACTCACAGCAGCCATGGTTTCTAGCACAAGACTGAGTCTGTGACTATTTCACCATGGATAGGGGAAGGATATATGAGACCCCATACCTCTTGGAGAGATTCATAGCAGCTAATGATTACTGGGAGAGAGGGAGTGAGGTTCATCAGTGGTATAGCCACAGGTAAGTTGCCCATCCACTCAACAACCTTCCACCCATTATCATCAAGCAATCCTAATTTAAATCAATGGGCAAAACCCATCATGAAAGTAGGATAAGGGATTAATGAGAAAGAAGGGTGTTAGTGGGAGAAAAAGGGGATAAAGAGGGAATTTGGAGGAAATAAGATTTAAAAACCCACATTATATACATTTATGGAAGATAGAAAAATGATAAAATAAATTAATAAGATTCCTAAGCCCTCTTTCCAGATGGTGGTAACTGCTAGGAAGACTCAGAACTAGTTAAAATGCTGAGAAGTGATAGTTGAGTGTTCTATCGTACTATCCACTGGCTCAGGAACTATAGCAAAAGTAGCAGAAAGAATATAAGACCAAAGGATGGGGAGGAGTGATTTAGAATACTGTCTCCCAGACATAAAGTGAGCATCATATTTGTGACTGTACAGTGGCTATCATTATCAGCCCAATATTATGTGGGTATTACCCAATACCCACATAATATTGGGCTTACCAACAGGTTGTCTTAGGTGATAGAGGAAGGAAAAACAAAAATATGACATTAATATAAAGGAGAGAACAGAAAGGAAAAGTGAGGGCTCAGTTAAAAGTATATTATTTGATACAATCAACTGTTGATATGAAGTAGAAAGTAATGCAACTGTAAAAATTATCAAACTGCTGAGTTAAATGTTTTAAGGATAGATTCAATAGGAATGAAATGTTTAACTGGAATAGTACTGGCAAAAAAAATATCAAGTCATCAAGTTTCATTTGATTTTAAACATCAAATTTTAATTCCAATAGGCAAAACTTCAACCTATCTTGGTGCCGTTTCATTGCATATCATAAGTTGTCAATTTCCATTGATTTCAGTGACTTTTTCAAATCAATGTCTGTGATTGTGTCTTCTAGGGCTACAGTTTTCTATGGCAGCTGTGACAATAATTCCTAGAGCATGCCCAATAAACTAGATGTATTCACAAGCAGAAAATATTCTGTTGCATATTGGAAATAAAATCCAAGACTTAACTTCATAATTTTAACAAGGTCTAAGGAATTGTATTTCCTCCATGTGTTTTTGGTTATAGGAAAATGTAAAGTACAACTCTGACTCAACTTGTGGGTGGTCAAATAGGGGGAAAGTAAACAAAAACTGGTTCTGCAATATGTTAGGTCATTGTAATTTTGTGTTTGTAAAAGCTGCAGGAACAAAGATAAACAATCAAATGTTCAAATCAAAAGAAACAAGCAAATATTTTTTGTAGACTCAGCTATACACACGTAGACTCCGTTGCTTCATATCATGGAGAAAGCTGAAAATGCCAGTCTTTGATGTTCACATCTTTCTTTTCCATATCCACCTAGACACAAGCATAAAAAGAACCCCACCATAAAATGAGCTTTACAGGATTAATAATCTACACATTAATTTCATATAAGTTAGAGTTCATTTTGCAATTTTCCCTTTGTATAATTTATATATTGATATTAATTTGGAAAGGTTGAACATACATGTGATCTTAATATTTCAGAATATAATTGAGAATGCTAGATGCATGCACAGAAGCTACATGTTTCTTAATAAAAATTCACAACATTTTGAAGTGGAAACTTAAAGAAAAATATAATTGAAGATGTTCAAAATGTAATGTGACATTTTCCCAATGAATTGATAGTATAAATATTTTTTATCATAAGTCAATAGAATATAAAGATGAAAATTCACTTTTACAGATTCATTCTACTATCTAAGATTTTACAAAATTTATCTACTGAGTCTGTAAATGAAAGCGATAGATTAAACTCCATTTAGAGCTCTTTGCTGGTAAAGTAAATTGGTAAAGGGTAAATATGTAAGTAAATGATCTCATTTACATGATCCATTTTCTCTTTTATGAATACATGGTGTTTCTGATTATGTCAATTAGTTTGAAAATTTTTTAAAGGGAAATTTTAGTATAATTTGGAATCATGGATTAAATTCCACATCTGGAGCTCTGGAAGTATCCCTTTTATAATGAAGACACTTTCCTTACCAGCAGCACTGTTCATTATTAGATGGTTCTAGAAAAAAAAAAAAGAGTAGCACATCATAGAAATCTTATAAGACAAATGAACATTTTAAGCATTTTATTTGAGTCAGTTTATACATTTTCTTGATTTTTGCTCTGCATATATTGTGTAACTATATTCATATGTATGCATAAACTAAGAGAAAACTGTTAAAGCAAGCAGGAACTAACATAACAATACTCAAGTAACAGCTATTGCCTCAGATGTAGCTATTTCCTGTACTACTTTTCTAAAAATGGTTAATTTATAATTCCACAATTGAGAACGTTAACTATTACCTTTCAAATATAAATATGAATAAGGGAAATGTCATTGACTTTGAATTTTTAACTAATTAACTAACAAAGTATTTTTTAGTTGGCATACAAAAGGAGACATTATTTTTGACATTAAGTAAATTTGGGTTTATAAAATCATTCAATTGGTCAATTCATTTCCTTGAAAACAAAAAAATAGAATATGGGTTGTAGATTTACATCCCACACCCAGAATACAGACATCTCTGTCATGTAGTTTAATCTAAATTATTATCAAAGCAATGGTTGTAATTTGCTTTTTTTAAATAGTATTTTTTTAAAAACAGGATTGACTATTTTTGTATTATTTTACTTTTTTAAACTGATGTTCTCAGCTAGAAAATGTCCTGACAATGAAAACTCAATTGTTTTTATCATTTGACTGTTTACAGTCCTTTTTTCTTTAGGTAAGCAGATAAAATGAAGAATGAGCAGGTTCACTTTGCCATGTATGTCATCATTGTTTGCATGCAGTTTTGCAAATTGAAGGGCAATGAGGAAAACCCAAACTTCAATAGTGAGAAGTTTGACCTTTTTCTTCTGAAAACCTATTATTGTACATTAATTCTCTATACTGGAACCAAAACAAAACCTTCCATATAATAACAGCATATATGCATGTGTTGCATTTCACTTGCATTTAATTTCACTTATACATGAAGCATTCATAACACTCTCATAGATTTCTCAGCTATGGAGGAACATGCACTGATTTCACTCACAGTTCATTCATTGAGAGTCCATTGCCTACTAGTTTATACATTAGGAATATAGAGATAGAAAAACAGCACTTACCTCATGCTCCAGGGAATCATAAGTCAACATGTGCTAGTTAAAGCCATGGAACTTTTATGGTCATCTACAGAGAAAGAAAAGACTTAGAATAGAAAGTTAAGTATAAAAGTAACCCAGGTGCCATCCACATTTAGTTGAATAGTAATATTCGTAAACGTCTGGAAAGGAGTGGCCATAGAAGAGGAATGGAAGAGCCATGTCATAGAAAGGAGGGGGCAAGAGACAGGAGGCTTTGGGGATAGATTAAAGCAATCTCTTACTTTTCCTTTTTATGAAACAAAAGCAATATGTTGTAAATTACTCTCAATTTGCATTGCTTTACTTGGAAGTATTCTTCATAGATGTTAGAGTTTCAGGGAAGTAGGGGAAATACCAACCATTGGTATCCGAAAGGAGACCCTGGAGCATAGCCTATCATGTCCCAGCATAGGAATTACAGAAGTAAAGAGAGTAGCTGTGTGGAGCCCTGCCTTGCCTCTCTGATCATTTGCCTGGAATGTGATGAATGTGTTAGATAAATTGAGGGGAATGCCAAAGAATGAAGTCTTTGGAGAAGTAACTTATCTGCAAGGTGACTTTATGCCAACAGAGAGCTCACCAGTTTATCAAGGAGGAAGACATGGTGCAGTCAGCGGGGAAAATTCTAGTCTTCATTTTATGAGACCATAGATTCCAAGTAAGAGCTAGCAGATTTGGAATGGGGCCTGGCTGGGTGTGGCAAAGACTAAGAGGTATGTACTCCTAGGATGAGAACAAGGGGTAAAAATCAGCACAAATTTCACGCCAGGTCTGAGCAAACTAAGAGTAAGTAGGTCCTAAGTTCTCCAAGTGGGTATCAGCAATCCCCTGCAGAATGAATGGGGGCAGGCAAACATCCGTTCCCCTAGGAAGTTACCCAGATTACACAGAAACACCAATAATGATATAAAGGATTCCGTTATCTCTGTGACCACAGGTAACACATATCCCTGTCTCTGGCCTAAAGTAACTTCAGTAAAAGCATGGAAAGACAGGAAGATATCTGAAAGTCTTAAGGTTTTATTACAAAATCAATTTAAGTCAAAATAGATCTTTCTAATGATTATACACCCAGGGTTGTTATGTTTTAAATTTGCTGATTCATGTGCTTGCCTTCAGACAAGGTCTCTCTGTGTAGCCCATGGTAACCTTGAACTCATCATGACCTTCCTGCCTCTGCCTCCAAAGTGCTGGGATTAGGGGAGTGTGCTAACATACTGGCTAAGCTTTAAACTAAATTTATATTTGAGTCTCCACAATAGCTTTTTTTCCCAACTACTTGATGGATACAGCCCATAAGATAGATCATAGCAGTTTTAAGAAACAACTGCTTCCCCACACACACAATTCAGTATAAAATTAGTAAATTTTTAAACAACCTATTATGCATCTTTTTTCTCATACCTCGATAGACTTATTTTGCAAAGGTAAATCAAGCTGGGTGACTGAATATGGACAGATCACTCCATTGTCCTTCAGGCAATCAAAAATACCCACACATGTCTTAGGTTAAGAAGGCACTTAAAAATCTTCAGGCAGTGACAGGTGGATTTTGTTGAAAGTCTTTGAGCAAGAGACATGCTCTTGGAAGCTCTTAGCAATTTAGCATATGCTGATTATTGAGTATTGTATAGCCAATTCCAGGTCAAAATGGGAAGACATAGTACCTAGAAAAGTTTTGTCAGGGGTGGAAGTAAGGATGGACATCTGAGGTATAGAAAGTCCTAAGAGAAGATGATGTAGGTGGAAAACTGAGATCAGAGCATCCAGACGAAGTACTTGGCATTCGGGCAAAGAATCTTCAAAATATAAATGAGTCTTAAAGGGAAACCAAAGTAGTGAAATTGGCATTTATTTTAAAATATATAAAGATTATAATCATGTATAATGTCCTATTGTACCCTCACACCAACCACAAGATGTTTTACTACATCTATTTTACCAATGAAAACACTAAATCTAAGATCATATGACATTATTCTGGAAAAATTAGGTTAGAGTCCAATTCATTTTTCTCATGTCCAATTTTCTTCTCATTATAACCACACTACCAGCTTTTCGAACATCATGCTTTTGCAATGTCCAGACCTACATATTTTTAACAATCAAGAACAAATGAACACAAAATTTTTTAATTCTTTAAAAAATGGCTACTGTCTTCCAGTGTTATAAACATTTCAATACATGCAATCAGAAAAATCTAGCCAGATCTGGTTTTCATTAATATTTATACTTGCATACATGTCTAAGATCAGGATTAGTGTCTTTGAAATGCTTTCAGCAAAAATGAATTGAGTTTTCCCAACTAAAATATGTGGCATATAAAATTGCTGTCATTCTAATCTTGTCAAAATGAATAGGACAAATAAAATGTAGTAAAGGACATCACTAATGTCTTGGAAAACAGGAAACTATACTTGAACACAGAGCATAGAGGATACTTGCTGCACTGTAGAAGTAGCAGCCCTGGCTGAATTTCACTAGAGACACATGAGCATGACAAAGAAGCATTTTTCCAATTGTCAAAGGAAATGCCTTTGCCAGCATAGTTCAAGAAAAAGGGGATTTATTTTAGTACGTATTAATTCAACAAAATAATAAATTTTCCTATAACATTTTCATGAATGTTTATCATACACCCCCTATGCAAATCCCCTCAGGCTACCCGGTTCCTATGGAATGATGTTTATTGTCATGAAATGGGCATTGGATGGCAAATGTATCTGGAGGAAATTCCAGATGATTATTAAAAGAAAGGAAGAAATGAGAACATGCAGAATTAAGAAAGAAGACTTACTATGACATCTGCTTGGAATGCTCATCATTTATGAAAATCAGCCTTAGGAAGAGATCTGGCAGCTTGTTAACTCTTTTATCAACGATGTTTAATGTTTCTTTATTTCTGGTGTACCTTCCCCTACAATTCTCTAATTCTTAATTCTCTGATAGATCTTCAAAATAATCCAATGAAAATGCCTTTTCAGTGGGATGGAGAAATAGTTTTATCTGTAAAGTACTTTCTCCCTAAATATGAGGTTGATTCCCCAAAACCTATGTTATTTAAAAAAAAAAAATCCCAGGGTGGTGCTACATGGCTTCAATCTCAGTATGAGGAGGGCATAGAGAGAAATATCCCTGGGGCTAACATACCACCCAGTGTAGCCTAAATTGTGAATCTCCAGGCAATTAGAACCCATGTCTAATTAACAAAACATGGCTTGTTCATGGAGATGACACTCAAGATTGTCCTATGGCTTCCACACTACATACATACATCATATATATCATGGCACATGATTGATCATTTTATCATACTAGCTATGCTTTAGAATCTTAAACCTATAGAAAAAGTTTCCGTTTCAGATGAGATATGCCTTCTTTTAGAGGCACTACCTGTCTAATTAAGCCATCCCAATGATCAATTCCTTGGATTACCAGAAGGATAGAACTTTTTTTCAATTCCTTGCAAAGCCCAGATCTCTTCTGGTTTGCAGTCATAGTCCAAGGCAATGTGAGGGACTCTCCGCCTATGTGTGACTTGGGGTTTGAATTCTGTCTACCTCATTCTAAGACAGTTTTTTTTTTAATTACCTGATTTTGACAAAAACTGATAATACAAATGTATTTCTATCATTACTCACCTTCTGAGTTTCTATAATTCTTTTCTTTTGGTAATTTTTAATTGTTTCTAATCTTTTCATTTTCTTAGGTTTTTCAGGAGAGATATTTTATAGACATTTAAACTAAACTTTAAATTGCTTTCAGGTGGAAAATAGAACTAAATAACCTATTCCATCATTAATAGAATCTACAAGTCTCTTAGAATTTTCTAGGGTTCATTATCCTTCTTCTATACTTCCCTGTTTAATCTACTTTCTTTCTTCTGTTCTTTCTACACCAGAGTATGTTCGAGCTGGAATGAATTCTCACCCAATTGTAGCTGTATTTGAAAAATCTAGAACAAGTGTTTGTTGGGCTCTAATATTTTGCTTTATAAAGTCAAAAGAAAATCTAACCTGGGGTCATAGTTCAATGATGTCATGTTCCCCTTCTTATAGAAAAGAGCAGGTCTAATTTTCTAATATGGGAGCATTGTCTTACTCTTTCAATTCCTCTTTCCACTGTTTCTATTTTTTATCCTCTTCTCTTCCCATCTACTCTCCAAATCTCATAGCCAGTGTTTGATATGGAAAGATAATCTTGATGCAAGTATGTGACCTTTATACCTATATGTCATTTTCTACAGATATCCTAATTTAATTTGTTTCCAGGCAACCTGAGCACCATTTTCTGAACCCCTTTGATACTGATTGCCGATGGAATCAACCCATTTATATCCATGGTATGGCTGCCATATTTTCCTTCATCTTGCTTTTCTCCCTTCTCATCTAGCTGGATGTATGAAATATCCACAACTTTAACATACTATGATACTATCATCTGCTACTATAAAGCATAAAGTTGCATCATGATATATAACTCATCACCACTTACCATAGAAGGGAAAAAAAAGATGAAGTGTAATTAGCATAATTATTTTTATATACATCATATTAAAAGGGTGAATTGAGTTATCCATTTTTAAGATACATTTCCCATGTTTCACATCTATTCTAAAAACTACCATTACCCTGCTCACCCCAGAAATAACCTTCCATTCATCTATCAAATGCTTGCCAGATTGATAGATTCACTGTCTCTCCATTTTTAAAAATATAATTTTCTTAATGCTTTGGCTTACTTTTTTAGTTTAACTCAAGGAGGATAGGTATCAGACATAAAATCTGAATTACAGCTGTGCTGCTTCAAAATGAATAATGTCTACTGGGTGAGACACTGAGTCAAGGGTTTATTTTGCAGCATAAGGAAAATATGTGTGAGTGTTGCTGGCAAAGCTGACAGCCTCACATACTCAGCCTCCCTAGTAGATAGAGAAATGTGGAGATGAGTCAGAGCACTAGTTTGGTTGGAACAGCAAATGCAACTTTGGTAGACAAGTGAGTATGGATGAAAATCTCTATTTGACTACAAGGAACACTCCCTGTTCATCCTTGTTTTAGAAAAAATTAAAGTTATGAGCCTTGGGAACATAAAGACAAACTTTTCATCTTAAATCCAGAAAGAACAGATTTTCTGGGAAAAGGGAGTCAAAGCATTCATATTACTCAACACAGAATGTTATCTGAAAGAGATTATAAACCTAAAATCAAGGGATTGTCTAGCTATTGCTTCCCTCAGAATAAGTAATTGAAAGATTGTTGTGTCAGCCTGTAGAAAATATAGATTAGTTGAGGCTGTATTTTATAATGGATAATGCATTATCAAGATAATATTTTCTAAAAGATATTTTTGCTGAAATTGTGGGTTTGCTTTGAAGTCAGTTCTTGACAATGATCCTTATCATGAGACAAATAATAAAAAAAACTCAGAGAATGTAGGAGTGGATTTTAAGATAGGCAGCATGTTTTTTTTTTTTTTTAACTCAATTTCAAAAGATTTGATCTCAATTAAAGAAGGGTCCCTTCTGAGTTGGAAGGATAGGGAGGAGGCTATTAAAGGCACCAAAATGTATGTGTTTACATTATGAGCATAACTAATAAAATAAATAAGAATCTTTTAAAAGGAACTAACAAGAATTGGGCAAATTTTAAGTTGTATATAAAACTCATGCCATCATTTGTAAGGACTTTCATTTAATCTCTTGTCTAAGCCTGAATTTGTGCTATCAAGAATACATATTAACATACAGAATGAGTAATTACCTACCCTAATATAGTTGAAGAACACTGGATAGAAGTGACGACATTAATAAGCTAGCTGTGTAACTGTAAATAAAGAACAGATTCTTTCCTTCCATGTTAAAGTCCTTTGAATGCACTGAAATATAATAGCATAATGAATAGGCCATTGAAAGGGCAAGTCAAACTTTTCCATAAATTCAAGTATTTTTCCATTTAATCAAAAAGTACTCATTGACCTATAGACTTTAATTGTATCATTTTGCCTCATAAGATTCTTCCTTCTTGTTATTGAGCTAACACTTATACAAAAGCAGAAGTCTAAGATCAATGATATATGAGGTTATTTTCATACCTGACAGTCAACCAAAATTCAAGACTAAATTCATTGTTTTGCCTGCATGTAAAATAATTATGGGGGTGGGGTACATACAGAGTCATTTGAAAGAAAATGAGCTAATATACTCCAGGGAGGCAATATTATAATATCTAACAATTTCTTGGCTTGTGAAGTAATGATCAATTTAATAATGCAATAACTGAAGTAATGTGAAGATAGAGAGCCAACATCAATCAGTCAGAACCAACTAGCAAGATGTCCAACATGACATCTCTTAGAACTATCATTTGCAGGAACAAGCACTATGATTGACAGAGTCAGAATGTAGTCAATATAATACAGAGATGGTTTAAATGAACCAGTACATCTTAAAAACCAATTGCAATATATATTACAGATGATTGGGGGTTTTAGATAACTTCAAACAATTCATGGCTGACCTTTCTATTTGTAGAACCTCACTGGTCTATTTTTTTACCGCAGCAACTGGGTCCATTGTCATACTCTCCTTTGAAAGCAGATGATTGTCTTCAACACAATCATGTTTTTTAGATGGGATCTGATGAAGTCAAGTCAATATATTTGGAACAATATAAAACACTGATCACACATAGGAGGAACAAACAGAGAAAAGAAATATAGTCTCTGATGATGATTCAATTGGAACTAGTTAAATCCTTAGGGATTACCAATCAAAAGTCTTAAAATAGCTTTGTATTTTAATTTGCCAGACATATGTGAATTAAATTAACACAATGATGAAATCAGATAGCACTGCCAGTAAAATTACCCACTGCCTGCCCCCACCCTTTATTCAACTCCAAGAAAAAAATGGGATAAAGTTCAGAGGTGAGAAATAATTATAATACTTTTACCAGCATGGCAAATAGGCTAAGAAATTAGATGTATTTCTAATAATAATAATACACCAATTTTTCCTTCTCCATGGGAAATAAGAAAATGGTTTTATAATTTAAAACTTCTAAGAGTTAACATAATTGCTTTACAACAGTATAAATAAAAAATCTTAAATTTCATTAACTTCTTTTGCCAAGAGAACTTAGCCATTATTATTACAAAATATTCATGGTTAATTTCAAGTCATTAACTTTATACTTACAAAAGAATGAAGTATAAAATAATATCTGACATGTCTGAAAATATTTTTAATTAAATGCTATAGTGATAAACTAATACTGATATGTCTAACTTCCTCTTTTATTGGATTGCTTTAGGATTGAGTTTTGTCTAGTAAAGAAAATCTGTATTTCTAAACACTAGTCATTCTAGTATGTAAAGGTACTTGAAACTATTGTTTAATTTATCTTTAAATGAGATTGCCAAGTGATATTTTTAATGGGAAAACAAATTTACAATGTCTACATGTTAAATCGAAGAAGATGCATGTTCTTTATAAGTTATTTTAGCTAGTAAAAGGAAAGAAAATCACTGAATTTGTATTTTATGTTCTCTACCAAGTAATATATAGACACAGATTGTCTTGCCAAAAAAATTTCTCAGAACTAGTCAAAATGCTATGAGAATAATGCTATATATAACGTATTATATATAAGATCTTGGGAGTCCTTTAATTAAAAATATCTCAGGGCTGGAAAGATGGCTCAGCAGTTAAAAACACTTGCTTGAACAGCCTGATAGCCCTGGTTCAATTCTCTAGTATCCATATAAATCCAGTTACGCAAAGCGGCAGTTGTGTCTGGAGTTCTGTTTGCAATGGCAAGAGTCTTTGGTGCAACCATACTCTCTCTCTCAAACAAATAAAGATTATAAAAACAAAAAAAACAGGTAAAGGTGTTTTTGTAAGCCATATGTAATGTGAAAATGTAGGACTTTAATAGGAAATAACTAATTTTCTCCATCCAGTGATTTAAACTTTGCTTATCTAGTGAATCAAATATTTGTCATCTTATCTAAGTATATCACAGTCCCCTTAAAATGAAAGGATAACCCCTACAAAGAAGCTTTGAGTTCTTCATGGATGCAGAGTAAACTGATGATGAGACATTAGTCCCAATAATAATTTGTTGTAGTTCTCTGCATGTGAGTCACTACTGAACATTGCAAATTTTATCCTATCTTAATATGCCCCTTTCTTCTTGAAATTAAACATCATCTTTGTAACATAGTAACAAAGTAAATATATATAGATTAGTTACAGGGCCACTGGTCAATTAAATACTTCTGTCCAGATTCTGAACCCAGTGCTAGAGTTACACCAATGTTGTGGAATAGAAGAAGGTCTTTCAAACCCCAGTGGTCAGTTCCCTTAATGAATTCTCTGTTATTCATGTCCTCAGATTTCTCTTGCTATTTCATAGTTCTTCAATATTGCTAAGATTATACAAAAATACCCAAAAACATATTTGATAAATTGGATTATTATTTGGCCAAACTGGGTAGGAGTTTTTTGAGACTAACAACACCTGAAGAAAATTATAGCTCCCATTTTGTATGCACATGAATATGCCAGTCCATATACAAGAAATAAATATAGACTATGAAAAGACAATTTCCTTGATTTGAAACACAGTTATAAAAGCAAGAGGGAAATGATACAGATCTTTATGTTTATATTTTCCCTCTCATTTTTTCTCCTTTCTTCCTTTCTTTTTTTGGGGGTCGGGAGAGACATAGAGAGAGAGGGAGAGACAGAGAGAGAGAGAGAGAGAGAGAGGGAGAATGGGTGTGCCAGCAGTCTCTCAGCTGCTGTGAACAAACTCCAGATGCATGTGCCCCTTGTGGGCAAGTTTGGCATTGCGCCCTTGTGTCACTTTGCATCTGGCTAAATGTGGGACTTGGAGATTGGAACCAGCGTTCTTAGGCTTAGCAGGCAGGCACCTTAATGGCTAAGCCATCTCTCCAGCCCCTTTCTTTTTTTAAATATTTTTATTTTTTAGAGAGAAAGAGAGAGACAGATAGAGAGATAGAAGAAATAGAATTGGCATGCCAGGGCCTCAGCCACTAAAACCCAACTCCAGACACTTGAGCCATCTAGTGGCCATGTGTGATCTTGCACTTGCCTCACCTTTGTGTGTCTGGTTAATTGGAATCAGGAGAGTCAAACATGGGTCCTTAGGCTTCGCAGGCAAACATCTTGACTGCTAAGCCATTACTCCAGCCTAAACTGTAGATCTCTTAAAAGACCTTTGTAATCCTGTCTCAGAGGATTATGTGGGCTATGCATCCCCCAACCTCAAGACTTAAATCAAGAGTAGCAACACGGGATCCATGTTGAATCTCACCTCTTTCTGCCTTTCTTAAACAGAATCACTACATAAATACTCTCTTCTGTCCTTGAACTTGTTATTCTTTATGCCATATGTATAGTTCATACTGTTTGGAAAAATCTGGGTTAACTATGCATTTGGTAAAAAGCCTACTATCATTTGTTGAACTGATTGCCAAAGGAGTTATTTTTTTTCTGTAAGAAGTTTTCAATTTTTAGTGCATTTAAATTTTTCCAAATCTCATAAGTCTAAGATAAGAAATACTAGTTACTAATTAAAAACATCACATTCATCACATCTTTGTTTCTGTGTAAAATTTTTAAATCAAATATCAACCACCACTAAAATAAGTTCTGTGTTTAAGCTGTATTCATTCTGCCACCAAAATGCTAATTGAATAGAAAAGCTAAATATTTATATTTGGCTTTAAATAATACTTGATACACATTTTCAGGATTAATGTTATAACAGAATTCATACTAAATTCCAGAAAATAAAACAAGATATAGAAATGTACAATGGGGGTGCATTTAGGTTGTTACTTCATAGACATTCTTGGTGGCCATACTACCACCCACAGTCTCTTCCTATCTGACAGGGTAAATGGTTTTAAAGGATAGGCTTAAATAAATATATTCTCAGCCAGCCAAGCATCTGAAAGGCCCAGAAACATTGGCAAACATTTTGCATTTCTGGTTTCTGACCTGGATTGAACTGGACACATTGAAATAATGTGAGAAAGACTGTTTTTGGCCAGAACTGGAACTAAATCTGCCAGCACTCCAATGAGCAAGACTCCAATCTTTCTTCTGTTCCTCTTAGACTGTTTGAGAAGTCATGTTAGATCTAGCCCTTCTGAACTATAGCTGGATTGAATCGTTTCAGAATGATGGAAATATTTAACCCAAACTGGGAGGGCAAAGCTCCTAGAAAGGATATGACTGATGAAAGTCTAAAACATTTAATAAGTGAGAGAAATGAATTGGTAAAACATGATTCTAGAGCAGCTGTACATTCTTGGTAAGATGCCTTGAGACTGAAATTTTCCCTGGCATATAAACCAAACCTGTCCCAGCAGAGGTACCTATCAGAGGGTTTGAGATACTGTTAGAGAGTTCCCATCATCCACATTCAGTGGGAAGAAGAGGACATACCAATAGTTAAATCTCCACTTAAGCTATACACTTTTATGGATAATTTGAGATGGTCTCATTTTGTAGTTTAAATACCTCTACACATTGATGGTTTTCAACTTGATCTCCACACTCCAAGCATTCCTTTTTATTTCTAGAATTATAAATTTCCCGAAAAAGAACAAAGAATCATGACTCATCAAAGGTTATATATTATTGTCAACATTCAGAATTTTTTCATACTTTTGATTTGTCTTATTATAACATAACTTTGTTCTCTGTTGGAATAATGGAATAATAATGAAAGGCTTCATGGAAAGGAGTGACAGTGACACATTATCTCCATGTTACACAAACATTAGAGCTTGACTAGGCCTACGTCCACAAATGGAGCTCATTTTTGCCTTTTTGGTCACTAGCCGAGAAGAACAGCTGGAACTTCTCCTTTGTATACTCGGTTGTTATATACTTAGAGATCAGGCTCATTGCTCAGTGCTTAACCAAGACTAAACAAGAAATGGCTCTTTGGACTTACTAATCACGTTTATCCCCAGCTCATTAATAACAATATGCATCACTCCCCAAAATCTTGTAAGTGCATTTTTCCCTCAAATTATAGAATTACAAGTGGTCAAAGTAATCCTAAAAGGATTAGGCATTTTTGACGAACATGACTGAGTGGTTCTCAAAAGGTTTTTCTCACTAACTTTATATCAAAACGACACACACCTTATATATGTGTTCAAAGCTATTTATTTCATCCATTTTAAGCAATCCTCTTCCTCTTCGAATGTATTGATAGGATATATTTTTCTCCACATCTGTTATTTTCTGTTTTATCAGTCAAGAAGCTAAATATTTATATTTGATTTAAACTGATAATTTATTTACAAGTACTTTATATCTATTATCATGTCAATATGAAGATTGATAATCATTAGCATGCTCATTGCAAAACTCCTCAAGTCATATACATTATTTTAATTAAAGAGACAGAAAAAAATATATATATATATTATGGTTTTTCGAGGTAGGGTCTCACTCTGGTCCAGGCTGACCTAGAATTAACTACGTAGTCTCAGGGTGGCCTCGAACTCACAGTGATCCTCCTACCTCTGCCTCCCGAGTGCTGGGATTAAAGGCCTACGCCACCATGCCCGGCTCCTAGAAAAAAATTTTTTTTTTTTTTTTTTTGGTTTTGCTGGTCTCCTCCCACCCGGTCCCGGCTGACCTGGAATTAACTATGTAGTCTCAGGGTGGCCTCGAACTCACAGTGATCCTCCTACCTCTGCCTCCCCATGAGTGCTGGGATTAAAGGCCTTAAGTGATGACGCCACCATGCCCGGCCCTAGAAAAAAACTTTTTTTTTTTTTTTTTTTTTTTTTTGGTTTTGCGAGGTAGGGTCTCACTCCGGTCCCGGCTGACCTG
The DNA here is from genome assembly GCA_036365145.1 of Orientallactaga sibirica. Taxonomy (NCBI): domain Eukaryota; kingdom Metazoa; phylum Chordata; class Mammalia; order Rodentia; family Dipodidae; genus Orientallactaga; species Orientallactaga sibirica. The sequence continues at coordinate 29,294,914 of JAEOAD010000004.1, read as the reverse complement.
GAATTAACTACGTAGTCTCAGGGTGGCCTCAAACTCTCGGCGATCCTCCTACCTCTGCCTCCCGAGTGCTGGGATTAAAGGCGTGCACCACCACGCCCGGCTCTAGAAAAAATATTTTTAAATTAAAAGAGTCAGTGCCTCATTAGTGCAGGTCAGTCTCATAAAGTAAGAAAGCAAGTTGCAAAATCAAACATGCAAGGATGACTTACCATGTGGCAATTGCTTTGTTTAAATAAAGATTGTATGTTTCAGTGGGGTCTATTGCTAGATAAATGCCAGTAACACAGAAGCATCCAAAAACAACTCTTTAGGGTTATCCTTGTTCATATAACCCTTGTCCTTTGTCACTAAACTGGAACACAAATTATCTCAGACTACCTAAATTTACCATCCATGAGCAGATATTATATTCAACCTTGAGGTGGAAAGGAGTTTAAAATATTCATCATGCTTATATTCTCATTATATGTTACTTAAGTGATGACGTTTGTTAGGAAAAAGTAGTTTACAGTTAACAGAATTAACAGATGGATAGTGTCTTAAGTCATAAAAATATTTTTTGCTTATTTAAGAAACTCTCTCTTGGCTTGGTCAGTCAGTTTGGAGTTTTCATTTAGAAACTAGTTCATTCCTTTTGTTCTGCCATGTTGGCACATTTGCTTTTCATCTTCTGATTTAGATGTGTAGGCAAGAGCCACAGTTCAAGGCATATTGTGTGTACCTTCAGAGGAAAAATAATTTTTATTCCAAAATCATCTCCATTCAATTTTTTCTTTCTGCTTAATTGGTCACACCCTTCTACAAAAAGTCTAGAAGAAAAAATTTCTTTCAGTTGAGATAAAAATAGCATAATTGGAACAAACTAAGGCAAGATCATCTCATAGGCTTAGCTGACATCCTTATGTTCCAGAGATCAAGGGGCTTACCATTCAACAAAATGGACTCTGCAGGCAAGTGAGGCATGGGGACTGGCTGTTTTTAGGCAACCAGAGTACCCAACATAGACTTGCTCGAAGCTATTGTATGTAAGGCAGGCACCACTTACAAAAAAACTACAACAGAAGATAAAGTTGAAGATTAAGCATAAATAATTTTATTTATATATCATGGGGGTATTTCAAGAGACCAAACTCTTTCAAGTTAAGGAATGGCTCCTCTATAGTCTTACAAAGGCTTACTGGAGAGATTGGCTTAGTGGTTAAAGCTCTGGGCTACAAAGCCTAAGGATCCAAGCTTGATTCTCCTGGACCCACGTTATCCAGATGCACAAGGGGGCACATGCATCTGGAGGTCGTTTGCAGTGGCTAGAGACCTGGCATATCCATTCTTACTCTCTCTCTCTCTGTCTCTAATAAATAAATAAAAAGAAATCTTTAAAAAAGGCTTACTAGTACTGGAGAAATGGCTTAGCGGTTAAGGCATTTGCCTGCAAAGCCAAAGGACCCCAGTTCAATTCCCCAGGATCCATGTAAGACAGATACACAAGGGGGTACATGTGTCTGGAGTTTGTTTGCAGTGGCTAAAGGCCCTGACATGCCCATTCTCTCTCTCTATCTCCCCCTCTCTTTTTATCTCTCTGTCTCTCTCAAATAAATAAATAAATAATATATATTTTTTAAAAAGGCTTACTGCATTTTCAGGCCACTTATCATTATTTTATCCAAGGAAAGTGCTACTAGAGGACTAATTAGACAGGCCCTGCTACTACCATCTCCCTTCTGATATCCCTGTTCCCCAATGATCATACTGTCCCCAAGCTGAGTTTGGCCTCTTGATCTCTGGAACCCCTCTTTTCAATCCAGTGAGTTTTTTATGTTGATCAAGACATATCCAGACTCATCCTCAGTAAGATTCTAAAAGCAGGTGAAAACAGAGGTTCCCAGAGTACACTGCTGAGTGCTGTAATAAGGATACAGATTTTTTTGAGTCTTACTTATCTTATATATAGAAAGAAGATAGTAGCAGACAGTTCATTCATTACATAGGTGCACATAGTGAGAGATAAATAAGTTTTAATACCACAAAAAGAATATACTCACATGTGAAATACATTTATCTGTAAATGACCACTACTTAGATGCACCTGGTAAGTTATTTGGGGATTAAGAATAAACAATATCAGAAACTTCTCTGAAAAAGAAAAAGGCTGCAAACCAGTCCCAGAGAGATGGTTAAAGACACTAGTCACCCAAATCTCATCAAAAGAGAAATCCTGAGACTACAGAGACTTCAGCAATAAATCAGATTTCTAATATTACTGCCAAGAATCAGGGGTTGCAAGATTGTAAGAGCCGCAGGCTGGGTACAATCAGCCTGAGGCATGATCTCTCCCCATGGACACAAAATGAGGCCTTCGGGACACCAGAGTAAATACCAATAACCCCAAGAAGGAGGGCCCTCAGTGGAACTGGGTTGGTGAGAGGGGATATGAGTATAACCTTTAAAAAATATATTTTAATTTGTAGAAAACTAGACAGACTTGGAAGAGATCACACTCAGTGAACTCACACAAACACAGAAAGACAAATGCCACATGTTCTCACTCGTTGTGGTTCCTAACGTGGACCAGCTTGAATTGCTGGCATACCTGATAGGCAAATCAAGGGCCAGACAACAGGGATGGAAGGGTGATGGGGTGGAGATGGGAGGTTGGGAGAAAATAAACAAAAACTAAACCCAAAATGAATTGGTTCCATAAAAACCTTTCTTCTTGATAGTAGACTAAAAGATACAACCCTCAACAGGAGTATGAGGAACTCATCTAGTAAGAAGAGGTTGGAATAGAACCTAAGCTTAAAATATTTGGCTCTGTCCTTTAACTCCCAGTACCAGAAATCAGTTACTACCCATATTGAGCTGTTGATCAAAGAGACCTACAATGTCCCCCAAATAAGACAGGCTTCTCAAAGCACTTGATTACCCTCCTGAGGTAAATGGTAAGAACCTATTGCTGAAGATACCTTATGTCACCCACACAGAGCACAGAGAGACCTGACTGGAATCTAGAAGGGAGCAAGTCCCCAGATGGTTAGCCCATTTAATGCTGGAAAGTGCTACATGAGCTACTGGGGGAAAGTGGTTAACAATGTTGTAAGCAAGCAGGGGTCACAGCTACTCAAAAGCAACCAGTATGACAAGGCTTACACACTTGTGCAATGGTGGTGCAGAGCCTAGGTGGGTAACCAATGGCTTTCTGATTGGCAAGGAAATTCACTCAGTGGAAAGGAACCCATAGGTGGAACTGGGAACCAGAATACAATGGAAACCAAGTTTATGACCTCCAAGGACATGTTCCCACTAGTCTTTGGCTAAAAAGGGGGATACATCCATCAAAACCTTTCCAATAATGCTTATCCCATTTAACCTATGCTGACTCCATTCTCTGTTGGAGAATCTGTTTTTCTTTTACAGAAGGTAGTGAGACCTGGGAAGATAACCCACCCTGCACATTTCCGCCAAGGCCTGGCTGAAACCACAGAGGAATCAGAGAGATAAGCAAGAGTGCTGCTTCCATGGTGAGCCTGACAAACAGCACCTGGGTGATGGTGACAGTCACTGAGGATATTCAACACCTAACAAAACAGATATCCAAAAGCTCCTGAGATCTTAACACTGAAGTAGACTTAAAACACACACCAAGGCTCAGGTAACTTTACGGAGGAGGAGGCAGAACGATTTTAAGAGCTACAGGTCAGGAGGGCATACCTAGACGAATTCTCCAGCCCATGACTGTCTTTTGCTTTCACAAAGCATAACCCACAACCCCATGGGGAACACCAGTAACTCCTCTGAGGTGGACCCTCAGTGGATTGGGGGCTGGAAGGAGAGAAATGATGGTACCATACAAAGTATATTTTTTAATTAAAAAAACAATAGAAAAAAATTAATTACAAGAAGAATTTATTTATAAAAAGAGAAAAGTAAGAATCATATTTCTTTTTTAACACATTAAATACTAGAAGACACTAGCATATTATCTGCTGAATTTCTGGGAAAAAATTAACTCCGAGACACATTGACTCAAGCAATAAAGACAATGGATTCAAATACTAAAGACAGATTACAACACACATAGCTTTTATGAACAAAATAAAGCTATTCAAAACATTGTTTAACAAATAATAGCAGTTTTCACAATCGTCCCTTTAAAAACTAGGTCAAATCATGGCATTTTTTTTCCCACTTAAAATTCTCCAATCATTCTCTACTCACCTAAGCGTCAGTGGTCAACAAGAGTCAAAATATCTATTCTGTCACTATTCTAACCTCATATTTAAATACCCTGACCTTTGGCCACTTGGCTGCACTTGCAAGGACTTCCTTGTTCTTTAGAAAAGTAGGGCACATCCCCTCATCTTTTTAATTTTCTTCACAGAGACATTCCTTTACCTAAAATTCTTTTTCGCATAGCAAAATGCAAGGCATTCTGTCATATCACTGCTGAATTACCTGTTCTCCTTGTAGTGTCCCAGATAGGTTGTTCATTTGATTTTCTTCATCTCTAATTCCACTTTTTTTTTTTGGTTCTTTTTATTTGCTTTCATATTTCTTTACTTTTTTCTAGTTTTCCCTTACTTTTTGTTATGGTCTTATCATTTTCTCAATATTATTTATTTTTAAAACTGGTTCTCACTGAGTGTGGTGGTGCATGCCTTTAGTCCTAGCACTTGGGAGGCAGAGGTAGGCAGATTGCCATGGTGTCTCAGGCCAGCCTGAGAATATATAGTGAATTCCAAGTGAGCTTTGGCTAGAGTGAGACCCTACCTTGAAAAAAAAAAAAAAAAAAAAAAAAAAAAAAAAAAAAAAAAAAAGGTTCTCTATTTTTACTTTCTTCAACAACTTGTTTTGGTTTTGGGATATTATACTCTCAAATGTTTCTCAGGACATTCAAAACCAAAATAAATAATGTTTTATTTTGATATTAAACTCCTTTTCCAAGTCTATCAGTACCTCGCTGAAGAGCGTGATTCTTAGTTTCCATCTATGAACAATGCTGCTTACACATGCACGAGAGGGAGGATGGAGCCCCATCCTACAGCACAGCGTTTTTCACAACTCTTTTGTTGTTTTTCAGCTCCAACCTTGGACTTTTTCTGGGGCACCACAAGGAAAACTGTCTTCCTTGTGAGGAGTGTGTACCTGCGCCATTTCAAAGCTGCCACTTGTTTTACCTCCTGTGTCTATCAGCAGAACTCCTTCTACAAGAACTCATTCTGAAAGATTGCCAAATCTCTGCTTTAACGGAGGAATCCTCTCTGGTGGACAGGACTCACAGGCTGTCACTTCGCCAATCAGTGGTGTGTATCTATAGACGGGGAGGTGCATGAGCGTCCGCAGTTTGCCTTTGTAAAGTGAGAATGATAGAGTGGCAAGAATTCCATTTCAGATAAAATTAGAAGAAGGGCAAAAAAAAGAGCAATTAGCAATCAAATATTTCCAAAAGAAAGGCCACCCTGCTATTGCTGATCATTCAATTTTTTTAGCCCTAGTTCACAATGCATATGTACCCTTAGGGCTGAGCTTTCTTTTCTTCTCAAAACATACTATTAAATGCTATGTAATGACCTTCTGGAGCCAATGTCTGTCTTTATAATTTCATTCCAGGAATTTTAGAAAAGGTAAATATGGATGTCAGGGAGGAATACTAAGGTCGAGAAATAAATTGTGTAGGAAAGGTAACAACAATAAACAACTAATGAAAGGAATGTCTCTGTTTACAATCCAATTTGTGAATATGACATCCATTGTGTCAAACAACCTAGACAATTTATTGGTGCAAACTTCTCGTAACAAATATCCTCTGATTGCTCTGTCATTGCTGATTTTCTTGATTAGGACTTTAGATTCATCCTTTATTCTTTCCACCCCCACATCTGCAAAGTTTTTAAGAAAATACTTCAAGATGATATAGACAGCAACATCTTAACTTCATTATGGTTTTCTATTATCCGCAATCATTGTGACTAGAGAATGACAGATGCAATTAGTCCAGGAGCCTAACACTAAAACCAAGCTCTTCAGAAAAACAGTCAAGACATTAAAGTCAGGAAAATGGTAGGCACACACTGCATTCTCAAATTTAAAACGAGGAGATAAAATCATTTTTATTTGAGGTTGACTCAAAATCAGGGGAAAAGAAAGTAGAAGGCAATAGGTTTTCCATTTTTGTTGCAAAGGTTAATTGGTTGAAAAAGGTCAATGCCATTGTTTGCATTTTTCCCTAACAATAGTTGAAAAGTACATGTGTTGATAATGGCTGTCACCTATAATCTGAAGTCTCATTAGATGGAGAAAATCCTCACTTGGGAAGGTTGGTAATTAGCATAGAAACCCATCATCTGTTTCAAAAGATGTTGGAGACAGAAATTTTAGGTTCCTTGCAGCTCTTATTCTGCGTCTGGGTCTAAACAAAAAAACAAAAATAAAATAATACTTTCCTAGCAATGTCCTCAAGTGCACACATCAGCACTTCCTGGAGCTTGTGGGAGGCTCCAATTCAAGCACAGGTTGGGACTCATTCCTTCACAGTCTAAATCTAAACCACCTAAATCTAAACTACCCCCCAAACACTGTTTTTACTGACTTATTTGCATAGTCAATTAAACCCACTTTCTGTCTCTTTTCAAGCTATCAACTCAGATTGTCCAGCTGCAAGGTGTGTCATAAAATCAGTTTGTATAATCTCCTTCCTGTGTAATGCCACTAAATCACTGTTTCCAATGTTGTTTTCTCTGGAAAATGCCCTTTCAGTTTTAAAAAAATATTTTATGTATTTATTTATTTGATATATATAGAAAGAGAAAGAGAGAATGGGTGTGCTGGGGCCTTATCCACTGCAAACAAACTCTAGTCACATGTGCTACCTTGTGTATCTGGCTTACATGGGTACTGAGTAATTGAAGCTGGATCCTTAGGCTTCACAGGCAAGGACCTTAACCACTAAACCATCTGTCCAGCCTTCCTTTCCATTTTCAAAGACCTACATTTTAACATACTATAAAGGATTTCACAGTATTAGTGTTGGTAGGCAGACAGATACTCACACTTGTACATTCAATGTTCCTTCTTTACTAAAAGAAGGAATTCATAAACCTGCCAATTTTTTAAAAAAATATATTTATTTATTTATTTATTTATTTATTTATGTGCAAGCAGAGAAAGAGATAGAGAGGAGATAGAGAGAATGGGTACTCCAGGGCCTCTAGCCACTGCAAACGATCTCCAGATGCATGTGCCCCCTTGTGCATCTGGTTTACGTTTGTACTGGGGAATTGAACTGGGGTCCTTTGGCTTTGCAGACAAGAGCCTTAACTGTTAAGCCATCTCCCCAGTCCAATCCTGCCAATTTCCTACCTGGGAAATTTGAACATAAACTGTCCCTCATCGATTGATGTGTTTTGAATTTAGGAAAACTGTGGGATCTTTGAAAGGTTTGTTAAAGTATGTCACGGAGATGAGTCTGGGAACTTTAGAGTCTTGCCCCCTTTCCCAGTGCTAGCTAACCCACTCTTGTTGCTTCCTCCAGCTATGGGACAAGATGTGATGCCCAGTTGGCTGGCTGCTCATCCTATACTTACCCTGTCAGGATGAAACTTCCCCTCAAAACTATAAGATGAGATAATCCTTTTCTTCCATAAGTTGCCTTGGGTGTGGTATCTTGATCCATCAATGAGAAGGTAACTGCATCACTAACTTGTCTCTTTTCTGCATAACTCTATCCAGTATGTAAGTATGCCATTATTTCCAAAATATAATAATTTCATGACCTCATTTTAAAAAACTTTATTCATTTATTTATTGGAGAGAGAGAAAGAAAGAATGGGCATGCCAGGACCTCTCACCTCTGCAAACAAACTCCAGACACATGTGCCAACTTGTGAATCTGGCTTATGTGGGTCCTGGGGAATCATACCTTAGTCTTTAGGCTTTGTAGGCAAGTGCTTTAATCACTCAGCCATCTCTCCAGCCCATCATGACCTCATTTTATAGCCAACATTTAGCCCAGATTAAAATCAGCAGGATGAAGAGACAACCTATATAGTACAGAAGAAACTGCAAACTTTGAACCTGATAAGTGATTGATACTGAAAATATATAAGGAGCTCGAGTCAATAAAAATAAAACAGCTACATTTACAAGATGGGCAATAACTTAAAATGGGCATTTCTGAAAAGAAGACATTCAAATGGAAAGAAATGCTATAAAAGAATCATCATCTCACACATAACAGAATGGCTCTATCAAAAGAAAAGACAATTATTGAAGAGCAGGTGGTAAACATAGAGCCTCTGCGCCTCTAAATTAGTACAACATTATGACAAACAGCAGGAAACTGTCTCAAAAAAATAAAAATAGAAGTATCATATGATCAAGAAATACCAGCCTCCCAAGCCACTGAAGCTCCTACTGTCATTTCATTCTCTACTTCCACAAAAACTTGTTGTTGTCTGCCATTGCTGCTGTTATAGAGTCCATGAGTGAGATCATGCGGTGTTTGTGCCTCTGTCCCTGAATTATTTCATTTACATAATTTCCTTCAGCTTTGCCTATGTTGTCACAAAACAGGATTTACTTCTGCATTTGTGTACATATACTTTTACTTTATCCATCCACTAGTCAACACTTTTAGTTTTAATGTGAAAATCTTTGAACATTTTGTCTGTAGCTGCTGGCACTATTTTGGAAGACTGTGGATCATTTAGGAAGTGGAGCCTTGCTGGACAACTTATATCAAGGGGCTGGTCTTGAGGGTTTTTTGTTTGTTTATTTGTTTGTTTGTTTGTTTTGATTTATTTACTTGAGAGAAAGAGAGAGAGATAGAGAGAGAAAACAGACATGCCAGGGTCTCCAGCCACTACAAATGACATTCAGATGCATGCGCCACCATGTGCATCTGGCTTGCTAAGGAATCAAACCTGAGTCCTCAGGCTTCCCAGGAAAACACCTTAATGATTAAGCCATCTCTCCAGTCCCGATCCTGAGGTTTTATAGTGTGGCTCTGCTTCCGGGATTCCCTCTGCTTCCTAACTATAGACAAAATGTGACCAGCATCTGCTGGCCATGCTTTCCCTGCCAAGATGGACAATATCCTTTCTTAACCCATGAGTCAAAATAAACTCTTCCTTCCTTCTGTAATTGGCTTCATATCAGAAATTTGGTCACAGCAGTGAGAAAAAAAACAAAACTAAACAAAACTAAAACTAGCAAAGGCACTGAGGCTGATTCTCTATTTTGGCTATTGTGAGTGAGGCTGCAGTAAATATCAACATGCAGATGTTTCCTTGACAGAACTCTTCTTATCCTTTGTCTATACAGTTCTGGAAGTACTGATTCTTGCTGCGCTTACAATCTCACAATCAGCATGTCTCTTGGAGAAGCTCATCTGAGACATTTATCACATGCATGCCTCCTTCCTCAGATACTTTCAGTTATGGTTTTCTAGCTTCATCTAAAGAGCTCATTCATATGTATGTACTTTAAAAAAATATATTTTTTAAGAGAGAGAGAGAAACAGAGAAAGAATGAAATGTGCATAACAGGGCTTCAAGCCACTGCAAAGGAACTCCACACACATGTGAGACCTTGTGCACCTGGCTACACGGAGGGTATTGGGGAATCAAACTTAGGTCCTTAGGCTTTTTCACAGGCAAGTGCCTTAATTGCTAAGTTATTTCCCCAGCTCTCATACATACTTTTTAGGAATACACATTTCTCTTCAATGACTGAAGTGTCACAGCACAATACAAGCAGTGATAAATGTAATTGTTAGAGGTGATTGAAAGCATCACTCCAATTCTGATATTTTATGGTATTTGTCAGCTGGAAACTATTTTAGTATTACAAAAAATGTTCCTCTTTACTTTTCTCTGAAAAATAGTGGGAAATGGTATAGGTGAAAATGGCTTCCAGGTCTTAAGTAGACAAAGAAATAAAAATCACAAACAAATAAAACTATATAAATCTATAAATAAAATGTCACTTAGGTTGCCCTGGTTCATCACATAATCTTTCTTTCCTAAAGGCAAGTACTGACTTTTTAGTTTATTCATAAGAAATGTTTTAAAGGAAAATTTTATAGAAACATAATATAATTGAAATATTTATCAGTGCCAGGGATTTTTCTAACATTTCACATGTTTAGCTTGATACAGATTTATAAAAACACATAAACCTACCTACCATACAAACATACACACACACATGCACACACAACCATACATCCATTCAGACACATATATATATACATAGGATGTCAAGTTTTTCATATACAATATGTACATATACATAGATATATTGTATACATGAATATGAAATATCATAATAATCATTTCAATTATCATTCTCATGAATAAACTAATGGTCATCACAATAATCATAACATTTTGACTATACATATAACTATAATTTTGAAACCTACATATTCTTGTATTAAAATTTTTACTATAATGAGCAGTGAGCTATCATTCTATTGTTGATATGATAGTATTACAGCTTATGTTACTCTAGAAACTCCATTATATTACAAAATTATTCAGTTTTATATGTTGGTTTTATTTTGATGTATGACACAGCATTTACTCTAAAGGAAAAGCACTGTGTTTTGTATATTTGTCTTGTATCTGGTTGCCTTATGATATTTATCCTCTTAGATTTAATGACTATTTAGTTGAGTTTTCTAGAAGAGAATTTATATTGTCACTTTTTTGTGATATTTGGTGTGAATAACTGTGTGTAATATTTCATGTGATACAAATCACAAAAAAATTTGAATAATATCTATGTCAGAGTTTATGCAAACTTCTTCCTAGACTAACACTTAGAATAAAACCATTTGTATGTGAACTGCTTCTTAATTCTGCTTAAGAAGTCCATCCTATTAATAGTTTTTATTAAGAATGAGTGTGCTGATATTTATCAAATGCTTTTTTGTTTGAAAGCAGAATTTCTCAATGTAATTACCTAATTGTTCTTTAATTTCTGGTGAATTTTATAATGTTTAGTTATCTCTTTGTCATTGAAATAAAGCTGTATTGACATTCTATACTATAAATTGAGTTATTCACTTGCTTAAAAGCCTGGATAGCTTTAAGAACTCAGACAAATATGTCTCTGTTTCTATTTGGCAAAGCTGGCAAAATAGCATATTCATGAATCTATTTCTGTTTAACCAGTATCACTCATATATTTATTTAGATATTCTTTTACAACAATGTTTTATGAGCATATGTTGCATTTCAGTATGGTATTTTCTTACATGTTTAAATGTACATTGCTCATATATACCCTGTCTTCCTCATCCCTACTATGGACCCCTTCTTCATCCCATTCTGCTTTCAAAATTGGTTCTTTTCCAAAATTGGATCCTGCTTGTAAGAGAAAGTAAAGAAACTATAATTCCTAGTCAATTTGGAATAGTAATTTAACCCCATGATTTAGTATCTGTGTGTCTTAGGCAAAATCAAGTCTCTGAGTCTCTTATCTCTATGATGAAGTACTATGAATAAATTGTTGAAATAAAATTTATAAGGATACAGTGTGATAAGAAATACAACTTGGCAGAGGATCTCTCTAAATGTAAATGTACCTGTTCTATGGACTAATAAATAAGAAACAAGGATAACAAATGCACTGCTGTACTTTTCTTCTTGTTATTATTATTATTATTATTATTTTAGAGATAGGGAGAAAATTCATGTACCTGGGCCTCAGTCACTGCAATCAAACTCCAGACACTTATGCCACCTTGTGGGCATGTGCAACCTTGGACTTGCCTCATCTTTGTGCATCTGGCTTAGGTGGGATCTAGAGAGTAGAACATGGGTCCTTAGGCTTCACAGGCAAGCACCTTAACCACTAAGCCATTGCTGCACTTTCAAGTGGATGAAGGTGGCCTCTCTCCTGGGCCAGCATGGAAACATTCAACTATGCAGCATAAATGGCAAGAGTACCACTAACCTTGCACCTACTGAAGTATTCATAACTATTAATACTTTAATAGTATTGCCTGCCAGGGAGCGACTCTTATGGCCAAGACATGTTTCCAGCAATCTGTCTTTTGCACAATAAAATTATTTGATCCAAATATGTGTTCTTGTCAAGTGCTGCCCAGGACTCTTTTTTACAAGTACACCACAGCCAGTGTAGTTCTCCTTACATATAATCTTTAAAACATATTTGCAATCAAATTGTTATTGCTGTTTCCTTCTCTGAATTTCTTTCTAGGACATAAAAAAGGCAGAAAGCCACTGTGTCCACAGCCAAACATCCTCTGTGTCTAGAAATCTCTCTTGGCAGTCTATGCCATGAGTTTCTGTCTAAGCAGTATATATAGTGCCATGTGAAGTATAAAAACAGCTGCCAGCACTCTACATGTTAGAGAACAAGCTTTAAGTAAGTGAAAGCATTAGAAATCAGTTAATAAGTAAGTCATTTATATTAACATCAGGAGAGCTTATTATCTGAAGGACAAAGAAATCTGCCTCAACCAGTCCTTTGTTGATGGCATTATTGGTATTTTTAAGTTTATCTAAAATGAAGTGCATAAGAGAATTTCATTCTTGCAAAAGACATAATATATGAGTGCATACATAGGTGTGTAAATGAGCAAAAATAATCATTTATAGTTAATTTTAAGAATCTTAGGGAAAAAAGACAAAGCTTTCAATAGAAAATGTAACTACCAGACTAAGAAAGATGGCTCAGTGGATAAAGTACTTGCTGAACCAGCATGAAATCTGTGCTTGGATCCTCAGGACCCACATAAATGGCTGCATGCCAACACTAGGGAAGTGAAGACAGGGAAATCCTAAGGCTCACTGTCTAGTTAGTCTAGCGAAATCAGTGATTGCCAGATTCAGAGAGAGATAGTGTCCCAAAGAATAAAGTCAAGAGGAAGACACCCGGAATTAACATCTGAACCCCACATGCATGCATGCATGCACACACACAGATAACCACACACATATGTGCACCCACACACATAAAACCTACATTCACAGACTACACACATACATGACCACCATATATTAAATATTGGTTTTCTGAGTTTCAGATACTGTGTTAGAGTGAATATTGTGGTTATTGTCAGAGTTTGTTGCCAAATTCAAGTAATTTATAAGCCCTGAAAAAAATCTAGAGACCATAATCAAAAATATAAACCCACATGATTTATATAACTGTGCCTATAATAATAAATTCTTTGGGAATTAATCTATAAACTCAACACATATACAAAATGTGCTAAAACATAAACATGGCTTTAAAAATATTTTTTTTTCAGCCTGGGCTAGAGTGAGACCCTACTTCAAAATCATTTATTTACTGGAGAGAGAAAGAAAGAGGCAGAGAGAGAGAGAGAGAGAGAAAGAAAGAATGGGTATGCTGGGTTCTCCAGCTACTGCAAACAAACTCAAGACTCATGCACCATCTTGTGCATCTGGTATACATGGGTCTCGTGGAATCGAACATGGCTCCTGTGCATTGCAGGCAAGTGCCTTAACCACTAAGCAATCTTTCCAGCCCATAAACATGGTTGGAAATATAACAGATATATAATATTTAAAACATATGTATATATATGGAGAGAGAGAGAGAGAATAGAGTGGGCATAACAGAGCTCCTAGCTGCTGCAAATGAAATCCAGATGCATGTGCCACTTTGTGAATCTGGCTTTATGTGTGTACTGAAGAATCAAACCTTAGCCTTTGCAGACAAGTACGTTAACCACTCCATCTTTCCTGTCCTATTTTATGCTTTCATTTTAAAATATTTATTTGGTAGCCTATTTTATATTTTATTTTAAAATACTTATTCAGTATTCATTGACTGCAATATTCACTATTAGTCATAAAATTCTTAGCTGAATGTATCCTAAAATAAATTATAATGTTCTACTTTACTGCTAATATAATAAAAGCAATGATTATGTGAGACACTCTCAAACTTCCTTTAAAAAAAATCTATTTAAAAACTATTGCACAGCAATAAATACTGACACCAGAAAAATGGCAAGTGCACATTTAGCTCCCTAGCAGAAGACCTAGTTTCATTCATTCAGCTTGCAAACTGCCAGATATTACACTGGTCACTGAGAATGCTCTGTCTCACAGAAATTCATCTAGCTTTCTCTAAGAGATTTAATCTGAATTTTGGTGAATCTTATCACATATTTATTTTATGCCCTAAATAATATTAAATTTAAATATTCCAGAGGTTGTTTTTTAATGTTTTTGTAACCAAATAGACATATTTACTGCTTTGACTCCTTGCCAGTTGATAGTGCCATTTTCCTCAAAATATTCAAAAAATAACCACATGTGCACAACAAAGAGAAAATTGCACAGGTACTTGTCCTTAAATCAGATTCATTTTCCAATTCACTTCATTACCAAAGCCTTCACATTTCAAATTATTCTAGATCATTTATGAAAACCAATACTCTCATGTGTTCTTCATCACTATTTATATAGCTTCTAGATCCCACCCCACAGGCTGGCAGGGATTTGCATGAGTGTGTTGTTGGAGGGAAGTATTCATGCTGCTGGGAAGGAACATGAATGAAAGGGGTGTGTTGAGAGATTTGCAGAAGTGTTTTTCTTGAATTATGTTAACAGTTCTGTAATGAAAATTGACTCAAGAAAGAACACATATTTCCAGTAGGGACCAGAACAAAGTGCTTATTCTCCACCCATGGTATTTGATTGAATTTGGAAAACCAGCTTGTCCTCTCTAGATATTTATACTTATATCCAAATATGTTAATAAGCTAATAAGTGAGGCTAGTGGGCAAAATCAGCATGTACACCTCACGTAAGCACTCTGTCAAATATCTTATACTTGTCAATGACCTGAATGTCTCTGATTCTACCCAATGCTGTGATCACATGTTGAAGGCTTCATCCTCAGTGCAATGTTCAAAGATGGAATTTGGAGGAAAATTAAATCATGAGGACTCTGATCAATGGGCTAATCCATTAGTTGACTAATAATTTGATAACACTATTGATAAATCATAGACACATAATGTAGGAACTTATAAGAAAGAGGTAAGTTGCTGAGGTTATTTCCTTGAAGATATACTTTGTCACTGGTACCTTCCTTCCTCACTTTCTGCTTCACAGTCAAAACGAAATGGACAACTTGGCTGCACAAAACTTCCACCGCACTGTACTGCTTCACCATAGACCCATAAACAATAGAACCAGCTTATATTACACTGAAACCTCTGAAACCATGAGCCAAACAAATCCTTCTTTCTTTCAAATTGTTTATTTTGGGAATTTTGTCATGATAAACAAAGTGACTGGCATGCAGTAAGAGAAGCTCTTTATCAATAGGGCATATGATTACTTATAAGCAGTATTGAACAAATATGTGTGCATTTACTGGACACTTTAGAAAATTTTTGTTTGTTTTTTGAGGTAGTGTCTCACTCTAGCCCAGGAAGACCTGGAATTAACTATGTAATCTCAGCCTGGCCTCAAACTCACAATGATCCTCCTACCTCTGCCTCCAAAGTACTGGGATTAAAGGTGTGCACCACCATACCTAGCAGAGAGAGAGAGAGAGAGAGAGATAAAATGGGAATTCCACTGCCTCTAGCTGTTGCAAATGAACTCCAGATGCATGTGTCACCGTGTGCATCTGACTTTACGTGGGTACTGGGGAATCATTCTTTGGTCCTTAGGCTTTGCAGGCATGCTCTTTAAGTGCTTAGTCATCTCTCCAGCCCAAGAAATATTTTTAAGAGTAGGAAAAAGTTATGGTCTTTCTCCACAGAATGGTCTGATATTTTAAAATAGGAATTCACATATTACAGAGGAAAGACATTAGTACTGTATCTCCAAGAGAGCAAATTCCTGCTACCATCTTTGCCTACTGTGTTGACTACAGGACGTTTCAGTTGAGGCTGCACAATGAAAGTACCTGGGTAGTTTTTTATTTCATTTAATTCTGTTTTAAATAATCTACCTAGATTATAATTTAATGAGATAAATTTACATCTATGGTAATGAAATATATGTATCTATATTTATTAAAGCCCCCCCCCATTGATTTGAACATGCAAGAAAGTTCAAAAAACACTTTTTCAAAGAAAATAGAATAACTTTATTTTACTGACATATCATAAAAGGAAAATCTCAGCTTATTTAAGGAGTTGATAATAATGAAGATAGTTAATGTGATCCGTTTTTAAATTCCCTAGAGAATGTTTATTTTTTTTCCTTAATCAAGATACCTTGAAGTATTTTTCAAGTCAAAAGTTAAACTTATATATGTTTTAAAACTTGGAAGCTGTAATAGAAAATTTATTCATCCTGAAGGAGTTTTCCTTGGGTGTGAAGAACTTCATCCAAACATTAGACTGTGCATCTGTCTCCTCATCTATTAATATTACCAGATTAGACTATATAATCTGTGCTCTTCTGTCCAGTTTCACAACCAAACAGTAAATGTTTTAAGTAGTATCCTTAATTATTATTACTTTCAACATTTTCTAAAACATACAACTTTTCATTTGAAGTAGCACCCTTCACATTTATGATGAAATAGGCCCTTGTGGAGATGAAAATTCTTTGTTTTGTACTGAAGAGCTCTATTAAATAAGAAAAATAAATCCAGAGCTTTTGGGTTTGTTGAAGGGTTTTTCTTGGCTCAAATTCTTTGATATTGAGTCCAGATACCAAGATTACTGCCCATAGTCCACAGGAATAATTCCAACAGTATTTGGATACCATGCTCTGTGAATCACAACTAATAAAATAGGTTGTTCTGATTGAGAAACCCTTGAAAACCAAAGAGTATTATAATAATTAATTCTTGTCCTCATTGATCCACAAAGAAATGATATGGGACATCTTTATGTATCAAAGTTGGGGGGAAATAAAGCCGGAAATTAAATCTGTTCTTGAAAAAATCTCCCTCTGAACTTCAAGTCTGTACCCTCACATTTGTGTAATTGTTGTTGGGTTAATTACCTAGTACTGGTCCAAGATCCTGCTTTGCTTCTCAATATCTTTATTTGGGACTCAGTAAATTCTCAAAAATCAATAGGATTAGGAACATTAATTTGTCTATTAAAATGAAACAGGTGATATTACACAAAATTCAAAAACTTGTCCAAATTGAGCCTGCTGGTGAGCCAAGGTTGTATGGCTATTTCTAACTCCAAGTCCAGGGAGTTCTTCACTATGCCTCCCTGTCATAACCAGGGAATTGCTAGTCATATTGCTTCTTTCATGTGTCCTTTTTAAAAAAATTGATTGTTTGACTTTTTCATTCCTCTTTATAGGGACCTCTTACTGAGACTTCTTATTATAGCAGAAGTACAGTGATGCTTTGAAACTTCTACAGATGAAGGAATATTGGAGGATGATAGACCTAAGGGATGCCAAGGTGCACCAAGGGAAGCCCTGTTCTTGATCAGAGCTGAGGACTCTAGTCTGAGCTTCTATCTGTAATTGTATCTTCTGAGATAAATTGTAGTTATTTAACAGTTCCATTGTGATGTTGACTGAGACTTCTCATGTGTTATTTGTCAATGCCTAAATATAATATGAACACAATTATCATATTAAAATAGGATAGATGCTATTAAATATGATCATGTCACTTTAATTAATTTTTCTCCATGTAGTACATACTTTTGTCAACACTTTTTCTCTGTAGTGAATGCATATAATCACCAAATAATTTTGCTGGAGTAATGTTTAATCTCATGATTAAAATGTCTTCGTATCTTTTAGCATAATAACTAATTGAAATATCTTTTGCACAGTTTTAATGAAATTACTATATATGAATAGCATGTACCTTCTGTATTTGTATTTATACAATATTTATTTATATATGAAATACTGGTAAATTGAATATCATATTATTTGATCTAAATGTTATTAGGTACTAAATAATTTTATTGTCTTATAAAAATCACATTGTCATATTGTTGTAATATTAAATAACTTCACAAGCTTGTAGAAATCATATTCTACTATTACAATCATCTAGCTATAAGTTAGCCTATCTATATTTAGAGATCTATAAAAAAATTAAGTAAGTATTATAATAAAATGAATTCCAAATTGTGATATCTGAACTTCTAGGGCACGGACGAAATGTATAATTCTCTTATGAATCAACTATGTTATGTAGCATCTTTCCTGCAAGAAAGATAAATCACTCAATTGAATTTGACCTATTCATAAGACAACTTTGAAGCCACAGAATTTCTTATGATTACAGAAAAAGTAACTCAAAGCACAAGAAGTATTGAACATTACATTGTAGATTTAAAAATGCCAGGGGTGGGCTGGAGAGATGGCTTAGTGGTTAAGGTGCCTGTCTGCTAATCCTGAGAATGTCAGTTCCAATCTTCAGGTCCCATGTTTACCCGGATGCAAAGTGACGCAAGGGCACAATGCTGCATTTACCCACAAGGGGGCACGCACACATCTGGAGTTTGTTCACAGCAGCTGAGAGGATACTGGCGCTTCCATTCTCTATCTGTCTTCCTCTCCATCTCTCTCTGTTTCTCTGTGTCTCTCTCCAAAAATAATAATAATGATAACAATGCCAGGGGTCACTTGGAAAAAAAATTAGCATGATCTCTTAGAACTGAAACTGACAACAGGAAAAATGGTGACCTCAGTCCTGCAGTATAGAAAATAAAATGACCTTGAACAAAATATTTCCACTGAGCTTCTAGAAAAGAATCGACCTGCCTCCATCTTGCTTTCATTCTTGTGGTACTCTGAGTAGATATTTGGATCCATAATATAAAATACTTCTGCCTGACAAACTGTAATGTGCTAAGTATAAATTCTTAAGCATTAAGGTTTTTGTTTATAACTTGTTACTTGTTACCTGGAAAGTAAAAATGAATACAAACCACCTTGGCTTCAATTTTAAGTAAAGTGGGTAGTATGGATGCATCTTAAACAGAAAACTATCATTTAAAACTAAATAAAATTATGTTTTCATGTGAGAGTCTGCTATGGCATTTGTTCAAACTTTCTTTGGATAAGTGTAGTCTAACTTATTCCCTAAAAAGGCTAAACTATTCATTTCTAAGCCATGCCAGAAAGTCCTTTCCCAATGCTGTGCTAAATAGTTCTCATCATTAGAAAACTTATTTGGAATCATTACTTCTTTTATATAGTGGTAATTAGCATGATTGGTGCATATGTGCTTCCCCTAGCTTTTCTGTATTTTTTAGTGATAAAATGAACTAATATACTTCTTATTTAAGGTAAAATTCCAGTCCTAATGAGCCAATTATGAGAGATAATCCAATAAATAGTATTCTATTTCAATAACATGGGAGAAATTATACGAACAATGCATGAATGTGATCTTGCCTTTGGATTTTAAATAATTTTTAGATATATTCACATGTGAGAAAGGTCCAGCTGAAGGGATGACAATATGTTATGCTGTAGCATGGTGTTTTAGTTTGAATTTAAATGGCTTCATGAGCTGAGTTATATTTTTTAAATGTTTTATTTTTATTTATTTATTTGAGAGAGAGAGAGAGAGGCAGAGAGAAGAAGAGAGAGGGGGAGAAGGAGAAAGAGAATGGGCATGCCAGGACATCTAGCCACTGCAAACAAACTCTAGACATATGTGCCACCTTATGCATCGGGCTTACATGGGTCCTGGGCAATTGATCCTGGGTCCTTTGGTTTTGCAGATAAGTGCCTTAACCACTAAGCAACTGCTCCAGCCTAAAGCCTCAGGTATTCTTGCTTAAGCTTCCTATTTAGTCTCCAGTGGGCAGAGCTCTCATGAAGGAGGTGTAGCACTGGGGGTAGATCTTGAGTCCAGCTCTAAGTTATGCAGAGAGCTTTCTTGGGCACTGGCTGTTCTCTCTCTGTTATGGATGTATGATGAAGTGAACCAGCTTATTCTATTCTTCTGGAATCTTGTTGTTATGCGTCCTAATGAGAAGGTAATTGCAACACATGGTCATCACTATTTTGGAGCAGAGATATCTGTGGTGGCTTACAGACTTTCTTTTCTTCATTCCCACACCTCAGCCTTTCTATCCCCCTCCCCACAGTTATGGTAATTAACCAACTAGAATAATAAAATTACAGTTAAGTCTATGTTACTGGTAATGAAGCTGTTAATATTCCCTCTTTTTTTTTGGGGGGGGCGGTGTTCAAGGTAATGTTTCACTCTAGCCCAGGCTGACCTGGAACTCACTATCTAGTCTCAGGGTGGTTTGAATCCATGGCGATCCTCCTACCTCTGCCTCCTGAGTGCTGGGATTAAAGGTGTGTGCCACCATGCCCAGCAACATTGCCTCTTAGAAGCACCTTAGAATTGGAGAATGGTCACCAGGCTGTCACCTGAGATTCTACCTACCATTGTCTCTTGTCCACATCCCAGCAGCATTTGATACTATGCAGTGCTAAAGTAATAGAAAGAAGACATTTATATTAGTTACTTTTCTCATTACTATGAAAAATTCCTTGTCAAAAAACAACTTAAGAGAAGAAGGATTTATTTTGACCTAAAGGTTAAGAAACAATAGAGTCCATCATGGTGGCAGGAGTGGGAAGCAGGTGGTCACATTGTGTCTTCATTCAGTAAGCAAAGGACAGACTACATATGGAGTCAGGGCCAGGCTATTGAACCTTGTAGCCTCCTTCTAGCAAGCTACTTCCTCAAGCAAGGTTTTACCTACTAAATGTTTCAAATGTTCCAAGTAGCACCAAAATAGTTAGAGACCAAGTACTAAAACACATGAGTCTATGGGGACCACTTCACTTTCAAACCACAAAATTCCATACCTACAAGCCATAGGTTTTCAACTAACTCATAATACAAAAGGCATTCAGTCTACCCTCAAAAGTCCACATAGTCTATAAGAGTATCAACACTATTCAGAAATCTAAAGTTTCTTCTGAGGTTCAAGGCAATTTCTTAACTATGAGCCCTTGTAAAATCAAAACAAGTTACATACTTGTAACATAAAATGGCACAGAATCAACATTCCCATTCCAAAAGTGAGGAATAGAGGAGTAGGAAGGAAAAAATTCACCAAAATAAAATTAAAATCCAGCAAACCAAACATCAAATCCTGAATTTCCATATCTGGCATCTGGGGCTTGTGTTGAAATCATCTGAGCTCCAAACAGATTGAATAGCCCTGACCCTCTAGCTCTGCCACATACTGCACTCACAGCCTCTTTTAGGCCAGCTCAATTCCGAACCTGCAACAATCCTCAGAACATGTCTTGTTGGTCCTGGCATCTCCAACATCCTGAGGTTTTGAGTGGAACTTAGGCCTCACCTTGACAACTTCATGAAGTGTTTCTTGAGATACCTGTAGAAGGTATTCAATTCTACCACACTTTGTCTAACTTTAATAGCTTTTAGAAATCTTAGCACAAGCCTCTACAACACCCCTACTCATAACTTTCATGCCTATAAAACTTGTGCCATGTATATGATGCCACCAAGCATGCAAGGTGTGTTACCCGACCTTGTACGAAAGCTACAGTGATCTCTCTATGTGTTAGTGGATAAATCTGCAAAAAAAAAAACAAAAAAAATAAAAAAATAAAAAAAACAGTTTCTTAGGCAATTGTTTTCAAGCAGAGCTCTCTTGCTTTCTTCTTCAACCTTTGCACTTTAGGCTCTCCCATTTCAAATGAATTTTATCCTTTAAAAATTGTACCTTTGGGTCTGGGTAGATTTCTCAGTGGTTAAAGGCACTTGTTTGTAAAATCTGATCGCTTGAGTTTGATTCCCCAGTACCCACATAAAGGCAGATGCACAAAATAGTGCATGTATCTGGAATGAGGAGTTCATTTGCAGTGGAAAGAGTCCCTAGTATGCCCATTCTCTCTCTCTCTTCATCTTTTTTCTCTCACTCTTTTTTCTCTCTTCTTTCTCTTTGAATAAATAAACAAAAAATGTAGTTTTGAAATCTGGGAAGATGGCTTAGCAATTGAAGGCATTTGCTTGCAAAGCCTTCTTCTGGTTCAGGTTCAGTTCCCAAACCACCAACATAAACCAGATCCTTAAAGTGGCATGAACATCTGGTGCTTGTTTGCAAGAAGCTCTGGTGCACCCACCCACATATACACACACATGTAAATAATGGGCATACAAGATGGAGAAAAACTTTAAGTCAGTGGCATAGAAAATATTTTTAATAAAAGTAGGGAAGAAAACTTCCCAAGTTTAGGAAAATAAATTTCCATTCAAGTATAAGAGGCATACAGAACATCAAATACACAGGACCAGAACAGAAAGTTCTCACCACATGTCATAGTCAAAACACTTAATAAATCTGGAGAGATAGCTTAGTGGTTAAGGTGCTTGCCTGCAAAGCCAAAGGATGCAGGTTCAGTTCCCACATAAGCCAGATGCACAAGGTGACACATGCATCTGGAGTTTGCTTGCAGTTGCCTAAGGCCCTAGCGTGCGCAATATCTCTCTTTCTCTCTGTATCTGTCTCTTTCTCTCTCTCAAGTAAATAAATAAAAATTTTAAAAAGAACACTAAATACATAGAACAAAGAAAAGTACTGTTTCAGTTACCTTCTTGTTGCTAGGACAAATAAGCCACCAAAAGCAGCTGATGGGAACAAATTTGTTTATTTTCACTTACAGACTTGAGGGAGAAGCTATATGATGATAGAAAAAGATGGCATGAGCTGAGGCTGGACATCACCTCTGTCACAGAAGGTGTACAACAGCAGCAAAGAGTAAGCCAAACACTACAAGGGGAAGCCAGCTATCACAACCAAAAGCCTGCCCTCAATAGCACACCTCTTCCAACAAGGCTCCAATTCCTAAATTGTCACAGCTGGGAACCTTGCATTCAAAATACATGAGTTTATGAAGGACACAAAATTCAAATGACCACAGGTACTGAAAGTTGCATACGAGAAACATCCTATCACATATGAAAGCAGACTCATCAGAAGAACATCAGGTTCTTCAGTGAAAACTCAAAAAGCTAGAAGGGTTTGAGATGATGTATTTCCAGTATTTAAAGAACATAATTGACAACTCAAACTATTATAAGCAGCAAAATTATATCTTGTAATTGAAGGAGAGAAAAAATTTCCATGATAAAAGCAGACTAAAGAATTCATGAGTACTATGCTAGCTCTATACAGGTACTGGATAGAATACTTCACAGTGGAGAGAATAATAAACATACTGAATAGGCTATGGGAGGAAAAAGCAATAACCTATGCTAGGTAGCAAATAAAGGCAAAGAAACACCAAATTCCACAATAGCACCAACATGACAGGTATTGACTCACACTTTTCAGTAATAGCCATGAGCATTAATGGTCTGAACTCTCCAATCAAAAGATACAGACTAATAGACTGGATCAGAAAAAAAGGAGCCAGCTTTTGCTGTCTTCAAGAAATTTACCACATTGTTAAAAAGAGATACTGCCTCAGAGTGAAAAATTGGAAAAAGATGTAACTCACAGTAGTTGTCATTTCCCAATACAAAATTTAGCCCATTAACATAAATATGAATGACAGAGGAGGACAAAAATAAACAAATTTTAAAAATATCAACATAGAAGAGTGACTAGAGGTAAATGAAGGGTTTTTTGGAAGGGTACTTGGAAAGGGCACAAAAGAAGTAATAAGAGGGGGATTATGAACAAACTACATTATTGTCAAGTATGAAAACTGTAAACAAAATCCTTTTTAAAATTACAGCCTTTGTTGAGTGGTGTCCTCATGCATATCACTAGATTGTATTTATTAGAACTAATCCCTTTAACAACTATAGCTACCTTTGAGCCTGCCTTGTCTGTCACTCATTCATTCTCATTTAAATTAATCTATGCTCCTTTCCAAACCTATCTGCTTGCTTTTTATATCTTTTGACTCCATTTACTGATCTTTCTCCCTGTAGGACTGTGTAAAAGTGTGATTAAAAAAATAATAATAGTTTTTTCCTACATGAAGAAAATTTTTCCAAGTCGGGAATGGTGGCACATGCCTTTAATCCCAGCACTCAGGAGGCAGAGGTAGGAGGATGCCCATGAGTTCAAGGTTACCCTAAGACTACAGAGTGAATTCCAGGTCTAGACTGAGACCCTACCTTGAAAATTTGTCCATTAGTTTTGAATGTAGTCTCCTTCAAGTTCTCAGAACACATGCAGAAAAATTCTCTGCCAGAATGTTACAGATGAACTATAGCCCAGTTCCTGGTAGAACTGATCCCCTTTAAGATCTCATGAGCCAGGCCTCCACTGTCTTTATTTCTTTCAACATTCTGGGCCTCCACACCCCCATCAGAATGCCCCCACTTAACTCTGTTCACAACATATTAGTGCTTCTCTATCTCACCTCTCCCAACCCTTCAGTGTTCTTTTTACAAACCAGTACCAAAGGCCTGAGAACCACATGGCCTGTTTCATCGCTGCTTGGTATCAATTTTCTGTCATAGTTCCTTTTCCAATTGTTGTAAAAAAATATCTGACAAGAACCAGCTTAAGGAAGGAAGAAAGAGTTTACTTTGCTCAGCATGGTAGCAGAAGCATGACACAGCTGGTCATATCTGCAGTTGGGCAGCAGAAAGCAGGCCAGAAGTTGGGCTGAGCTATGCCACCTCAAGGTTTTCCAGTGACCCACTTTATTCAGGAATATTCCATGTTTTAAAGGTTCCACAACCTTATAGACAATGCCATGGGCTGTGAACCAGGTTTTCAAACACATGATCCTATGGAGGACATTTCACATTCTAACCAAGCTAAGTTTAGCTGAAGGTAGGACTCCAGTGATGCAGTTTTCCTGAACATTATCCACGCTGTGTTCTGAATTGGACCTTTCTGTAATGAGCTGTTTTTAAACCACTTATGCTCTTTTAAGTAACCCTGTTCTATGCTCCTGTAAGTACAACAAAATCATCAAATAGCCAATGTGGACTTGGGCAGAATAAGCTCTTTGGTCTTTCAGTGCTTTGTATAGGTGAGTAACACTGTTTTATGTCACCCTGAGGTAAGTAAACAACAGTATAAGGGGGAAAAATGTCAATAGGAGAATTAACTCCAGTTGAGATAAGGTGAAGACATGAAACAAATTAAGAATAAAATATTTTAAAAGTTAACTTATTGCAAATTGATACTTCAAAATACAGAAAGTTGTAAAAGAAAATGCATAATAATATCATGAATATAATGCACTCCCCAAGGATGACTAGCACTTGTCCAGGCTTTATTTAATATTTTACCAGGACCTGTTATTTGATGGACAAATTCATAGTTCTCATAATTTTAATTTCACATGAATGCTCTTGTCTTACTCCAATGTATAAAAGGTGAGACAAAGTGATTGACTCACCTAAGTTAAAATATGAATATAATGCAAAATTCTCTTATGTGTTAAAATCTATCTTTTGTCACTCAGTTTACTCTTTTCTCATATTTTCTTTTCCCTTTGAGTTTTAGAGAAATTGCCTGCAGTATGTAAAGAAACCCATTATACCATGTGGATATGGGTATATGTGATGAATATGCTACCTTATTCTTATTTTAAGAGCTAAGAGGACATGAAATGGCCAGTCTGGCTTGAGTTGAATCAGGCATAACCCTCATAAAACTAAAAATAATATTCATTTTTAAAAATTCAGTTAGTAAACTAATAAACCATGACTGCTTAGTGGACAAATTTGCCATTTAAGATTAGGAGTTGTTTTGTATATCTAAAGCAGCATCCAATATACTATTTATTTCAATGAGCATAAAGTTTATAACTCTGATCCAGCAGTTCTTTCTAGCTTCCATAAAAGAATCCAACACTCATAGAACATAAACATTTATTCTATTTAAAAATTTATCTGAATTTCACAATCTTTAAAATATTACATCTTTAAAAACCTTATGTCAGTTTGTTCTTTTCTAGCCAATAGTTGGTAAATGTATTAACCATAAATCATGCTTAAACAGATGATTGTTGTAATAGGGCATTTCATGTATACTTGAATTAATCTTGAATAAACTGAAAAGAAAAAGAAATCATCAAATTGATTTCCAATTAGTAATTTTTTTCCCTTTAAATTTGTATTTAGTTACTAAAATTCATGGAACTTGCTCTTCTTTCATCAGGTAAGTCACAGAAATAGAGAAACCAATTTCCAAAACACTTCATGTACTTTCCACAGAAGACTAGACTTATGCATCATTAATAAATTTTATTCAAATGATAGGCTCATATATTTTGTTTAAATAATTATAATTTCTTAACTACTTAAAAGTAAATAAGTAGACTAAGCAGAAAAAGTTGCCAAAGATGTGGTAGAGCCACTACATAAAAATATCTAGGTACTGACCTCTTTTTTTTTTTAATTTTGTTTTTATTTCTTTATTTGAGAGTGACAGGCAGAGAGAGAAAGAGACACAGAGAGAGAGAGAATGGGCACACCAGGGCATCCAGCCACTGCAAACAAACTCCAGATGCATGCACCACCCTGTGCATCTGGCTTATATGGATACTGGGGAATTGGGCCTTAAACCTGGGTCCTTAGACTTCAGAGGCAAGCACTTAACCACTAAGCCATCTCACCAGTCCAGCACTGACCTCTTTTAATGACAAAGCTTTTAATTATAAATTATTTATATGAAAAGAAAATCTATGGAAATAAATAGACTGAGTAATTTGTATGTATTTCACAAATGATAGTTCTTTGAACATAAAAATGTCTTCAACTTGGTCAAATGTGATGGTTTTCCTCTGACTCAGGAAACCCCTCATGTGGTCTGTTTATTTTCATTGTCTCCAAATTCACTTTAGAGTTCTAATTAAGCCAAAGAACTCGGAAACTTTGGAAGAAACCACATTAGGTTTTTATAATTTTATTAGACATTTCTGCAAAGTCATTTTGTTTCAAATTTAGCAGTATAAGTCACTGTCAAATGACATATTTATTTTATCCTTTGTTCTCCTCTCAAAAGTCTCAAACTATCTTCTAAGATAAATATCTAATGATTAGATTGCAATCCAATCTTTACAATGAAAGCTGAAGACTAATGTTTTACATGTTCAGTCTCCTATAAAGATCAAAGTACCCAAGTATCTAGATCCCTTACAATAAATTTTGAGTTTGTAAATGCATTGTTTAATAAATAACATCTAAATACCACATCAGCTCTCTGTAAATATAAGTAATTTGATAGGACTATTTACTGATGCTGAAAAAATTTTTACAGCATTGCCCTATATAGTTTCTTCTAGAAGTTTTATAGCTTAATATTTTACATTTACATGTCTGACCTACTCTGAGTTATTCTTTTTTTGTAAAGTATAATGTTTGGAGTTCCTGGCTTTACATAAAAAATATCTGATTGTAGTTCCTTTTGTTCAAATGACTATTTCCATTGGACTATTTTTCTACTATTATGAAAATCAGTTAACTGATTTCTGTATTCATTAACTCTGGGGTAATTGCTATTTTGTTCCAGTAATCAGCATGCCTACTATTTTGTCTAAGCCAGATTGTTTTAGTTCTGAGAACTTAGTGGTATGTGTTGAATCTTGGAAGTTCTTTAAAACTATTCTTTCTCAGAATTTTCTTCTTTCTCAGTTCTCTACCTTCCCATAAAAAATTTTAGAGCACATTTATATACCTACAAAAAGCTTCCGCACACCAAAAGAAACAACTATCAGTGTGTGGAGACAGTGCACAGAATGAGAAAATATTTAATAACTATCCATCTGATGGGGGATTAATATAAAGAATATCTATACAAAATTTTTAAAACATTGAACATCAGAATACTAAAAAATAAAATCAATAAATGGGAAAATTAACTGAACAGGCAGGTATAAAAAGAATTAAAAAGAATGTCCATTAAATGCAAGAAAAACTTTCCATCATTTTAGCCTTCAGCAAAATGCAAATTGTATCATAGTCAATCAAGAATGCCTATCATGGGGCTGGAGAGATGGCTTAGTGGTGAAGGTGCATGCCTGCAAAGCCTAAGGACCCCGATTTGATTCTCCAGGTCCCACGTAAGCCAGATGTACATGGTGGCACATATGTCTGGAATTTGTTTGCAGTGGCTAGAGGCCCTGGCATGCCCATTCTTCCTCTCCTCCCTTTCTCTGTCTCTAATAAGTAAATAAAATAAAAATCTTTTAAAAATATTTTTCAAAAGAATGCCTATCATAATGAAAAAAAAAAAAACCAAAAGTCCTAGAGAGAATATCAGGGGTGGGTGGAAGGAATTCTTATAGGATGCTGGTGGGATATAAATTAGGGGAATCACTATGGAAATCAACATGGAGGTTTCTCAAAAACCAGAATTACCATATTATCCATGTTGTAGTTACCTTTTTGTTACTGGGACAAACATCTGACCAGAAGCAACTAATGGAAGGAAAGGATTTATTTTTAGCTGACAGGATCCAGGTGAAGTTCATGGCAAAAGAAGCTAGCTCATGTCCTTCCATCCATAGCAAAGACTCAATAGTTAGTACCCACAAGCACAAATAGCTAGAGCTTAAACTGGCTCTGAACTCACCTTAGGACAAGACAAGATATGGTTTCCAGTGATAAACACCCCCTACACACACAAAACAGAAATCTGCCTGCTGGGGACTTAAGTAGGAAATTTAATCTCAATCAAAAATGTCTGAGTTTATGGGGCCATACATTTAAACCATCACATTCCACCCTTGCCCTGCCCCCATACATGCATGGCTATCTCACAATGCAAATTGCCCAGTCCAACTTCAAAGGTCCTCATAGTCTGTACCAACTTTGACACTGTTTAAAAGCCCCATGTTTCATTGAAGATTTATGAAAGTGTTTTACCTGTGAACCCTGTATAAATCATGACACACATTATATTCTTCCAAGACATAACAACACAGAGTAAACATGTTCATTGTTAAAAGGCATAACAAGGAGAGACTGGACCAATACAAAATCAATAAGCAGCAGATAAACATCTGATATCTGCATTTCCAAGTCAATATCCATAATCAGTGACAGGAAAGGCTTCATGTCAGTCTCTCTGAATCCAGGGGAATGGCTTTCATGGCAGAAGAAGCTGACTCACTTCCCTAGTTTCATAGCATAGAGACAACAGGTAGTTCCCCCAAGTGCAAACAAAGTTCAAACTGGCTCTGAACACACCTGAGGGCTGGACTTAAGATCTGCTCCCAGTGACACACCCCCTACAGAAGGGATCTTCCTGATGAGGACTTAGGTAGAAAGCATAATCAAAAATGCCCGCTATGGGGCCAAACATTCAAACTACCACATCCAGTTATACCACTCCCAGATATATGCTCAAAGAAGTCTTAGGGTACTGCAGAGATACTTGCACATCCATATTTATTGCTGCACTATTCATAGTAACTAAGAAATAGAACAGCCTAGATGTCTACCAATACATACAATGGATGATCATAAGTTATAAAAAGAGCAACATTTTGTCATTTACAGAAAAATGATGGGACTAAAGATCATAATACTAAAGAATATGACTCAGAAAGACATGTTTTCTCTCATATGCAGGATCTATATTTTTAAAATAAGACAAGAGGGGCTGGAGAGATGGCTTGCCTGTGAGGCCTAAGGACTCTGGTTTGAAGCTTGATTCTCCAGGTCCCACATAAGCCAGATGCACAAGGGGGTGCACACATCTGTAGTTAGTTTGCAGTGGCTGGAGGCCCTGGAGTGCCCACTCTCTCTCTCTCTCTCTCTCTCCTGCCTATTTCTCTCTCTCTCAAACAAATAAATAAAATATTAAAAATTTTTTAAAAAATATTTAAAAAACATGAAAGTAGAAGGGGGCCTTATGAAGAGGGAAAAGACCAAGCTGAAGGAGAATAGTGGATATAAGAAAGAAGTGGGGTGAATGTGATCAATGTACTTTATAGTTATATATGAAAGTTTCTAATAAGTGCTATTTTCTAAAGTCATAAAAAGGCTATTAAGGTCTTGGTAGATGGCTTGTCACATAAAACACGTGCTATAACCATGAGGCATGGAATTTTGGACCCAAATTAAATACCTGGTGGGTGTGATGACCTGCAATTCCAGTCCTTAGGAGGCAGAGCCAAAGGTTCTCTAATGCGAGCTGGCTTGTCCTGGGCTCAAGTGAGAGACCCTGCCTCAGTAAATAAAGAGGGGAAAATGGCAAAAGAAACCCTACATCAATCTCTAGCCTACACACACACACACACACACACACACACACACCCACATGCTCACATGCATAGGAACATATATACACATATAAAAGCACATCATACACACATACACATGCAAAAAAAAACTCAGAATTTTGACTGGCAAAGTTTTAATCTGTAAATCAGTCTGGAAAAAACTAGCATGTTAACAGTACTGAGTTTTCTATGCACATGGAAATCTTGCCTTTCTATTTCTTTAGAATATCTAGTTCATCCATAATCAATAGTTTTCCAAATACTGATGGACAAATTTTGTTACATTTGCAATGTATTGTTTCATTTTTCTTTCTGACGAGATCATAAATGTTTTTGTAAACTTTAAATTATAATTGCCCATGACTAGCACACAGGGGAACTAGAGATTTATGCCCTCTGTAACTTTAATCACTGAAATTAGGAGTTAAAAACTGGCTATCCTGATGCATATAAGAAGTGAACCTAAGCTTGTTTAACTCCCTTAAAGAATAGCTACCTTGTTATACTGTCTTCAGATCTGATAGCTCTTGGTTAGAAAACTGATAACAAAAATTGAAAAAAAAACTGGTGATAAGACATCCATTAAAGCCTATCGTCACACAAGGAACAGTTCATGCTTTCTGAGAACTTGCAGCTCTAGAGGAACATGTTGGAAAGCAAAGTACTGCTTGTTTGTATTGGTTGCCACTGGATAGTTTTGCAATAAATTTCAAGTAACATATGACCTCAGGAAAGAATTATCCAGTTTCCAAAGCAGAGGACAAAAGAAAAAGAGTCCAGGAACTGCTTTTCAATCCCAAACAACAAAAGATAAGATTAAGCAATTCATTGTGAGACAAAAATCAACCAAAACCTCTGGGTAGGAGCAAATTTAGGGTGCAAACTCAATAAACCTGTTCAGCTCATTTAAACAAAGGACTCACTAGATATAGAGCCTCAAAGTGTCTAACACAGAGAAGAGAGTAAAAGTGGGCGTTAGAGACAAAATGAAAAAGGAAGCACAAAAATCTGGTATTTTGGAGAAATGTTGCAAAAAAAAAAAAATTGTCAATCTGGTTCTTGGCCCAAGAAGCTGGCTGTAATTTAACAGATAATAATCTTGGACTTTTTAATATAATAGCCCTTCCCAAAGAATTAGTAGCCTGCTCTTTCTGGTCTTTCCAAATCTTCTTGACTTTAAAAGATCTTTGCATATCCAAACATACATAAGAAGGAAATGGGTTAATAAAGCAATACTGAATATTCCCCAGTAGCCACTTAAGATGTGGCCAAGAAGTATATTTGAAAGGAAATATTTTCCCAGAGGTTAGAACTAGTGGTTTGGAAAAACAGTGAACAAAGAAGATGTTCCCAAGGACTAGAGGGAGGGCATAACTAAGGAACATTCCATAGCTCTGGGGTAGAGAACCTCATAATTTCTTCCCAGTGGGGTTTTAGAATTGCTGTGACTCATAGCCTGTAGACAATCCCCTGCCTTTCTTCCTATGAGAATGTTTATTGCCCTATCATTGCAATTTGAATGTGTAGCTGCTTGGGTAGGTGGTGCATCTTAGCTTTTTCTGTCTCTGTTCTCCAGGTCAGAGTGAACAACATTTAGACAGAAGAGATCTAGTGTGAATTGCTCAGAAAATCTATTTCACAAATTCCATACCATGATTGGAATAGACTTTTAGGTTATCTCTTGAAAGGGCTGTCTACCCAGGGGAGAGACAAAGACAAGAATAGCAAGTGACAGTTAATAGATACAACGTCTGCTTCCTGACATAGCTCAGACCCTTCTGAGAGAGAGAGAGAATGGGTATGCCAGGGCCTCCAGCCACTGCCAACGAATTCCAGATGCTTGTGTCCTCTTGTGCATCTGGCTTACATGGATCCTGGGGAATTAAACCAAGGACCTTTGATTTTTCAGGCAAACTCCTTAACTGCTAAGCCATCTCTAGAGCCTTTTTTTTTTTTTTAAGACATTTTAAAGATCTATTTTATTTATTTGAGAGAGTTAGAGAATGAAAGAGACAGAGACAGAGAGACTATTATGCTTTTGAAATGATAATTTTAAAGTAAATTTAATAAAGATAATTTCAAATCTTTTATGACAACAGAAAAAACTATGTGTGTGTGTGTGTGTGTGTGTGTGTGTGTGTGTGTGTGCCCTTTTAGGCTATTTCCTCATAAACCTATATTTTAAGATGCCTAATATACATAATATATGAGAATCAGAATAAATTTCACTTTCAAACTGGGGGACTGAAACACAGAGATGTTCATGCATGATCAATGTCATGTTAGCAAGGAAATTCAGATACTCTAGTTGGTAGAAATTTTTATGACTAATTTAGCAATATAAGACCTCAATCCCACAAACACAGTGTGTCCTAATAACTATGCTGACCATTTTCACTAGTTGTTAAAGTGCATACTATAAGTTTATTATAAAATGAAGATGCTACTGTGGAATACATCCTAGTTTTCCTATCCTCAGAAATATGATTCTCCTATAAACCATTTTCTTATGAACTTCTTAACATTTGGACACAGTCTATAATTCCTAATGTCCTTTAGTTATAAGAAGGTAAATGCTTAACATGTTAAACTCCAGTTACAAGAAATAAACAAATATCTAATTGTGAATATATTTTCTTGATAGCATTTCATTAAATTTATTAGATATTAACTTAAATTAATTAAATTAACTCTTATAAAATGGGATTCAAAAAGCATTAATTTCTAAAAGGTGTCAGCCCCAAACATACAGGGCAAAGTAAATCTGTTCATGTAAAAAGCATTTTGACTCTCTGGGGAATATGTTCCCAGGATCAGACCATTTTCTGAGTTCTTTTTTCCATGGCTGTGATGAAACTCAGCTGGGCTGCTAACGACCTCCTCCAGGGAGTTGGCAAGTAGAAAGGGGATTGTTGCAACTGTATTCGTCCTCCCCACCTCCATCCCACTTCCTTCAGTGAAATGTGCTGTCTGGGAAGACAAGAGTGTACAGACAGAGAGCTCAACATCAAATCTAAAGTATTGCCAAACCTCACTTTATTTAATGTAGACAGAGAATTTCCACCCACAGCTTCCATCGCCAAATGTTCCAGTCTTGTTGGCTCATGAATAATCTTTTCCTGTGGACAATTGCCAGTTACTTGATTATTATATTTTTTTCTTTATAACTTTGAATCTTAATTATAGTTTGCTTGTTGAAAAACCTTTCAGAAATGACCCTAAATAAAATTTAGCTCTTTTAGTCTTTTCCTTTCTTCGTGGCATCCTTAAGGATATAAGTCTATCTATCAACACTAAACTGAAATTACAAAAATCAAATCAAGGTCATATAGCTTCTTGGCATAGAATAAGGAAATGTTTGCTGAAGAGAAGGTGATTCATCTTTGCTAGTATATGTTGGTAGTTTTTTTTTTTTTTCATTGCAGACCTCAAGCTCTGATGCCAGAACTTTAAAATAAATGCTTAATGGAAGTGCACTTTTAATATGTTCTCATTTTCATTAGTATAGCTGAATAGGGGCTTGTTTCTTTCTACCTAATAAGTTTTCTTGGCATGCATCATTACTTGAGAAAAAGACAGTACATGTGGCTATATATAGAGAGAGATATAGATATAGATGATATAGATATAGATATAGATATAGATATAGATATAGATATAGATATATGGCTATGATTAGGCAAAATGTAGTGAGCAACCAGAACCAGCGTTCTTTAAATCATATGGCACTGGCAATAAAGAATATGGCAATGGTTGGATGGGGATCAAATACTGACTATAACTATCAAGTAAAGAGATAGAACATACATGCTCTTGAATTCTAATCCTCAATCTAAGAGTATAAAAGTATTTGGGGTACCAGGTCTTTGGCACCTAGACCACTTTTTTTATTGACAACTTCCATAATTATAAACAACAAACCATGGTAATTCCATCCCCCTTTCCCTTTCCAATTCTCCAATTCCAATCTCCTTCATGCCTCTTCCCCCTCTCAATCAGTCTCTTTTATTTTGATGTCATCATCTTTTCTTGTATAAGTAGTGTCAGGCACTGCAAAGTTGTGGATATCCAGTCCATTTTGTGTCCAGAAGAGTAAATTGTAAGGAGTCCTACCCTTCCTTTGGCTCTCAGATTTTTCTTCCACAATAGACCTTGAGCCTTGGAAGGTGTGATAGAGATGTTTCAGTGCTAAACACTCCTCTGTCACTTCTCAGCACTACGGTGCCTTCTGAATCATCCCAAGGTCACCACCATCTGAAGAGAGAAGCTTCTCTAAACAAAGATGAGAGTAGCATTAATACATGGGTATGAACATTAAGAGAAGTACTTACCAGACAGTTTAGTGAGCATAGTATATGTATTTAGCCCAACAACAGCAGATGTTACAATGCCCCTAGGGCTTATGACTTCCCCCATCATAGGTTTTCAGTATCAAGCAAATATTCCCTTCTGTGGAGTGGGCTTCCAGTGTAATTAGAGAGCAGGTGGTTTCCCCCATAACAGATATGCCACTGTTGAACCCATTGGTTTATTTGGCCTGGCTGGACAAATTTAAGGTTTACAGCATCCACTGTTTCTCTACTGGTGATTTTTCTTTTTCTC
The DNA here is from genome assembly GCA_036365145.1 of Orientallactaga sibirica. Lineage (NCBI taxonomy): Eukaryota > Metazoa > Chordata > Mammalia > Rodentia > Dipodidae > Orientallactaga > Orientallactaga sibirica. The sequence goes on along the minus strand of JAEOAD010000004.1, from coordinate 29,260,151 downwards.
CCATGGAACTGCATGAAGTATAGTTTTTCCAGCTTTCTGTCAACTGATCTACATGGAGGAGGTTTTCAGCTCAGCTCCAACAGGAGTTCTCAGTGACCTTGCAGCCCAAGTATGTGGAATCTTTAGCTATAGGGTCTTACCATCTATTCCTGGTGGGAAACCAAGGGCCTTGGTAATGGCCTGTAATGTTTTGGCAGCATTAGAGACCTCCCTGGCTAACAACTTACAGGAAGGTATCCCTCCCTGGCACTGAAAATTTTCTAGTAACAATCTCTGAATTCTGGGTATGCCATTGTCCAAAACGTAGGTTTCCATATGATTTATTCATACCCTCTTAGATTTCTTAGATTTTTATTAGCTCTCCCCCGACCTTTCCTTTACTCAGTCTTTTCCCCTGACCTCACTTAGGCCTTTCTACACCCAGAAATCTGTTCTTCTGCTTACATATATACAATACCATCCTCTTAAGTCTCCCCCTCCTCCCTCCCTTTCTATTTCCTTTATAGCCCCTTTCTAGATTACTGGTCTCTGCTAATGAGTTTTTGTTTGTTTGTTTGTTTGTTTTTCAAGGTAGGGTCTCACTCAAGCCCAGGCTGACCTGGAATTCACTCTGTATTCACAGGATGGCCTCGAACTCATGACGATCTTCCTACCTCTGCCTCCCCAGTGCTAGGAGTAAAGGCATGTGCCACCATGCCCAGCTCTGCTACTGAGTTTTATGAAGAGTAAACTTTAAACTTATAAACTATGGTTCATTAGGAAAATAAATTTTAAGGCCCAAATCTCAGATGTTATATTATTTATTTCCTTATATGTATGTATGTATGTATGTATATTTAATATGAAAATAAATACAAATGTTTCTTACTTTTTGCATATTTATGTGTATGTACTCATGTACACATGAGTGTTCATGTGCATGTGAAAATGTGTGTGTGTGTGACTGTGAGTGTTTGTGGGCCATTGGTTGATGTAGGGTATCTCTCTCCATAAGTCTCCGCATTATTTTTGTGAGATAGAGTTTCTCATTAAACATAGAGGACCTCAAATTAAGCTATTCAAGCTAATAAGCTTTTAGAGGTATTCCCCTTTCTCTGAGGTGCTGGGATTATAGCCATGTGCTACCAACTCCTGGCATTGTACGTGGTTTCTGGAGACCAGAGCTCAGGTCCTCACTCATTGTGGTGGTTTACATCAGACATCTCAATAAACTCATGTGTTCTGAAAGCTCAGTCCTCCATTGGTGGAAACTTGGGAGGTGAAGCCTTATTGGTGGAATATGTTGTTGGGGGGTGGGCTTAGAGGAGTTATAGCCAGCTCCCCCATGCTAGAGTTCAGCTCATTTTTCCTGGTGTTGTTTTCCAACTGTTGTGTCAGAGGTGATTTCAAGCCTTTGCTCATATCCTGCTTCCCCCTGCCAACCTGAATCTTTCCCTCGAACCTGTAAAGCCAAAACAAAAACTTTACTCCCATCAGCTGCTCTTGGTGAGATGCTTTGTCCCAGCATTGAGAAGTTAACTATAATATTCATGTACAGAAAGCCTTATCCACTGTGCCATGTCCCTAGTCTCTGTCTTACCATTTAAATAAAAATTTTTAGACAATTTTATCAACAGTGATTTTTTTTAAGAAAAGAAATATTCTTCCTCCACTCTTGGTTTGTCACATCCTAAAGAGACAACCCGCTTTCAAACCCCTTGCAGCTACTTCCATTCCATTTGAGGACAGGCACCATGGGAAGTAGAGAGGGCCATGAAAATACGATGGCCATGTTGGCAAGAGTAGACAAGACTTCTGGATAATCACATGAGAAGTGAAGTCCAAAAATGATACCTAAAAAATCATTATATGGTGCTGATGACAAGTAGGTGGGCAGGCTCTTGTTATTTTTCCTTCTCTTGTGATTTTTGATAGTGTTTCAAAAATACATGCACTTTTTCAAAATAAGCCAGTTTCAAATATCATTAGAGAAACTGCAAATTTTAATGGTACATTTTATTTTGAGAAATAAAAATAATCATATGGGTTTCTATAGGCAATCATAATATTAAAATACCAATCCCAATGTTCTATTTGTTGAACAGAAACATCTATAGAGGACCTCAACAAATTACAATTGCCGGAAGAACATAATCTTATTCTGTTTTGAGATATCTGGTAGACTTATTTTTTCATTGTATTTCTGTTAAAACTATTAAGCAGCTATAGTTATAAATCACCTCACTGCTAATTAAATTAAAGGGTTTTGAGATTCCATGACTGCAGAACAGCTGCAAAGGAAAGCAGCCTGCTTGGGATGGAGGTTTCCTGGGATGTGTGCACCCCAACAGGAAGGCTGGAATAGGAATCCCAGAGACTTTCTTATGGGTCCCAGATGACCCAGAACTATAAGATTTGATATTTTCCCTGTTTGTTTTAGATCTTCAATTGGTTCAGTTTTTCCTTGTGGTGCCACTTTTTCTGGTGTGAAAGTTTCCTCTCTGTGCTATTATGTATTTTCAGTTTTACAGGCTCCTAGTTAGGAGACTTTAGGCTGTGGGGATGTTTGAAAAATGTTGGGATTGATTGATTAAACTATAGAGACTTTTAAGTTGTATTCAATGCATTGTCCATTGAGATGCTCATGCCTTTGGGGGGACCAGGGGCAGAATGTGGTGGTTTGAATCTGATGTCCACCACACAGCAATGAATTTTGTTTGTATGTACCCCATCTCTTCACAGAAGAGGTATGTTTCTGGGGACAGGTTTTGGGACATTATCTCCAGCTCCCCTTTGCCAAAGCTCACCTTACTCTCCTGCTGCTGTTTTCTTTTTTTCTGGTTTTATTGAGGTAGGGTTTCACTCTAGCCCAGGATGATCTGGAGTTCACTATATAATCTCAGGGTGGCCTTGAACTCACAAAGATCCTCCTCCTCCTCCCAAGTGCTGGAATTAAAAGCATCTGCCACCATGCCTGACCCTGCTGCTGTTTTTCTTCCAGCTGTGGCAGAGGTGATGTCCAGTCTCTGCTCAGATCATACTTTCCACTGCCATCATGAAGCTTCCCCAAGAGAAATAAGCCAAAATAAAGACTGCCCTTTATCAGGAACTTTGGGTGAGGTGCTTTGTCCCAGCAATGAAAAGGTAACTGCAAGAGTCCCAAAAGTTGAAAGAGGGCTGGAGAGATGGCTTAGCAGTTAAGGTGCTTCTCTACAAAGCCAAAGGACCTAGGTTCAGTTCCCCAGGACCCACATAAGCCAGATGCACAAGGGGGGCACATGCATCTGGAGTTCATTTGCAGTGGCTGGAGGCCCTGGTGCGCCTATTTTTTTTCTCTCTCTCTCTTTCTCTCACTCTTCCTCTTTCCCTCTCTCAAATAAACAAATAATAAATAAATAAATAAGTTGAAATAAATATAAGATAAAGTTTGAAATATCCACATTTATGACCGTCACATAGGTCAGCCATATTTTCAATAGAAGGAATGAATCTTTCATACTGAATATCTGTAAGAAACTTTCTAAGTTAGTGTTGCTTCTTAAAAGCTGTCTTACATACTAAAATATTTGTTACTTCATACAAGTAATTATTTTCAATTTAACCATATGCTAAACATGTTAAATTTAACACATAAGCAATTGTTTATCATTTAATATGTTCTAAAAGCATTGCACTTTTTTGTACATAATAGGCAAATGATTCTCACCATACTTCTTTTGAAAATGAAACAAGGGACTCAGGTGGATTAAGTGCTTTATCTCCCACCACTCTTCTAGAAAATGGCACAGAGCTCAAACCCCAGACTTCAATGAATTATAGTTAAGGATTATTTCCACTATAGCATCTATAACAGGCAAGAATCTAGTAAACACTCACAGACATAGAAATGAGAATGGATTCCATACTCAACCACAAGAAAACAACTAACCTAGTGTAAAAAAATATACAAAGAACATGAGTAGAAAATTCTCAACAGACAAATGGCCAACAGGCATATGAAGAAATGAATGTTCAAAATAATTTATTATTAGGATTATGAAAACCCAAACTACAATTATGTATGACTTCATAAAAGTTGAGTGCATTTTGTCAAAAAGAAAGTAGAAAATGTTTGAAGAGTTATGGAGTCAAGGGAATATTAGTATAATAGTAATGAGAATGTAAATTTCTACAGTCATTACAGCTTCTTGAAGATTTTAAAATAGAACTACAATTTGATGTAGCCACTTTGATTCTAAGTCAAAGAAAATTAATAGTATTTCAAATGTTTACAACAGCATGCTTCACATTAGTAAAGACATGAATACAACTTCAGTGTCCATCACAGGATGCGTGTATAAAGGAAAATCTAGTATATGTGTACGTGATGGCTAATCTTAATTATCAATGTGACTCAACTGAGAATCACATAAGACACTGAAAGGTGTGTCTAGAAATGTTTCCAGAGAGATAACTGAGAGACAAGGATCCACCATGAATGTGGTTGGCATCATCTCATAGACTGGAGGCCCCAGACAGAATGAAAGGCTAAAAGGAGAAGGCCAGTGGAACAGCCCAACATCATGTGAACTACTCTGCTTCATCTCACTCTTCAGCCATGAAGGACTAAACCATCTGAAACCAGGAGCCAAAGAGATCTTTCCTTTCTTATTTTCTTTCAATTATGCAGAGGAATGAGGACAATGCATAACAGAATACTATTTCCCCTCAAAATAATAAGAAAGTCTATCATTGCAACAACAACAAAAAGACAAACCTGAAGGATATTAAGCTAATTAAGCCAAGCAACGCTTTTTTAAAAGCACTCCATAATCTCATTATAAGTTAATCTAAGGATAGTCAAATGTTTACAAAGACCAAGGAATAGAAATGGGGAAAGGAGAAGAATGGTCAAATATCATGACATTTCAGTTAAACGGGAGAAATAAATTCAGATCTATTGCACAACATGGTAAATATAGTTAATAATGTAGACTATCTCTTTAAGAGCATGATATAAATGTTCTTACCAGAAGAAATAAGTGTGTGAAGTAAAGCATGTTAATCACCTTGAGTTAATAATTATATATTATATGCATATATCAAATAACCATTTTACTCCATAAATTATACACACACAATTTTAATTTTAACTAAAAATAAATTTATATTAAAGAGATTAAAACCTATGGTTATAATAGAAACAAATTGACATAGGTAGCTTTTTATTTCTATTGGAAAAATTTGGGAATTTGACATTATTTTTATAATTATTTCTTTATTATCACTGTATGATTTGAAATATTGTTAGAAAACTTTCTATTCACATTAATATACATGTTTGTATTGATTTGCATACACTGTGATAAGAACTTAATTAGTAATAATAATAATAATAATAATAATAATATAACAGAAAGGAGATGCTGTACTGATATAAAAACCAAATTCCCTTATGTCTGTTGATGTACTTGAAAGTCGGCAAATTCAAATTTAAGTTATTATAATGACAAACAGAGGCTGAAAGAAAGGAGGTAAAATCCAGTATGAGATTTAAAAGAACTATTTTAATAATATTATTTTCATTGAACCATAAACATGGAAGGTATTTTTACTTCCAATGTCTTCTAAAGTTTTTTCAGTACTTTAACAGTATAGTATATTTTCATGGTTTTTGGCTATATTTGTACCTAGGCTTTTGTTTGTTGGATTTAGTTTGGTTTTGATTGAAATAATAAAATATAAGATAATAATAATAAAATAATCAAACATTTCAAAAATAATAGAAACATTTCTAAAGTTGATATTGAAAAATAAAACATAAAAGTCAAAGTAATCTTGAAAAAAAGAATAATTCTAGAGTTATCTCAATGCCTGACTTTAAACTATACTATAAAGCCATAATAGCAAAAACAACATTGTATTGACACAAAAATAGACATGCAAGCCAATGGTATAGACAATACAGGAATGAACCTGAACAACTACAGCCATTTGATTCTTTAATAAAAAGATTTTTACTGGATTTTTCACATATAAGCATACTATAATTTGATCATAATGACCTTCGTTTTCCTCCCTTTCCTACCCCCATTCCTCTGAAACCCTTCTTTCTACCTAGTTCCTCCTCTATTTGATGTTTTTTTTCTTTTGTCCTCCTCTACTATCTATGTCAGAATATTCATAGATTCAATATTGTACAGGCCTGGGAGAGGAAATGACAACTAACAGCGGCAATGAGGTCATGAATACAATACTTATTTTATTTCTGGAGAACAGACTCCCCCAATACTCCTCCCTTTATGCTGGATCTTACTTTCTGCCCCTCACTCTTCTGAAATATTCCCTGAGCCTTGTAAAGAAGAAAAATATGTCTCTTTGAGCACTGTGCACTCAACAGCCACTTATTTGCAGCACTTTGATGAAATTTGGGTCTTCTCAGCATCCACTACCATCTTCAAAAGGAAGCTTCTTTGATCAAAGGGCAAAAAAGTAAAATGTAATTTTTATGGGGCCATTTGGTGAGCACAACATATCCATTTAGTCAAACAACAATAGTAACTCCCCCTGCTAGAGTCTATAATCTTCTCTACCATAAGTAAGCTTTTGACTAGATTTGCTTTATCAAGCATGAATTTCATCCCATGCAGCACATCTCAAATTCAACCAAAAGAGCAGTTCATACTACATAACATTCATGCTACTAGTACTAATACACAAGTAGATACACCTTTCCTGGCTGGCGAGTTGTATAGTAAGCAGTGTGGATTCACCAGTGTTAAGACTGTTGTGTACTTTTTTCTCCACAACAGCTTGCATAACTCTTTCCATCACCGTGACAGCTTGACAGGGAGGTGAAGATTCCCTGCTCATTTTTAGTTTGATTGTTCAGTTCCCTGCAACCAATGCATGTAGGAGCGTGAGTAACAGGGACTCACCATCTAGTTCTGGTGGACAAGCAAGAGCCTTGGCAACAACATTATTGTTTTGTGGACCTCAGGGCTATCCTTGACCTCACCACTCACTGGGGGCACTGAGGCTTTCTTTATACAACCTATGATTTCAGAGAACAGCATTACTTCCACAGGGAGTTTTTGCACAAATTCTTTCTTCTTTTACTTTTTAAATCTTAATTATGTTTTCTAATGAGCTAACAATGAACTTGGTTACCCTATCACTTTTTAATAATGCCTTAGCTTTGGTTAACCCTCCCCTTAGTCTCTTTCTAACCCCAATTTAACCTTGACATTCCCCAGCACTTTACCCCTTTACTTACATATCTACTATCCCTTCCTTCTCCTTTCTAGCTTCCTGGCCTCATCTGTCTCTTCTCACTTACATACACAAATCTAAATGTTTGCTCCTGTGGCTGGTATTGTTCATATCCTTGAACACAGAAATTTCATGGAAGAAGGGAAAGACAGATTGTAAGAATAAGAGGATGGGAAGTGGTGCCACAGAATGTGGTCTTCTGGCTAAGACAAACCTTCAACCCTCATGGTCATAGTAGATATGTTTTCCTGCAAAAGACTGAGCCTGCCAATATTTAATCATAGATAAAGAAGGGATCCATAAGACCCCCACACCTTCCAGTTGAATAAAATTCCATTGTGTATACATATCAATTTGTCATTATCCATTAATCCAGAAACATCTAGGCCAATCCATTTCCTAGCTATTGTGAATGGAGCAGAAATAAACAAAGATGAACAAGTATCTTGGCTGCAGCATTTAGAGTCCTTGGGGTACATGCCCAGGAGTGGTATATTTGGGTCATAATATTAAAAGATAAAAGTAAGCCGAGTGTAGTGGCACATGCCTTTAATCCCAGCACTTGAGAGGCAGAAGTAGGAGGATTGCCATGAGTTCGAGGCCACCCTGATACTACATAGTTAATTCCAGGTCAGCCTGGATCAGAGTGAGATCCTACCTCAAAATAAATAAATAAATAAATAAATAAATAAATAAATAAATAAATAAAGTGTTAATTTGTGTTTTCCAAATGGCTAATTTATTTTAAAAAATCCTTTGGGAAAATTAAAGAAATTTTAAAGAAGTGGTGCTGGGAAAACTCATTATCCGCATGTAGATGGCTGAAACTCAATTCTTATCTCTCACCCTATAAAAAATTAACTTAATATATATGAAAAACCTCCATATAAGACTTATGGGAACACAGAGAGAACACTGCAAGGTCTTGTGAAGGGAATGACATTTTAGTAAGACTCCAATAGCTCACAACATAATAAAAAGAATTAACAAATGGGATTTCACTAAATTAAGACTCCTGCACAGAAAACCAAACAATCCACAAAGGGAAGAATGGGAGAAAATCTTTTCAGGCTATTCTGATGACAAGTGTTTAGTATCTAGAATATATGAAAAGTTCAAAAAATTAAACAACAAGAATATAGTAACCCAATAAAATTGTATGATGAAATAGAACCAATACTATTCAATGAAAAATGGAGATGGTCAGTAAATACATGAAAGTATGGTTACATATTTGGCCATCAAGGAAATATAAATCTAAACTACATTGGGATTCCATCTCATCTCAGTCAGAATGTCTATAATAAAAATATAACACCAAATGTTGGTAAATGGAACTTTTTAAATATTTTATTTTTATTCATTTATTCATTTGACAGAAAAAGAGGGAGAGAGACAGAATGGGTGCTCCAGGGCATCCAGCCACTGTAAATGAACTCCAGACACAAGTGCCTCCTTGTGCATCTGTCTAATGTGGGTCCTGGGGAATCAAACCTGGGTCCTTTGGCTTTGCAGGCAAACGCCTTAACCACTAAGCCATCCATTCAACCCCTAAAGGGAACTTTTATACATTGTTAGGAGAGAGCAAATTAGTATACTATGGAGGTTTCGTAAGCAATTAAAAATACAACTTCCATGTGATCCAACTCTTTCACTTATGGAGGCATACCTAAAAGAATCAAAATCAGTGTATTATAGAGACACATCCATAATGGTTATCAGGGCATTATTCACAAGATCTACGTTCTAGAATAAGCATAGGTACCCAGAAAATGAATGAGAGAATGTGTTACATATGCATAATAGAATTATACTCAACCATACAGAAGAATGAAATTGTGTCATTTGTGGGAAAATGGATGGAACTGTAGGTCCTCATGTTAAGTGAAATAAGCCAGTCCCACAAAGATAAGTACCCCATATTTTCTCTAACATGTGGAATCCAGGCACACCAAAAAAAAAAAAAAAAAGGACATGAAAGTAAAAAAGAAGGATACCACAGATGTGGAAGGAGAAGAAGAATGTGGAAAGAATGAAAGAAAGACGGAGAGAGGGGTATGACATAAGTACATTATAAGCATGCATGGGAATGTCATAATGCAGCTTCTTATTCTGTACAAGTAATATAATCTACCAAAAATACAACAAATAAGGCTATTTTGAAAGGTGTGACAGATTCATTGTGAATTATTGATTTCATGTATTGGAAGAAACCAATTACTTTACATATCTTAATTTTCTCATATATGAAGCTGAAATGAAATATTTCTTACAAAAATCACAGGAAAGCATCTTATTAAAAATAACACAAAATTAAGACATATGTAATGAAGTCAAGATCTTTTTCTTCATTAAAAAAAATTCACATTTTTAAGGCTGAGAAGCTAGCTCAGTGGGCAAAATGTTTGTCATGTGAGCTGGAGGACCTGAGTTCAGATCCCAAGCACATTCTGTCAATGATCTAATATTTTAAGAGAAATAAGTCCCAGATATAGGTAATGGATCATCATATACTTAGTCTATGAAATTTGTTTTTCCTTTTTTGTTTTGTTTTGTGTGTATGTGTATAAGTATGTGTTTATGTGTGTACATACATGTATGTGCATATGTCTGTGCATGTATCTGTGTGAGTACGTGTGTGTGTGTGTGTGTGTGTGTGTGTGTGTGTGTGTGTGTGTGTATGCATATGTATGTGCCCTCGCAGTGCCCTCTGTGCTCACCTGAAGCAGGGTTTCTTGCCTGCCATAGCTGGAGCACCACTTTGCATGCCCTTTCCATTGCTCTTCTGCCTGTTCATATTTAAGCTGGAGTCTCTTAGTGATGCTGGAGCTTGCTGTTGTCCTGAGCATGGAGGTAATGACTGGGGTTACAGGCACATGTGGCCATGCTCAGCTATATATGTGGAATCTGGAGATTCAAACTAGGGAAATTTCAAGTTACCTTAGAGCCTCATATTTGTGAAGAAAGCACATATAATTGCTGAGCCATCAATCCAGCCTCAAATTTGCTTTTACTTTTTTTTTTAATTCAGCAAAATTTATATTGCATAACATCAAAATGCAAAATAAAGTCTAATTTTTATATTATAAAAAGTTTCCTTTACATTAAAAGTATATTTTAATTTAAACTCACAAATTATATTCATGCATTCTCCAAAGATTATTTTTATAAATTTTCAAAATTATATATTAGAATGTAGAGACCAAATAAAAGTATACTAGTATTTAAAAATTAAAAATTATTTCATTAAAGCTATAGTATTGTTACCTTTGTGAAAAAATAAATTGAATTCTACCACTTAATGCATGTCTGCTTACCAATTCAAGGAATGATAACATATCTTAAATACATCTAGAACCTACCCAAGGAAATAGAGTAAAACCAATGGATTTGTTTAAAATCTCCAACTATTCCTCAGCTGCTATAAGCAATATTTGTGAAAACTGTCCAAATTAGAGTATCTCAAACAACATATATGAACACCAAAATAAGGCAACTAGAACGAATCTGAGTGGCACTAGGAAAGCATACTACTTTAGGCAAGACTCTGTGGCTCTTTAAGTCGAGGGCATGGCACACTCATTCACTTGATTCTAAGTAGTCTGTAGGTATTCACAAGCCAGCGTTCAAACATAGAGAGTGGGTTGGCTCTGTTTCCAGAGCGCAGGGCTATAGAAACAAGGGTTTCCCTGTTGTCTGAATGGTCTGCCCTGTGGATGCTTCACTAATGGACATTACTTCGAGGTGATAAGTGCTAGATCCTGGAGACAAAGAAACACATGTGTTCCTTAATGTACACTGAAGAACTAGCCTGACCCAAAGAAAAGCTGTCTGGTCTTTGTTCTTACCTGCTAGGAGATGCTCTCTAAGCCTCCACGACTGCCTTATAAGGGTGCCCTTGTTTCTTAGAAGATTTGTCATCAGACAGCTTAACAAATTCACAATGCAGGATTTGAAACGCATATCAGTTCTGACCTCTGGAGGAACTGGAGACTAAAGGTAGCAGACACTAGCAATCCCCCATGTGGGATGTACATGAGGAAGCCCCCCAAAATTCAATGCATCAAAGGCTAGGTGAGCTTCCCTAGCTGGCAGTTTCCTTTAGCATTGCCATTCTTCAGTGTTAGGAAGGTGACAGGACTCTGACAATAATGGAAGCCTTGTGCTAATGTCTAGAACCCTTCTAGGTTTACATTATATATTTTTGAGCTGTTTACTTTGTATACTTTTGTTTTAGCAAAGCAATGATTGTAAGTGTAGTGCTTTATTAAATTATTTGAGCTACTCTAGAAAATTACTGAATTTGAAGGTCGTAATGGGAACATGCAAATTTGTAGCCAATTGATGTGATGTGATGTGAGGGTGGGTTTAGAAACCCTCTCCAACTTTGGCTAGTTCTTGAACTGATGGTAATGTTTTAAGTACTGTCCTCTCATATTGGGCAGCTAGCCTAAAGCCCATGACATCTATCACATTAGCTTTTTGTGGTCTGAGAAGCATGAGGCATCTGAAACACTGCCCGAGGCAAGGTTTCTCTGCCCTGATCAAAGTTCAATCCTACTGCTCAGAATACTGTGGTATTTATTTTGTGCAACCCATAAGTAGTAGTTACCCACATCCCCTCTACAAAGAAGTCCCATATGTACTAATGATATTAACACCATTTTCCTCTATGCAATCCATTTTCTTTTCCCTTTTAAGCAACCCCATTTAGTTTCAATAAATATATAACAACTACAGGTGCTAAAAGTAAATTGATAAGATTTGAGATATGTATGTATATACAACACCATCACCCTAATAAGGTAATGGCTTTGTCACCTATAAAATGCCTTTTGGGGCTGGATGGATGGCTTAGTAGTTGAGGCACTTGGTTGCAAAGCCTAAGGACCTAGGTTTGACTCCCCAGAACCCATGAAAGCCAGATGCACATGGTAATGCATACATCTGGAGTTCATTTGCAGTGGCTAAAGGCCCTGGCATGCCCATTTTTGTTCTCTCTCTCCAATAAATAATAAATAAAATAAATAAATAAAATGTAAAAATAAATAAAGTGACTTTAGGCCTGAGATTGGTGGTACATGCATATAACTTCAGCTCTTGGGATGCTGGAGGATTCCAAATCTTAGGTCAACTTAATCATGTAGCGAGACCTTATTTCAAAAAGCAAACAGAACAAATATTTTGGGGGCTTTTATGTCTCTCCTTCTCAGATATAATTACTTGCTTTGTAATCCTGCAGTTGAGATAGTACTTGAAAGAAGTTTCCATTAGTGAAGTAGGTCTAGCGTGATTCTACTGGGGTGCATCTAGGCTAGGTGGTAATGCAATAGCCCACTGGTTTTACTAGTGAGTAGTAGTCTATAATACACCAAATTCCAAGATTTGTTAGCCAGTGATCTACCATTGGAGATGAGGATTGCTTCCAGTTTTTTGTTACTACATTCAGAGTTGCTACGACCAGTCATGAACTAACATGGGTATATGCTTTCAACGTTATAGAATAAATCACTGGAGCTAGGATTAATGAATCATATTGTGTATGTTTGTTTAACTTCTTATGATAATGAAAAACTTTCTCAAAGCAGTATATTCACACAGAGTTCCAGTTCCTATACATCCTCAGGGATACATGAGATGTTTTCATTCCATGTTTTCTAGTCAGTGTACACTGCTATCCCACCACAGTTCTGCTTTACATTCCCTAGCCACTAATGGTTTTAAATATTTTTTAATTATTTTATTTATTTTTGGAGAGAGACACAGAGAGAGACAGAGAGGGAGAAGGAGACAGAGATGGGCCCGCCAGTAGTCTCAGCTGCTGTGAACGAAATCCAGATGTGTGGGCCCCCTTGTGGGCAAGTGCGGCATTGCGCCCTTGCATCACTGCATCTGGCTAAACGTGGGACCTGGAAATTGGAACCCAGTTCTTAGGCTTAGCAGGCAAGCGCCTTAACCGCTAAGCCATCTCTCCAGCCCCACTAATGGTTTTATATGCATCCTTTCATGTACTTACTGCTATTGATAATGTTTTGTGGCAAGCTGTTCAAATATTTGGCTTTTTAAAATTGGGTTCTTGTTGTCCTGTTGAGTTCTGAGTGTTCTGTATTGCATATTTTCCTCATTAGATATGTGGTTTAAAAATATTTTCTCGCAATGTGTGACTTCTGTTTTCATTTCTTTAACAGTGTTGTTCAAATGTCTAAAGTTCTTAACTTTGATGATTTTCCACGTTTGGGTTCTTTCTTTGATGTATTGTGATTCTGGTGTTTCATTTAAGAGGACTTTACACAATACAACATAAAAAATATTTTTCCACATTTTCTTCTAGTTATTTTAGTATTGGGGAATTATGTTTAAATTTTACCTTAAGATAAAATTAGGTACATTTGTTTTAGTGTTGTTTCAGTTCTTTAACTCCATCTTCCCTTTCACATTTTTAGTGATTTGTTTTTAAATGTATAGAATATTATATATTTTGAATGTCAAAATTATATCAAAGGTTTTTTTTGAGAAAGTTTCATTTCCTTCTTCTCTCTTAAGACTTCTATTCTACCCTCCCCTCAAGTTCTCCCACTCTTTCTTTCTTTTCTTTCTTTCTTTCTTTCTTTTTTTTTTTTTTTTTTTGAAGAATGATGAAAATTGGATTAGTGTGGAAAAGCATGACAGCATGTGAGCTTGATTAGTGTTTCATGCTACTGGACTACCCACAGTGAAAATATGTGCATATGTGAATGCACGTTTATCTTGAAAGTGAAAACACAAAAATTAAGTTTCATATGACATTCATGAACTAATGCACAGATAAAAGTGCAACAAACATGTATGCATTTCTCATTTCTCCAGAGTCATACCATTGTACATACAAGGGAAAGAAGGAAAGGAGGGATCAGGTGGAATTGAGAAGGAAAGTAAAAGAGAACAGATAGAAAGGAAAGGAGGGAAAGGAGTTGGGAGTGAAAATGAAAAAGAAAGGGAAGGAAAGGTGGGAAGAAAAGAAAATGAGAGGGAATAAAGAAGGGAAAAGGGAAGAAGGAATGGAGGCAAAGCAGTTGAGGGAAGGGAAGGGAAAGGTAGTATTTACACCCTTGTTCATTTATATATACATATAAACCACTGTGCTTTGTTTTCCAACAGTGTATACTTTTAACTAGTAAATAAAAAGTTATGATTTGGGGCTGGAGAGATAGCTTAGCAGTTGAGGTGCTTGCCTGAAAAGCCCAAGGCACCATGTTCAATCTCTTTCCAGATTCCATGTAAGCCAGACACACAAAGGGTTAGACAAGTGCAAGGTCTCACATGACCACTAGGTGGCACAAGCTTCTGGAGAGTGGCTGAGGCCCTGGTGCACCAATTCTCTCTCTCTCTCTCTCTCTCTCTCTCTCTCTCTCTCTCTCTCTCTCTCTCTCTCTCTCTGTGTGTGTGTGTGTGTGTGTGTGTGTGTCTGTCTGTCTGTCTAGCGCTCTCTAAAAAATAAAAATTAAAAATTAAAAAGTAATGATTTGAAGATAAATAATAAGTACAATGTGCATATGTTCTTTCTAATAGTATTAGTGTGACAAAATAGAAGCAAAAACTAATGTTAATTGGTAGTTATAGAACTAAATGATAAGACCTCATTCCTGAAGACACCACATGGTTTGGCTGCAGAACACAGATAAATCAAGCTGAACCTGAGTCTCCTCCTTGCTGACTAGCTTTCATCATGCTGGAAGGCAGTGTGCAGGATGTTGGGAGAGAAGTCATCAACAGTCTTGGGCACTGGTGGACTCTGTGAGCTACCAAATCAACCAGCCTGGTTAAATGTATGCACTGATACAGAGGTGACAATTGCTATGAGGTTAACCAACAACTTTCTGATTGGATTCAAGACTCTCTGAAGGAGGGAATTCATGCCTGCTACTGTACACTTGGTCACAAGCACGTGACTGGAAGGGTCACAGATCCTAGAAGGGAACCTATTATTCTTGTTTGGCTAAATAAACATGTTGTGAAGCTGCCTCCTAAATATTAAAGTTTATGTCCATAAACTAGTACTGCTTTCAGCCTTGGTCAGAGAAGCTTCTTTTGCAGTGAGCAACAGTTAATGTTGATTCTCATAACTGCTCTCAGAGTGAAGAATAAATGACCTTTGAGTGCTAAATAAAACATCTATACTACCCCTCCCAGGCTCAGGAAACATCACAGAAGAATTAGAAAAGAATACAAGAGCTAGAAGATACTGGGTGAAGTGCTGTCTTCTGGACGTGACATGACCATTGTACGCATCAATTCACAGTGACTTAGGTACCTGCATAAGACTTACTAATGGCCCATCAACATTCCCTCAAGAGTGAGGGAAGGCTTCATGAGACTTCACCTCCTTGAGTAGTTATTAGCAGTTAATGGTTGTTTGAGGAGGAGTCATTTTCTTAAGTGGTGTAGACACTGGTAAGTTGCTTATGTGCCAATAAATAATTTCTCTCCTATGATTATGCAACCCTAATTTAGCTCAGTAGGACACACATACACATGACATGAAAGTAGAAGGGGAATTTTGAAGCAGTTCAGCCAGAAAAAGAGGATGATAAGAAAGGGTAATGGGGATGAATGTGATCAAACTACAGTGTATACATGCATGAAATTATCAAATAGAAATGAAAAGTAATGAAATTTGAATCTTGGACTCTTTGGCTAGTGTTTTATAATTTAAATCTCCTTTGTCCTATTTTAATCTTTTATTCAGTTAGAAAATCATTGTCACAGTCAGAGATTTCATGTATAAGCAGAACTAAAGCATTGTACTAAAGTGTGACCTGGGATATTCTAATAAATAAAAAAAAAATGAAAGCACACTTGATACAAGAAGAATATGTTCCTATGTAAATTTGTTCATGAATTTTAAAAATTGGTTTTGTTATAGTTGTTCCTGTTTTGCTTTGTGGTGTGTGTGTGTGTGTGTGTGTGTGTGTGTGTGTGATTTTGGCACAGTGGCATGAGAAAGTTCTAGTTAGTAATATGGAAGGTCTTCATCAGCACATTTGTCTGAGGCATGAAGATCATGTTCAGTTCTCTAATGATACCAGATGGGCTACTATCCTGCTACATTAGCTCATGGTCTGAGGAAAATTGTAACACGTGGCAGCCTCAATAAAGAGACACATTCCAAATCCTTAGCAGAGTTCTGAAAGATGACAAGAATAATTTGACAAAGAAAAATGAGACACATGGTCTTGGCAGCAGTTTCTCTAAAAGCTCAAACTGGTCCCACCCTTTTTCTTCAGCTACATTCCCAACCCTGATCACAAAGATTGCTGCAGTTTTAAAGAGACAAACAAAAGAAAGCTTATCAGGCTATAAAGACATGGAAGTGCAACCCTTCCTTGCCTAAACTTCACATTAAGGTCAACACAGATAGATAATTTACAAATATTTGCCTGTAAGTCCTTGTAAGGACATCGCAGATAAGAAATTACTCAAAATTATGGGAAGTAACAGGGAGATAAGAATATGTTTTGGAGGTTTGGACATTTTATAGGTCATGGGAATCCCTGAAAGCTTTGAATAGACAAGTTTTAGAAAAAAATAGGTAATTCATTTACTACAGAACTAACAACTGGTAGAACTGATTGACAAAGAGTTAGTGCTGCCCAAAGATGAGGGCAATTTAATGTGATTTTGCTAAGTTAATGAAGATCAAAACACTTTAAATGGCTGGATTAAAAATCAGCAATATTTAGAAACACTTGAAAGTTCTTTGTATCCATGGAGTTGTTCCTCATCTATTCAGGCTGGAGGTGATATGCCCTGACTTGGAGGCTTTTTGAAAGCTTTCGCTATAATATCTCTCTCTTTCTCTCTCTCTGTCTCTGTCTTTCCCTCTGTGTTGGGGATCAAGCCCTATGCCTCACATATATTAAGCAATTGATCTGCCACTGAGCTCCGCCTTTGGCCCTAAATATGATTATATGAGTAAAGAAATAATCTGTGTATTTTCACTAAGATTATGCCTTAGCTGACTTCAAAAAGAACAGACATGTTAATTTTAATCAGATGTTTCTTTTATTACCTGCTCTGGGCTAAGAAACACAGAGTTAGGCAGGATGTGGTGGAGTACGCCTTTAATCCCAGCACTTGGGAGGCAGAGGTAGGAGGATCACTATGAGTTTGAGACCACCCTGAGACTACATAGTGAATTCCAGGTCAGCCTAGGCTAGAGTGAGACCCTATCTCAAAAAAAAAAAAAAAAAAAAAAAGAAAAGAAATAGAGTTACTATAATAGAGTCCTTCAGGGGCTGGAGAAATGGCTCAACAGTTAAAGGCGCTTACTTAAAAAACCTGATGGCCTCGGTTTGATTCCCCAGTACCCATGTAAAATCAAATGTACCAGGAGGCGCATGTATTTGGAGTTTGTTTGCAGTGGCAAGAGACCCTGGTACACTTATTTTTTTATCTCATTCTGTCTCTCTACTCTAAATTCTCTCCCTCTCTATTTGCAAAGAAATAGGTAAAATAAAAGCATATTTAAAATATTTTTGCAACCATAGAGAAAACGACTTCTTGAAATAGGTTGCCAGAATTGTACCAACCCTTCCTCCCCGCACCCCACCAAACTCAACTCATACATACACTTTAGCCTCAAATAAAAGAGTCATATATTCTTCTAGTGCCTTGGACCCATTCTGTGGAGAATGAATAAATCTTTTGCTGATGTCATACTTGTGCAAATCCTTGTTTTTCACAACTCTGATCTTAGTTTCCATCTAACAGTGTAGATAATATAAAAGCATTCTGCAATGTTGCCACCATACAGAAATGATAAATATTTAAGATTATTTAGCTGAATTAAGTATTACACAAAATGTCTCTTGTTACCTAATTAATATATAATTTTTATGTTTCTATGTATAAGTCAAGAAAATTATTTTAAGTAAATATGGGATAAGACTAGGTTATATACCCATATCACATAATTTTACATAAGGACTCTGGTGTCATCTAGGTCCTGTAATCAATATCCAGCAGATAATGAGAGATTACTATATGTACCATAAGATAATATGGATGTTATTAAGCTTTAAGTATCTAAGTATGATAAAAGCAAACAAGGTAACATTATACATGACATTCAGACCCCAATAGAATATGTGGAGGAAAAATTAAGTGACATATGATGACTAGTTTGTAAAGTGGGAATACTAAGTAGATATTTATGGGGAAATACTGATATCATGATGCTTTAGGGAAAACTTATCAGGGCAGGGGCATCTGCTGACAAAGTGTAGATAATAGTTGGTCTTATAAAGAAGGTTGAAAGAAGTGTGTGTCAAGCAGAAATGCTGTGATAATACAAAGATTAAAAAGAAGTTCATGAGTCAGAAAAACCACAAGCAATTTAGGATGGTTAGAGTTAGAGATAGGAGTGATTGAAGATGAGACTGGAGAAAAAAATGAAGAAAGATGCATTGGTATGGGTTTGCATCCTCCTGGTAATGAAATGTCATTATTTGTAAATTGACAAGAGATAGGAATAAATGGATTTGAAAATGAGGTCTCAAGAGAGGGTTAAAAGAATAAGCATTAAAAAAGAAACATTAGAATAGAGACTAAATACTCTAAGGAGGATTCACAATGCAGGCAAGTGTTGAGCTTTTGTGATAATCTCTGGAGTAGAAACATGGACAGGTTAGGATTAATGAATGCAGCTGTGCTAGCATAGCTCCTTGAGATATATCCCAATGGATACATTTAATAAGTGAATAAATACATGGTTTGGGTTCCAGAAAAAAAATCAGATATACTAAATGTTTGGTTTACTTGTTCATTCATTAAAAATTATTCATGATCCTTCTATACTATTCAGTACTTGGTACTGAGTACTATGTGTTCAATATGGTATTAAAAATATAAAATTTTAGCCCCAGCAAGGCAGAACAAAGATAAATTAATTAAGTCCAGGTTGGACCAGAGTGTTCAAAAAAAAAAAAAAAAAAAAAAAAAAAAAAATGATACAATTAAAAATATAAAATTTTAAGCAAATAAATGGGATATATAGATTTCAGAGGACTCTAAGTTATGAGAAGAATAATAAAGCCAGAAAGAAAATATAGAAGACCAATAAAGATATTCAATATAAAATCAATTGAAAAGTATTAGCTAGTGTTGATATTGAGCAAGACCTAAGTAAGATGAAAGTGAAACTCCAGATATCATCCAGATGCAGAGATCTAATACCCCATGACTATGCCCATATGTCTTGATAATTTAAAAAGTTATAGGTTATGCCAAAGGAAAGGTGGAAGAATAAAGAGGAGGAGGAAGAGAAAGGACAGAAGGAAAGTATCTTTTCTTTTTATCTTTAACTTTGGTGAAAGATACCTATACATAGTAATCATCTCCTTCTCTATGATTGTGTTGTCTGTGATGGAAATCATTTCTGTTAAACCATGGTCTGCAAATATCACATTGGAATTTCCCAAAACAGACAATTGAAAAATTTAAATGTGCCTTACTCTGGATACCATGATGAAATTTTATACCATCTGCTCTGTTTTTCAGGGATGTGAATCATCCCTTTGTCCAGAATATCTATGCCACCCTCCCACATAGTTATTTTGTAGTTATCTCTCTTATCAGTTAGATCATAACCAAATCTCAATGTGTGTGTTCACATGAGCATTATTTTACCTAGTCAAAAGCACAGAAGGGGGCTGGAGAGATGGCTTAGCGCTTAAGGCCCATGCCTGTGAAGCCTAAGACCCCGGTTTGATTCTCCAGGTCTAGTGTATGACAGATGCACAAGAGGGCACACATGTCTGGAGTTTGTTTGTAGTGGCTAGAGGCCCTGGCATGCCCATTCTTCCTCTCCTTCTCTCTCTCTAATAAATAAATAAAAATAAAATCTTTTTAAAAAGCACAGGACTACAGATGCTAACAATTCAAATATGGCAAAAAGAAGATGTATAATATTTCCATTAGGTAATAAAGCAGTAAAAAGAAGAAAGAAAAATCATAAACTGAATTTTATAAGATCTGGAATGAGAATGAATTTTCTATCCATGAAGGTAAGAAAGGAAATCCATGTTAGTTCTGCTATCACATCCCAAACTTAGGGAGTTGCAGCCATGGTTCAGAATTAGTGTTTCACTAATGTGGAAAAAGCTGTGAATTTGCAGTAGGGAATACATTTCAATTGATGGCCATTTATTTTGAAAGTAGTGAGGCTATGGGAAAATATCAATCAGAAATTCCCTAAACAAGTCAGACCAGCACCTTATTGCAAGTTACACAGAGTGGGAAATGTTTGGAGTGGAATATACATTACTTTAGAGGACTTCATCTGCAGGTGAAGAAAATGCTGTCACAGTGCCCACAGAGCTGAAGAATGTGATTGTTGCTGTCAGCTCCACATTTCTGGGACAAACATCCAATTAGACACAGTTTAGGGAAGTAATATATTTATTTCATGCCTACAAGTCCAGGGGACGCTCCATTAATGGCAGCAGAAGCTGTTTCCATGCATTCAAGCAGAGAGAAAATACTGGAGCTGGGCTGAAGAGATGGCTTTGTGGTTAAAGTGCCTGCCTTCTAAGACTAAGAATGCTGGTTCTAATCTCCAGCCATTCCAATCTCCAGGCCCCATGGTCCCATGTTTAGCCAGATGCAAAGTGACGCAAGAGCACAATGCCACACTTGACCACAAGGGGGCGCAAACATCTGGATTTCGTTTGCAGCAGCTAAGAGGCTGCTGGCAAGCCCATCTCTATCTGTCTTCCTCTCCCTCTTTCTCTGTCTCTCTCCAAAAAAAAAAAAGAAAGAAAGAAAATACTGTAGCAAGCAAAATGCCAACTCCAGCAAACAACACCAACCCCTCCAGAGTTCTTTCTACACTTTTGTGGTAGAATTCAGATATGTTCATTGACATTCCCCCTCTAGCAGGAACCTGCCTTCTAGGGGCTAAAGTTGCAAAATGAATTTTAATAAATAAAAACCCTGAATCTATGAGGCTTACCACATTCCCTTCCTGGCCCCCATACACTCATGACCATCTCACATTGCAAATTGTATTCCATCAACATCAAAGATCCATATAGTCTTTGCAAACTTTGAAACTGTTCCAAAGTCCCAAGTCTCATCTGAGATTAGAGACTGTCACTTAACCATTAGTCCTGTAAAATAAAAACAAGTTACATACTTCTAACATATAATGACAGAGTAAACATTTCCATTGCAATAAGGCAAAACAAGAAGACACTAGACCAATGTAAGATCAATAAATATTAAGTAAACATCAAACACCTGTAGTTCAAGTCCAACATCCATAATCATTGATGACAGCCTCTGGATTTCCAATTCCACAAGTCCACCTGGGCTGAGCAGCTGGGAAAAAAATTCATCCCAAGCCAATAGCACTTCATGGTAGCCTTTTCCCAGTCCAAACATAACCAAACATCATCAGGTTTCCCCTGAAAACCACAGTTCATCTTGCAATGGCCTTACTACCTACACAGGGATATCACATGCCATATCTCAGCAGTAACTCCTGAAATCATGTACACTTCATGACCTACATCTATGCATTTTTCATTCTTCCAAAATTAATACCAGATGTGCAACAACACAAAAACTTTGTTAATCCAAGTGAAAAATAAATAATGACCTTGTGGAGGCTGTTGCTTTTTTCAGAATTTTTTTCTTTCAGTCATCTCTTTTCAAAAGAGCGTGCATTCCTATTTATTCAGCCTTTCCTGGGTGAACTTCACCTCAGGCATCTTTTCCACTGTTTCAATGTAAAGCAGTTGGCCAACCACCAACTAATGGTGGTAATGGGTTTAACAATAGAAGCTTTAGCAACTTAAAACCAGTCTCTGTGCCTGTAATATTAAACTTGCTCAAGTTTTTCCAACCTTAAATTATACATCTTTCAGTTCTCTACCTTCTGCCAACCAGGTCAGTCCATTAGTTTTAAATTAAACCTTGATCAAACTCTCAGAGTTTGGGCAGAAGAATGTAGCCAGCCTTTATCCCAGTAGCCCTGTTCCAACAAAGTTCTCTGTTCTCTCCATTTCCACTTTGAAATTTCATAAGCCAACACAATTATCTGTGCACTTAGTATTTTCAAACTCTGACTATAATAGTCCATAACATTTGGCTTAATTCTCTGTAAGGCTACTGCAGTACCAAGTCTGGACACATTCCTCCAGTACACAAGTTCCAAAAGGTCAAAATCCACATGGTCAAATTTATCCATAGCAACACCCCACTCATGGTACCAAATTCTGTTGTAGTCAGCACCAAACTGCTGGGATAAACATCCAACCAGACACAGTTTAGCACAGGAAGGTATTTATTTCAGGCTTATAGAACCAGGGGAATTTCCATCGATGGCAGAAGGAGCTATTTACTTCCATACACCCAAACAGAGAGAAACAACTGCAGCAAGCAAAACACCAAAATGAACATACAACACAATTACCACCAGAGCGTAGACTGCTATTTTCACAATTTGGGGCTGGAATTCAGATGGGCCCAGTGACATATCCTTTCTAGCAGGAATCTGCCTGCTGGGATGAAGCTTAAAACTGAATTTTAATAAAACACCTGAGTCTATGGAGTCATACATTCAAAGAACCACAGTGATGAAGAAAGGATATTTACATTTTTTGGAAATTGAAATGTCTGATTTTAAATAATAAAACACCTGAACAGCTCTATGGAGTAAAACTATGTTATGAAACAAACAACATTCACATAACTTTCATTATATCATATTATTATAATTATTTTGCTCATTATTAATTTTCAGTTTGGCCCTGTATATATTTTACAAGTCAAACTTTATTATAGGCATTTTGTATATAAAATTTAGTATATAGAGAGCTCAGTACTATTCAAGAGTTTGGCCATTCACTGGAAGATCTTGATTGTGTTTCCCCTGGATGAGAAAGGTTGGCTCTATCACTTCCATAATCATAGTCATTTTGACAGAACACTTTCTAAAATGCACTAAAATTACTTCCTTCCTATAACATAATATACAGGCATATACATTCCCCTCCCCAAAATTATTTATTTATTTATTTATTTGAAAGGAGAAAGAGAGGGAAAGAGAGAGACATAGAGAGAATAGGCACACCAGGACCTCCAGCCACTGAAAATAAACTCCAGACATAAGCGCCACTTTGTGCATCTGGCTTTACATGGGTACTGGGTAACTGAAGCCAGGTCATTAGGCAAACACCTCACCACTGAGCAATTTCACCAACCCTATTACTCTTCTTATCAAGGAAAAGGAACAAGGCATCATGAAGTGTCTTTGGTTCTCAGACTCTATCACTAAACAATTTTATATTCTAAAGAATATCATGGCTGGTTGAGAAATGGTACCATGTTCAATTTGTTCAAGTGACAAGGAGGACACAGCAGGCTAATAAGATTGTTATAGCCTAGGCAAGGTATTTTTTTTTTTCTAGGTTTATTTTACTACACCAGACAAAATGGGGAAAGACATGGATGGGTAAGTTTATTGCCTCATTCTAAAACACCCTATTCAAAATAGAAACACATAAAAGTCAAGTTTCTCTAATAGAAAAAAATGAACTCAACTTAGCAAAATAAATTTAGAAATTAATTTATTCAATATACATAATCTATTTTATTGTGGTTAAAACACAAATAACATATCTGCTTTCAAACTGTCATGTGTGCAGTATAGTGTTTTACCTACAAGCACAATGCTGGATATCAGAGTGCTAGAACTTGTTCATTTTCTAGTTCAAAATATAATAAAACAATGCATCATTAAGTGATAATATCACATACCAGCCTTACAGAGAAAAATTTAAGCAATGTAGCTACTTTTTTCAATTAAAATGTCTTAACAACATTAATAATACTTCTTTAGGTTTTTTTTTTTTTTTTTTTTTTTTTTTGGTTTTGCAAGGTAGGGTCTTACTCTGGTCCAGGCTGACCTGGAATTAACTATGTAGTCTCAGGGTGGCCTCGACCTCTCGGCGATCCTCCTACCTCTGCCTCCCGAGTGCTGGGATTAAAGGCGTGCACCACCATGCCCGGCCTTAGTTATGTTTTTAAAGCCAATGGTGTTTCACTTTAGATATGTTTCAAAATTGTGTACTCTAAGAAAAAGATGACATCATTTTAAATTCAGAGAACATATACATATGTTATGATGTATGTTGTTTAGGAAATGGATATTTATATGTAGAAATAAAATTTATTACAGTAAAGAGAAGAAATTTTGAGGAAATAAACTGCTTTTTAAAATTAATTTTTTGGGGGGGAGTTGGTTTTTTCAAGGTAGTGTTTCACTCTAGCTCAGGTAAAATTAATTTTTGCCTACAGACATAGATAATCAAATTTCATTAAGCATTTTTAAACAATTTTTTTTATTGTTTACCTTCCTTGCTGCATCTGCCTCACCGTGCCCTCCTCCCACTCTAGGCTCCATTCTGCTTCCATTTCATATGTGTCTTTTTTTCCCTCTGGTCCCTTTCTCAAAACCTTTTCCTCTTAAGGTCTCTTGTTGATTGATAGCCTAAGCCATTCTCACATCCCTTTATTTACATAGGCATTAACTCTGAAAGTTAGGATCTGAATATGAAAGAGAACATATAATTTTGTCTTTCTGGGCAGGGTTGACCTCACTTAATATGATTTTTACCAGCTCCATCAATTTTCCTGCAAATTTCATAATTTCATTGTTCTTCATAACCAAACAAAATTCCATTGTGTATATGTACCACATCTTTATTACCCAGTCATCAGTTGATAGATATCTAGGTTGAGTCCACTTCCTAGCTATAATAAAGCTGCAATGAGCATAGATGTGCAAGTATCTCTCTGGTGGGATAGAGTCCTTTGGGTCTCTATCCAGGATTGGTATAGCTAGGTCATATAGTAATTCAAATGCAGCTTTTGGTGAGACAAAAAAAAATCCCACTAGAGGGCTGGAGAGATGGTTTAGTGGTTAAGGTGCTTGTCTTCAAAGCCTAAGAACTCATGTTCAAATTTACTCATGTAGACAGACACACAATGATGCAAGCACACAAGGTCGCACATGTGCATAAGGGGGTGCCCATGTATGGAGTTCATTCACAGCAGCTGAAGGCCCTGGAGTGCCCAATTTCTTTCTCCCTGCCCCCTTTCTCTCTCTCTTTCTCAAAATAAGTAATAAAAATAGCCCACTAGAATATTGTCAATATTTAGAATAAGCCATAATCAAATTATATTTAATATTATCAGTTTATAAATGAGAGACTTTAATATAAGTGCTCAAATAATAGTTCAGTATTAAATAGATGATAAACTCTTTAAAGCTTCACACTATGTATTACTTTCTCATTCTGCAATACCAGGCTCAACACGTGTTATATGCTTGAATGGTATAATTAAGTAAAAAAAAAAAAAAAAAAACTGTTCACTCCTATAAGTTAGATAGCATTATTCACCTAACAGCACAAACATAAAATGTTGGAAAATAGTTTGGAGGCAATATGAGAAAGTGAATAATACCCTTGAAAACCCATCTCTATACACTAAGAGCATATGGCATCTCTTTCAAATGAGAAATGTGAAAGAATGAATGAAGAAAATTGGAATTTGATTAGCTACCTTGATTTATTTAACTGTTAATAACTGATGGTGTCCCACAATTTTATTCCATGTATTTCAACTGCTTTTTGTTACTGAAAAAAAAAAAAAGGTTTAGATCAAAACAAAAGTGTTGTTTGAGGAAAAAATTATCTTTCTTTGAACAGTATTTAAACTAACTTGTGAAGACATGATGGAGTAAGAAAGTGATAAAGAAATGACCAAACTTAGAAATGTTTGAAAGCCTAGGGAACAATGTTATAAAGAAAAATCCATGACCCTCTTGGAAATATTTGCCTAAGTATGTCATTTAAGGGCAGCTCCTGCCACATATGTAAATTTTGCTGGAATCTGCCTTTGTTTCTGCCTTGTCAGGATGGGATCATTTTGTATAGTTTACAAGGACAGGCCCTGAGGGAAGAGAAGGCCTAATTTTTCACTTTCTGCTTTTACTTGGCTAATTTAAGCTTAAAACTGGCTATAATAAAACTTGGATTTGAGTAACAAAATATGCAATAAAGTGATAAAGATGATAAAAAGCCTAAATCAATAAAATCATGAGATGTACTCATATCAATGATATTTGCTACTTAATGCTATTTAAATTCAAGATAAGAGTTAGAACAGTCTTCCATTAACTTAAGTTCTGAGGAATATTGATTTTTCTGTATTACTTTTATTTTTGCAACCATAACAGAAATAATGAATCTTTGGCTATATCTCCACATTGGTTTTTCAATAATATATTTATTTGGGTCTATTTTGTGATTTCTTTTAAAATCATTTAAAGAATGCAACAAAAGCAGAATTATGTTTTCATGTAATGTCACACAAGTTAATACCATTTATTAACTGGAAATAGCTATGAATTGTTATTGTTATTTTGGGATAAAACATTAAACCTACATTTTCAAAGGATCCACAAGTAAAGCTATTCAGAATATTATTTCAAATGTGCATCTGAAAAGAAAACTGAAATAAATGTGAATGAGATGAAAGTTATTTGATTGAAGATGAAAAAACTCTTTTGAATATATAGCTACTATTATGTTTAAAGTGTTTTTGACTTCTAAATTAAAAAAATAAATGGGAAGGAAAATACAGAATTCTAGAACTAGAATTCATGGATTTTCTCCTCGGTTCTGCCAAACTAATAAAATGTGATCTTCAGATTGCATATTTGTAAAACAGGTATATACACAGAATATGATCCTAGGATCATGGTGAAGATTAAGATTAATAGTATTTCATCACTTATGCATACATATATATACATATATATATGTTTGTGTCTATGTGTGCATGTTTATGTATACATATATATGTAAATATATATATGTAAAACAGACATTTAGTATTAGATGTATTCTGTTCATATATGCTTTGACTGATATATACTTGTGTATATATACACACAGAGAGAACTAGCACATAGTAAATACTGTATCAGAAATTATTACTATTATTATTGAGAAAGGCTCTATTTTTTAATTATAAAAATGCCTTACAATCTTCAGTGACAAACCTGTAGTATACTAATAAAATCAAACCATGTAACCTATTTTATAATTTCATGAGATATTTTCTGAGTGCTTTACATGCCAGGGACTGCATCAGAAGTTAAATATTTCAAATTGCATTTTGATGTGGTTAAGTGACTTGTTTTTAGGGTTAACTACTTAATTTGCCAAGTCAAAACAAATTTCTAAGACTATTTTAATTGTGGGAGACTCTCTGCCTCTTTCTTACTTAATCCAATTCTTTGCTTTTATCTATGTAAACTAACATCTACAGGCCCAGCTTCTTCTTATAAACTTTTGAGAAAAATCAGTATCTCTTGGATAGTGATCCAAAATAAACAGTTCAAATAAGATATGCTTTGGGAAAACACTAATAAACTTGCCTCTGGCAAGTGATTTGAGTTTCTTTGTCTTTCTTTTACTTGGCAAAGCTTTATTTGGGGATTTGAAAAAAAATTCAATGAAGAAATATGTCCTAAGACTCTACAAATGATACTTTATTGTAAGGTGACAATTCTCTCCTAAAATCACCCTACAAGACTGAAAATCGGGGTACTTTTAATTTTAATCTAAATAACACTGGAAAAGTACTGAATTTACCAACAAAACTAATCCTAAATATTAATTAAAACCTCAACATTCCATCAGTCAGTTGCTATCTCCTGAATATTTGTCCCTTCAGACTATAACTTAGGTAGTAGAGAAACAGTGCTCACCAAGGTGACACAACATTTTCTCCTAGCACTTGCAGTATTACAAACTATAGGGATTGTGAGAAATCAATGTAATGATCATAATAAAAAAATTCAAGATAGCAAAGAAGGTGATTCTGGAAGGTGGATATTCAGTGTGGTTCAAATGTTGCCAATGCTCCGAATTTAAAACATAAAAACTCTTTTGTTCCAAACCATTGATGCCCATGTCCTCTAAATTCTAAGCTGTTAGTTAAGAAGAAAGAATGAGAAATATTATCATTATTTGTTTTGTTATCCAAAGAGAAGAAAATTCACTATACCAAAGTATTGCTGGTTGAGAAAAAAAAATAACAAAACAAAAAAAGAAAGCAAACAAATACCATTTTGATATACATAGCACCTGATGTTGACTGGCTATCAGACCAGCTCCTGACATCTCTGGTTCCCATGTCATCCCACCTTCTTAGTAACAGTTAGGAAGAATTTTGCTAACTAGTGTTACAGCAGTCATTAATGATTGGTAAAATTCCAAAATCCACAACCCCTAGGAATTTTCCTGGATCCCCTACTTGGAGAAACACTGCAGGCCACTTACAGCATACCAAATGAGCAAGGTTGGCCTGGAAAACCATTTATGTAATTTCTCTGCTTTTGTTTTGGGGAATCTTCCAAAAGAAGTGTCTAGAGAATCAGATATAATTTGAACAGGGTATGCTAACGTGGCTTCAACAATGATTTTACTTTTCTTGTAATTTTGTACTTGATAGTCACTTTTTCCAGTGGTGTGTCATGCTGTCCCAATTGACTGTCTGGCCATAGTTTGCTCTGCTGTTTGCTATAGCAAAAAGTGCAGATATAAAATTACCTTCTTCAACTTAGTGTTAATTTCAGTGAAATCGCTCCAAATGCACCCTCTCCCACTTTCCCCCCTCTGTGTCTTTATGGTGAATTCAAGGGTCCATCATAGGTTAAGGGCAAATAGAATCCATGTTATATCTTAAAATAGTTCAAGAGCTTTATTTGAGTTAATAATTTCTTCTTGGTTGGTCTTCATAATAAATGACTAGCAAACATGTTTCCTTTTATTTTCATGTAGCACTTTAGGGTGAGAAATTTGATCACATATTGTGTCTAGCTGCAGCCGTCAACTGCTGACCTCTCCTAACAGCCCCACCCAAAGGGATGTGTTTTTCAGGAATAATTGCCTCAGCTGGACACCAGGCAGTCATCTAGAGAGATATAACCCTGATACTGAATCTAGGTCAATATGCCTGCTCACTTTGAAGCTAACTGCACCTACCAAAGTAAATAAACAAAATGGATTGCAACCCCTACACCCAGAAGACCTCTGTACAATAGTGTTACCTAATTTACCTACCTTGACATACTCAGCTATAGGGACTGAAATGTCCACAGTACTTCAAGGAATTTAATCAAACAACTCAAGTCACAAAAGAAAGCTTGAAACATTTGTTGTTACGGGTAGGTTGTCTGTATTTGTGTGAGAGTAAAGCAATTTCAGATATTTTGATTTGCTATTTTGCATTATTTCTCTCCTTTTAAAAGGGTGAACCTCAGGGAACTTGAGTGAGGAGGCGGGAAAGTAATTTGAATGGAATGTGTAAGAAGATTTCTCTGAATCATTTCATTCTCAAAGCTCTTTCTGTGCCACTTCGTATTCTACCCCCAGACACAATAGAATTCTTGATATACTTCAAGTTCAATTTTTAACTAAATTTGAAATTAACTTAAAATATTTCTATCACATTCACTTTTAATTCTTTGTCACTACCTGTGTTGTTTCCATCCTTCAAATTATGCCCTTGTCAGTGGTCCCGCAAGTGGGAAATAAGTGTGCAGAATTCACTGCTTTCAGTTTGTTTGCTAACCAGGCCTAATGTTTATTTTTTTTTCATTCAGAAATAAATTTATAACATCTGGAAGTTTTAAAAAAATCCATTATAAACCCAAAGGCTTCCTATGCTGGAAAGAGTGATCTTCCTTTTTTAAAGTGGTGGAAACACTGGGAATAACTAACACATTGAAAAATATAAGAACTTTGATGGTTACAAAGAGAAGAGACTATTCAGATGAGTTCTGCTGAATTAAGTTTTTCAGATATTAAGTTGCATGATATTTGATATCCATCACATTACATGCAAGACCATGTAACAACTACCACAGGTAGTAAAATAAAGCAAAAAGTCTACTTTCACAGTAGAGTCTCTTTCACTACTAAACTGTTAAAAATAATTTACTTTTATTTTTTAAATAGTTTAGTTATTTATAAGAAAGAGAGATTGTGAGTATGGGCATACCAGGGACTCCTACCTCTGCAAATGAACTCTAGAGGCATGTACGATTTTGTGCATCTAGCTTACATGGGTACTGGAATTGCAAGCAAGTGCTTCTAACCACTTAGCCATCTCTCTAGCCTCCAGATTATAAAAATCTGTAATTTAAAAGAAACTATGAGGTATGAAAAAGGTAAGAAAGAAGAAAGGAGAAGTTCAATGAGGAGAATCATGCCATGTAGATTCATTAATTTGGAGTTGAGTTTCAAAAAAAAAAAAAAAAACAGGATTTAAACACAGAGGTGAGAAAAAATCATTTCAAACAAACTAAAGCAAAGGCATGGAAACCACTCGTGTAGATTAGGTGCTGGCAAAGTGCACCATCAGATTTATTTTAAAGATAAAGCCCAATTCAGCGATTATCTAAAAGAACAGTGAACATTTCAGTGGAGTGGTTGTGGGAAATGGAGAGAATAGCTGGCAATGAGAGAATAAAGTAATATTAATTTATTCAGTGTAATCATCATGATTATCATGGTGGTATAATTTTTATTTGGAAAGTTCTACTTGGATTGCTTTGTTTTCATTGGAATGTCTTTACTCAATCACTTCATGAAATGTACGTAATATCTGAAAAATAAAGAAGTGAGGGTAGAGACTGATCCATGATATTGATCAATGATTTTTTAAGAAACACTGATGCCTAAGAATGCTAATCCATTATCTTTTGCATTGATCTGGACCTATATGTATAAAAGACTGTGCCTAAACATGTACATAACTACAAAAGGGGACGAGATAGTATATTACAAAAGACTATGCACAGGAATAAAATAAATACAAATAAATATAAAGTTAATGTAAAACAAGTGACATGGGCATTGCTCCATGACAGGTAAGACTTCAGAAGATAAGACATATATCCATCAGTAGCAAAAGGAGCCCATTTGACCTATTTCCTCCCCCCAAGAATCTAAAGTTGGTATTATTCCATAGAGGAATAGCAGACCTAGACACACAACTTCTTTAAACACACTTTAGCATATGCATGTGCATGTGTGTATATGTGTATCATTAGCAAGCATTAAAATTAGTTTTCATTTCAAGCATGCAAATTCAGTTCCTTGGCTTTGGCCTATCTCCTACCTCTATCAGCAGATTGAGATTTGGGCCGTTTTATCTTCAGACTTAATTGGCTACATTTGGTGAGTTATTGCAGCTGTGTTGGATACTGCAGAAAATTCCGAAGTATGACTCAGATGACAAATTATATTTGATAGAGAGTCCAGTGGGATCTGCAGAGAAAAGCTTCATCCTAAGAATGATTAAGTTAGCTGAAGACCCAATGGGGAATCCTGAACTCTTACATGATGTTGCATCCCAGCCGTGTGTCACTCTTATAAAATTTATAAAGTAATCATACTGTTTGAGGATGTGCTGCTGTGTTAGGTAAAGAGATAAATTCCAATTCCTAAGAATTTCAAAAACAAGTTCAGTAATAGCAATGATGGTAGATAAAGCCACCCCCAAAGCCTAAATTTATAAAGACTTCATTCTGGAAGACATGCTTTTAACACTGCTGAAAGTGCCATACTTAAAAGCCTAAGTCAATGAGTAAATGTTAATGAAGTAAATAACAGGTTTTGTCTACATAGAAGTCAGAATTTTATTAACTTCTGTGAAGAAAAATTTGTATAGAAAATGCAAAATTTCATTCCATGCAGATAAGGAGTTTTCAGGAATTTCACCTGAAGAATTTTGTCATCCTCTAATGACTCTCCCCCCATCTATATTTCTTCCTCTCTTTTTCTTTCTTTCAAATAAATAAAAAAGTACAAATAATGTGCCAAACTTATATTCACTCAATTCCTAAATTGCATAAATATATCGTTGCCACACTCAGTGACTAATCCAAGTGGAAAACATTGTGTAAAAAATGTGGAAAGTGTGCAGTTTAATTCCAATTCCAATGAGTAATTTCGAGAAACACATAACCTCCTTGAACTTTCTGTGCAAACATGGGGTAAATTTCAGCTGCAGAATACAAAGACAGAAATTGCAATCCTCAGGTTTAATAAGAAAAAAAAAAAACATGAAAAGAATGCATAAGAAAAGAGCTATTTACTATTTCCGGACTGCATTGTGGAAGAAACTCCCTTGTGATAGAGGTCATAGAAATGACAGTCTTGACAGCAGTGACAACTCTAGGATAAAAGAACTGATTAAAAAAGTGAGAAACAGGAGGTGAGGAGAAGTGGGGGAGGATAAAAAGAAACAACATGAAAATGAAAAGGAAGCTGTTGGGAGGAGGAAATAATGGGATGGGGAAAAGGGGAGAGGGATGCAAAAAATGTTTGAAAACACCACAATGAAACTAATTCTTTGTATACTATTTTCTTAATGAACTACATTAAAAAAAAATAAATGGAATAGAGCCACAGAGATCTCTCAGTGGTATGAGTACTTGCTGTGCAAGCATGAGGACCTGAGTTCAATTCCCAGCACCCTCATTGAAAAACAATCAATCAATCAAACAACGACAACAAATAAACAAGTGTGACTATGCACATCTATAACTCCAGCCCATGGAGAGGTGCAGAGACAGGAAGATCTCTGGACCTCCCTAGTCAGTCAGGCAATAAGCTCTCAGCTCAGTGAGAGATTGTCTCAAGGAAATAAGGCAGAAGAGCAATAAAAGAAAGCAATGGGCATCATCCATTGCCCACAGCACAGGTTTATTTTAAGGAACATTACAGTGATTGTAAACATAAAGAAATCTTCATAAGAATAAAACATCTCTTTAGCTAAAAGACATGTCACATAAATAAAGCAATAAAACAAAGTGTGGGGAAAGTGTGGGGAAGGAAGGAAGGAAGAAGAAGGAAGGAAGGAAGGAGGGGGAGGGGGGGAGGGAGGGAAGGAGGGAGGGAGGGAGGGGGGGAGGGAGGGAGGGGGAGGGAGGGAGGGAGGGAGGGAGGAAGAAATTGAGAGAGGGATAGAGGAAGAGAAAGAAAGGAAGGGGGAGAAAGAAATGGAGACAGGAGTAGGGAGAAAGAGAGGAAAAGAGACAAGGAAGGAAGGGAAAGAGAAGGAAGCAGGGAGGGAAGGAAGGAGAGGCGGCTCCTGGTCCATGTGTTTTTTATGATGGAGACAATTGATTTTCATATTGCTATTGTAGAGAGCACTGCTGAAATTCACTGGCCTACTGAGTTCATCATAGCTGAACTTATGAATCTCTCCCAAACTCCACTTTCCACTGACTTCGAAAATTAAATTATTGGTTAATAATCTGCCACACCCTTGCTTAGCCTCATCTTTCCAGCCATTCCTTGTCAAAAGAGATTAAGCACTGCTTTTCTTGGTGCAGGAATTTGTATTTTTGTCAAAGTACCAGATGCAGCTAAGACAGCAAAATTACATGTTTGCACTTCCTGGTTAATGTTAGTGAAGTCAGAAAGGTATAGAAAGAAATGTGTGCCCAGACCACATCAGCTGTGCAATTGCATAATAGGGTTCCCCAGTGTATGTGTTTCATGCAGCTGTGACACCAACTCAGAACTACACAGATACTAGATACTGTACACAGAAATACTTTGACATGAAAAACAGGATTTGGGACATAGGCACAAGCACTGTAACAGGACCTCCACACACACTCAACATGGGAAAGAACAACAAATCAGATGAGTTGCAGGATGAGTTCTACAGGTCTCTCCTGCAGACCTTAAACTAGAACAATGTTCCCATCTGCAAAATAGCAGCCAGCTCTCTGGAGTGAATGCATCAATCAGGAATAGTTCTCATGCATAAAAGGCTTTTATTTGAGTAGCCATATAAATCAAGAATTTTAGGACAAACAAAATAGTAATTGTATATAGCCTGCTTAAAATAAGGCATGAAATATTTTTAAATTAGCATTTATATTTTTACATATGAAATAATGCCAATATAAATGAATAAATTTTAATTTTTATCTATCATATACAATAGATAAATGTACTTTATATATTCACATATGTGTATTTGTATGTAGGTGCTGAAGACACCATTATAAAAACTCATCCCGTTTCTATATGTGTTTGAACAGAAGAAAATACTTGTGGGAGATAGCGAGGAACATCCAATTGTCACTTCCCCAGCTTCTCTCCATGATCCAGCAGTCCAGCAGTATGAATATGTTAGATAGTTACTTTTTTTTTTTTTATCCTTCAGCAGCAACTCTCCAATCCCAAATCAGAAGATGCACTGTGGTTTATTCTTGTTCTAATTTTTACCCTGTCATCTGATGATGTCATCTCTCTGGAAGATCTTGGTTTGAGCTCCTGTAACTCAGGAACATAAGGAGGTATGCTTATCAAACATATATATATATATATATATATATATATATATATATATATATATATTACACAAAATAATGGGAAAGGGGGTGTAGCATACATAAATTAAAAGACTAAACAAAATATTTAAGTGAGAATGCATCCCTAAGAGGAAAGTTTGATGATGACTGATGAGTCATTAAAATGACCTTAATGAACTATTGTTAAGCTGTGGAGAATGTTATGGGCACAGACTTAGAAATCACATGGTTAACATGAAAAAAAAATACATGTGGCCTTGGTTATAATTGGAATGCCCAGTGCAGATTACAAGGATGACTGAAGGAATAATGCCTGATGGCCAGAGTGTCAAGAAGTATCTTTGTCATTAGAAATATCTCAACATGGTGACAAATGTATCTTTCCTGCAGGGATTTATGAAAGATTTTTATTTGTCCTTCATTCAAATATGATCTAGACATGACTTCTTAGATAGATCCACAAATGTATTGGAAAGATGACTTGTTGGAATCTATACTTATGAAACTCTAAATCTAGAAATATTTATACTAATCATGCTACTAGTTAAGATAAAATGAAAATTTCTTCTGGTCCCTTTTTGCTGATATTCCATCTACTAACTTTTTTTCCCAGTTTTAAAAAACTCAAAATATGAAAAGTCTGAGATTTTCTTTTGAAAAAAATCTGTTTTGCTTTCTGAGAAGAATATAACTGAATATCTTATAAGAAGTCATTTAGGCTGGCTCACGAAAATTTGTGAGAGAGAAATGGAAATAACTATAGATAAGAATCTGTGAGGATTCCATTTAAACATGCCCAGATTCTTAGTTCTGTGACAATTTCATGAAATTTAACTTCCAGAAACCAGGGTGGGTGTATGCATGGAAAAGGCAAACAAAGTCTGCTTTCAGTTAATCTCTTACACTTCCCTGTTTAAATTGAGTTAGGGTGGATCTGGCAAGACTCCAATATAAAAATCCTCTAGGAAGATAAAATTTGCAAAATTTGCCATGCCTGAGAGTGAGTATCACGCACTTTCTGAAAATCATGCAGTTGTTAATGTTTCAAGAAGAAATTAAAACATGCACACATTTACTTCTGGCACAATACCACCCAGCACAGCATTGCTATATATGTTCCTAAGTTCTACAAACATATATTAAGGCACACGTATGTAAGAAACTTATACATGAGCAAATGCACACAAGCTCCAGATGTGCTATTTTTCTAACTGTGGGTTATGTCCTCTATAAGGGAAAAAGAAATATTAATCATTTCTTTTACTGCTCATGGGATGGGTGCTGTTCTCATATTTCAGAAAGGGGCTGGAAAGTGAGGGAAGCCAAACTTTTTCCTATTTAAGGCCAAAGCAAAGGAATCTCAGTGGCTGAGTTTTATGACGGGCCCGGTGCTGAAGGGCAGGGACAACTGATGGTGCTGCTTTGAACTGCTTTCCTTTCTCCTTTTTGCACAAAGAGTCTCATGTCTGATATTTAGACATGATGAGCTTTGTGCAAAGTGGGACCTGGTTGCTTCTTGCTCTGCTTCATCCTGCTGTTATCTTGGCGCAACAGACCAACGTAGGTAAGTAGGTACTGACTGCCAGAGGGCTTCTGGGTTTTTCCTTTTTCCTTTTTTTTTTTTTTTGTCTTTACTTCTTCTTCCATACAGGGGAAAAAGTAAGCCTTCCAAAAGACAATTTCCTCTATGAGCTTCTGATTGTGAAATGTTATACTGACCATCATTTTGCTTTCAACATTTGTTTAAAAGGAACCATGTCTTAAGTGATTTTAAAAGTTCCTTTGTTTTGTTTTGTTTTAAGTCAAAAATGTGCTTGTATTAACTTGTTTCCATGTTAAACTTTTAAAAAGCGGCTTTCAAATGTTCCCCGCCTGGCTTGTTAACATCTTGGAATGCTTCCCTAGGAAGCCTGGAAGTTATTGGTCTCTAATAATTTTTATGTTTTCTGTTGTATGCTGGTCTCTAAGGATAGAAGATTGAATGCTGTTTTTCAGTAAAATAGTGTATTTAGTAAACAGCCTGCTCTAAGAACCATGAACAGGAAGGCACCATGCAAGACTAGAATCACATTCTAACGTTTGCTTCCGTACAATGGCAGCAGAATATCCACCAATGTTCCTGAAATGGGTCTGACTGCGCGAAGTATGCCATTGTCTCTGCTTTCCTTGCATTCCAAGAATTTGCATAGTTGATTAATCCATGTTCTCCATTAGTTTGTGGTTGGGATTCTTTTATGTCCACATGCTTTGCTCAGCTGCATTCCCATTAATGAAGAGAACATTTTAAAAATGTTTTCAACAGGAATGTTTTAACTTTTCTGCAAACAAGGTAAAATACTGGTTTTCTTCCTCCCTCCCCCAAAAACTGATTTGGTGAATTTTCTAGTAAGTATATATGATTTTTAAGTTTAATCTCCAAATCAAAAACTTTTGACTCGTTTATGTAAAAGTACTTTTGTAAATGCATACGTTACTCATAGTCATGAAAATTCTAGACAAGATGAAGTACAAACTTTCATAGAAATAAATATTAGAAGGTGACTGTTAAAGCTAAAAGAAGCTGGTAGGTAGGTTTTATTTGCACACAATCCAACACGATTATATTTAGCCCTACAGTTTTTGCAATGTCCATGGCTACCAAAGAAAAGAAAAACCCATACTCCTTGTTCCTTAGTTGTCTCTCCCTCTTTTGCATTCATCCTCTTTCTTTCTCCTCCTTCTTACCATTCCACCTTTCTTGGCTCCTTAAGAACACCTCCCCCTTTCCTCCTCACTCATCACCCCACCCCCACCCTAGCACACCCACCTCTCCTCCTTGCTCCTCCTCTGCTTTCTCTCCCTCTGTCACTCCCTCCCTAATCCCCATGTGTCCTCCATCTGTTTTCTCTCTCCCCTTCCCCCCACTTTTCCCTTTCC
The DNA here is from genome assembly GCA_036365145.1 of Orientallactaga sibirica. Taxonomy (NCBI): domain Eukaryota; kingdom Metazoa; phylum Chordata; class Mammalia; order Rodentia; family Dipodidae; genus Orientallactaga; species Orientallactaga sibirica. The sequence goes on along the minus strand of JAEOAD010000004.1, from coordinate 29,222,548 downwards.
CTTGAACACTCAATTCTCTTATGAATTTCTCTTTCCCTTTACCCTCCCTATCCTGCCCCTTCTCAAAGATGCTGCAAGTCCCAGTTCTTCCTTGAGATGCTAAATGGTTGAGTCTCCTTATCATCCCAATAAAGATTTTTTGATTTCAGGGAAGGGGAAAGAACACAGAATTCTTATTTACAGAAAAGTCAAAAACTTTGGGGGTTTAGTTTCAAATACTCACACCGAATTTGTAGTTTCCTTGTAGTTACAAGTAGTATGAGATATAAGCCTTAGGGGTGTTTTCCTTTTCAATCCAACTTTAGGGGAAAAAAAGAGGATTTGATACCTATATTATATTAAATTCATAAAAAAGGATGAAAAAGGTTTATTTAGTATGCTGTTTTCATTTGTCATAAAAAAGAGTGTTTAGATGTTTTAAGACAGTGTATTCCGTCTTCTTGGTTTTAGCAGGAAATTCTGCTGGAGTGGGGAGGTTACAAGAGTAGATGCTGGCAGGCTACACACAGGACAGTTATAGAACTCTGAGGTGGGGTGTCTTGTATGTGATCTAGCAACCACTGAAACAGCACAGAACTAAAAACTGCAAACTTGTAGTCTACTTACAGGAGTCTTTTGGAGTGTAAAACATATCTCCATCATGAATTTTGGTCATTTTACAAATTTATGAATGTTTTATTTTATCCATGTATTTTATTCCAGCAATGGAAAAACGTGGTCTGTTTTATATTTCCTGTGGTTTATAAACATGCCAACTTTTAAGTGCAAAGACATGCCACCTAGTGGCTGACAGATACCATTTACATAACTTACTCCAACATGAATGTTTTAAAGCAGGATTCTGTATTTTAGGATGAGGGTTTGTTTCATATATATATATATATATATATATATATATATATATATATATATGAACTTAAATAATCAACTCTGCTTTCCTAAGGAAACAAAAAATGTTACTGATGAAATATCATCAAACACACTCCCACACAAGTGAATGGTAATGTAAGAATTGTTGAAAATGAATTTAAAAGTCACTTTTAAGTTACGTCTGGTGGCACAGACATACAGTCTCAGGTACTTGGTAGGAGGAGTAATGGATGCAGGAGGATCACAAGTTCAAAAACTGTTTGGGCTACAGAAGGAGGTCAAGGTCAACCTGGATACCTTAGTGAAGCTCTGCCTCAAAATAAAAAGTAAAAAGAGGGCTGAAAGTGTTGCTCACTATTATCTAGCAGGCATGAGGCCACAGGTTCAATCCTCACTATTATAGAAAAAAGTTAGCCATTTTCCAAATTCCACATGTAACTACTAAAAGATATTTCCATGGTTATCAAATGATGTCATCCTTATATGACGTAAGTACCTCATTCACTACTTATTAGACAGATAAATGTAAAGACAGATGTTATAAATATTACCAGTTTTAATATTGTATCGTTAGGGCAGTTCTAATGTGTTCTAATGTTTAAGCTTTTATATTTTTCTATACCAACATTACACAAGAATAAACAGTGGGCCTTTAGTTGAGTTTGGATTTTAAAAGTGTAAATGAAGTTAAATACTGAATACTTGTTTCATATTTTAAGAGTTTATTTTAATCATATTTAAATAATAAATATGTAACAAAAGCTAACATTCTCATTTTCTTTGGTTTGTCTTCTTTTGTCTTGAACCAAAGAAAATTACATAGCAGAAAGTCACAGGCAACAACTATGCTTTTCAATAAGGGAAAATTTGTAATCTCAGTCAGTCTGGAAACATGGATTTACTATGTAAATGGAGTATGCACCAGGAGAAGATAGAACATTGGAACCAAAAATTTGATATATTAGATAATTACAGAATACAAAACATAAATTAAGAGCATCTGAATTATCTTATGTTGTAACTATTTGTCAATAAAAGAAGATAGCAAAATAATTTATAGTATTTTGAAAATATGAGCTAATACATTTATAAATGTGAAAATGGTAGGTATGTTTTCTGTTCTGTACCAAAGTTTGAACTGGTAGATTTGTCTTCTTTAAGCAAAAGGCTCAGAAGTTTATGATTTAACAGAAAATTATCATCAGTTCTGTGAAAGTGTACATTGCAGGTAAATAAAGTATTATGTATACAAAACTTTGTCATTTCCATTCATGATACCTTGTATTTCTTTACACTTACACAGTATTCAACATCAGCAGACCTATAAATATACAGGCATTCCACTTAACTTTTAGTATGAAACAGTTCAGCATTATAAAAGAAGAGATCAAAGCCTCCAGAAAGATAATGATAAAGAAAGATTGGGAGTAAATGCCTTTTATCCAATTCAGACTCCAGAGTTGATTACTTATCCATAGGCTTATTTTGAAACATATGCTTTTAACAATACTATAGAAATAGTTGTAAGATAGCTATCTTCTCAGAAAGTCCCTGACCCACACCAACAGTCCTGGGAAAGGGCTGGAGTGATAACTCAGAGAACTTTACCACCTACCAAAACTCCATGGTTCACCTGTAGATGATGTGTTGGTAGTAGGGAGTTCCAAAGATTATGTAGTTCAGCTCATTTATTTTGTGACATCCAGTGATATCACCACCTTGAAGCCATTAAAGCAGATTGCCTGCAAGTCAGAGCTTGAAAGATGAAAAATGTTACTGCTCTTGCTGGACATGGGAAACCGTTGTAAAGTTTCCAGGTCTGCAATAACTTTCTGGAAACGTCCCTGAACTGTTACTTATAAAGATTTTTTTCTTCTGTTTCTTAGAAAAAAGTTTGGTTTCACATCATATATTTTTAAAAATCATGACTTTCCAAAGGGGGAAACCTTGCCCAATTTATGTCAAGATGGCAATGGAAAGTATGAGATAGCTATTCTGACACAATTCATTTGTTAACTGCAGTTTGGAGAGCTCCATTACCACTAGGATTTCTGTCTGCTACTAATGAAAACACAGCAGAAGTGGATTCCTTTCTGATTAACTAAAACAACCCTTGCTTTTTTTCCATGACCGAGACAAGCAGAGCCATTTGTAATGTAATCTTAATGAACAAAATAAAAAGTTCAAAAGAGGATAATAGGAAAACTGTCCAAAGATGCAAGCTTAAACTATAAAGAATTTAGAAATTATTAAAAGTTAAATTTACCTTGAAAATTAGCATTGAGAAATTACTTCTTCTGTGTCATACTCATGAAACTTCTTTTCTCATATGTATTTGGTTGTGGAGAATAACAGAGATCACATTTATCATAGAAATACTCTAGGAGTTACATAGCATGTTTAGAGTGTCCAAGTATTATTCAAAGGAGAATTTTTGTCAAAAGTTCACTAATGCAGTATCACTTAGTAACTATATGTTTTGAACATCAGTGTCTTAGACAACCTAAGCACAGTTTTGCATTGTAAGCAGAAACCTTGATGTGCTTGTTATTGCTGATGCTAGAGTCCTGCTTCTCTGCAGGTAGTGAAATGTATGCCTGGCTTGTAAATCACACTTTTATCCTGCTGGTGGTCTGGATGTCAACCAGGGTGGACTGGAAAATACAAATCTTTTTCCAGAGGTCAAGAGAAAATAAACCAAAGATACAAGTCCAGATGGTATCTTCCTGTTTTGAGAACAGATACAAATCCAGATGCTATTTTCTTGTTTTGAGACCAGAAAGAAAAGACAATTTGCAGATCACCATGATCCCTTGAAAATCTGCCTTTTTGCCCCTCTTGTTTTTGACCTTGTAGAGTTTCCAAGCCATGTGGGACAGAGTTTAGAAGCTAGTATCTTTCATCCTGTCCAGTCCTTGAAAGCAGAAGGGGAATAGAATGTTGCAGTTAAGAGTATCAAATTTTGGGAAAAGCTTCCTAAATTCATAGCTTACTTTTACCCTCTGAGTATATAACCTCGGAAAAGTTACTTAAGAGTTTGTCTCAGGGTCTTTACTGTGTAATGACTGCTGTAACAGCATTCAGTTGACAGACAGGTCCTTTGGAAAAAGGAAGAAAAGAGATCAAAACAGCCTGGCATGGTGGTACACACTTGTAATCACAATACTGTGCAAACTGGGGCAGCAACATAGTGATTTCAAGACTGGACTATAAAGTAAGACCATGTCTAAAAAAAAAGTAAGCTACTCAAAATAATGTCTACAGTAATACAATACTGCCAGCTTTGCTTAGCACTGGTTTTACTAAATATAGGCAAATACCATTACTCTAAGGAGGAAATGAAGTACCTAGTGATGGAGTGATAAGGAAGGTAAGATATAAAATCTACATTATCATATAAATTTAAATTTCAATAAAACAAATAGAATATTTTCAATGTCTTCATACTTTGACATAATTCAATAATATTAGCCATGCAATTGTTTATACCTGTGTATGATAATTTTAATTTGCTAATTCTCTATCTTTATGTTGGAAGGATAAACAATTAAATTGCAGGCATGTTTTAAGTAGAGACCTAAAATTCGTATGTCTGTAAGGAATAAAATAATAAAATACATAAAATTATGATTCATGCATTTTTCTTCTGGGGGAGAGGAAGACTAGCAGAATGTTCCTGGTCCATATAGTACAGCCATTTTTGTTTTTTTTTTCTCTCTTCCTTTTTTATTATTATTAAGAACATGTTTTGTATGGAGAAAAGAGCCTTTTATATTGAAGTTATCCACATATACTAGCAATAGATTTGTCCATTAAAATTCTTTTGCTAAGTTATCTAATATGTTTTTGATAGTATGGTAAGTATATAGGCAACAGAATTATTTTCATGCAATATTTTCTAGATATTAGAATTATCATTGTACAGCCTAATCAAAAATGTTTTAGTTTAGAAACAATATGATTTTAAAATACATGTACTCATAAAACGTTCCACTTCTAAAATAATAAAGAAAATTGTTATTGTAAATTATGTATATATTTAAATTTTATTTTTTCCAGATTTAAGAACACTTTTTACCAAGATATATATTCATTCAATAAGAAGAAATCATGCATCATTCAATTAACAATTTAATCAGATTCTGTAGGGAATATTATTTTTATTATAAAAATAATACTAGTACAAGCATAATTTGCATTAGTTTTCAGTTACAGCAATAAGTCTTTCAAATCAGAATTATAATATTATAATGGGAAATATTATAATGGGAAAATGTATACTTTTAGTCGGTCTGAAATAAATAAATAAATAAATAAATAAATAATACCTTGTTTGATTGCTGTAAAGTTCTAAAATGGAACTAGAAAGAAAAAAAAGAATGACTTATCATATGCTGGTTTCATCTTATTATTATAATTTAGTTCCTAAAAAGGAAATGAGCGTCTAACAGGTTGCTGGTGTGGTTACAGGTTGATTTATTTAGAACATTTTAAAAATAAAGAACAAGGCTGGAGAGGTGCCTTAGCACTTAATGCACCTGCCTGCAAAGCCTAAGAATGCCCTTTCCAATCTCCAGGTCCCATGTTTAGCCTGATGCAAAAGTGGCACAAGTGGGCAATGTCACACATGCACACAGGGGGGTGCACGCATCTGGAGCTTGTTCACAGTGACTGAGAAGCCCTGGCTTGCCCATTTTCCCTGTCTCCCTCTCTGTCTCTCTCAAATTAAAAAAAATAAAGAAAGAAAGAATAGAGGGCTGGAGAGATGGCTTAGCCATTAAAGCAGTAACCTGTAAAACCAAAGGACCCAGGTTTAACTCTCCAGGACCCACATAAACCAGATGCACAAAGTGACACATGCATCTGGAGTTCGTTTGCAGTGGTGAGAATCCCTGATGCGCCCATTCTCTCTCTATCTGCCTCTTTCTCTCTCTTCTTCTTCCTCAAATAAACACATAAATAAATAAATAAATAAATAAATAAATAAATAAATAAGAAATATTAAAAAACGAACAGAAACACCAAATGAAAAACTTTGGAACAGAAAGACTAAATTTAAACCTCAATAAAGAAAGTCATTGAAATTCTATTAGTTTGTGGAAAAGATGGAGATTATTTGCCTTTTGTTTAATGATTTTACAAAAATATGTACCTTATTTTTTAAAGCGCAAACCATCCTGAACATGGCATTTTCAAAAAGAAAGGAATAGGGCAGGAAAGAAAGATGGCTTAGCGGTTAAGGCGTCTGCCTGCCAAGCCTAACAATGCCATTAGATCTCCAGGTCCCAGGTTAGGCCAGACACAAAAAGTGATGCAAGGGCACAATGCTATACTTGCCCACAAGACAGCGAATGTGTCTGGAATTAGTTCACAGCAGCTGAGAGGCCGCTAGCGTGCCCATTCTCTCTCTCTCTCTCTCTCTCTCTCTGTCTCTCTCAAATAAAAAAAAAAGGAAGGAATAGTATGAAATTACTTTCTTCTGAATGTCATTTGTTACTCTATCTCTAAATGCTGCAAATGTCTAAAGCACTCCATCTTGAAATTAAAGTATTCTTTTCCTTGGCTTTACCTGGTATAACAGGGTACTTAAAATGAGGGTCATGAGACATCTAAGTCTGAGATTTAACTTCCAGTAGAACATACTGCTAACTACATATGGTCATGCACAAAATGATAAATTAGGGAAAGGTAGGCAATACTCCATTCTTTCAGCAAAAGTGACCAAAATAGAAAAACATGCAGAAAAAAAAAGATTTTTTTCAGCCACAATGGTCTACTTAAAAATTTTCCAGAAAGGGAATCTTCAAGACCCCTATCTTTCTTTTAAATGAATATGAAATAAGATATGGCAGCACAATTCTATTCATTTTTATTATTTAGGTATCCTATTTTTATTCTTTACATATAGAACCACATGACCTTCTAAAGAAAAAATTGCATGTATACAAATGTTTGATGTCACTAGCACATCAAAAGAAAAAAACCTCACACTAGCAGTTGACTTCATAATTGACAGTAGCATGGTAGTTACCAGAGGAGTGGCTGAGGAGAAAAGAGGAGTGGGGAACAATGGGGGAAAAGTTTATAAAGACATACTAACTAACAGGTTGAACCAAGAATATCCGGTGTGGTTTTGCACAGTCTTATGACTATAGACAATAAAAATGGACTGCTTATTGAAAAAAAGCTAGAAGGGGTAAATATAATCTGAATTAAACATTATACAAAATATATTAAATGAGATTCTACTGAAGTGTAGAATTTTTATATTTTTGTATTAGTTAAAATAAATTAAGGGGCTTGAGAGATGGCTTAGTGGTTAAGGTGCATGCCAGCAAAGCCTAAGGACCCAGGTTCAATTCTCCAGATTACATGTAAGCCAGATGTACATGGTGGCACATGCATCTGGAGTTTGTTTGCAGTGGCTAGATGACCTGGTGTTCCCATTCTCTCTCTCTCCCTCTCCCCCTCTCTGTCTCAAATAAATAAATAAATAAATAAATAAATATGAATAAAATAGATTAATATATTAAAAAGAAAAGAATACAGAAATAAGTTACGCTAAGAAAAGTTAATATGTTGAAGCTCCTGCTTTTTAAAAAAATGATGTTTGCAATAAAATTTAGAAATAAGCTAAATGCAATACACTGATTTAACCTAACTCAAATAAATACATTTATCAATTTAATTAGCCAATGTTATGTCCATTTATTTAATAGTTTTCAGTGCAAATGAAAAACTATATTTCTTATAATGTGAGAACATGAAGTCTAAACATGGATCCTTTCCCCCTATTTAAAATTTCAGTGAAACTATCATTTTTTTTTTAATTAACTGTTAAACTGGTCAATTGCAACACAAAGAACTGATTGTTGAACTTTAGTAAAACGTGACATTTGCAACTGTACACATTCTTGAAAATGAGAAATGGAAGCAGCTTCAGTACTCTGCAGAGATTATACATTTAAACTTCCCTTTTTGTAATCTTTTTGCTAAACATTTAAACTCCAAATTCTTTTTCTGAAAAATATATTTTATTTATTTAAGAGAGAGACAGAGGGAGAGAGAGAGAGAGAGAATGGGCCTCCAGCCACTGCAAATGAACTCCAAATGCACGCACCCTCTTGTGCATCTGGCTTATGTGGGTCCTGGAGAATCAAACTAGGGTCCTTTGGCTTTGCAGGCAAATGCCTTAACTGCTAAGCCATCTTTCCAGGCTTAAACTCAAAATTCTTAAATATTACTCTAAAAAGGAAGAAAGTGGAAGAACAAAAGTTTTAAAAGATTTTTATTTGGGGCTTTAACAAAATAAAAATTTCATTGTCTACACAAAAACAATGAACTAAGCAGGACATTATTCCCACAAATGCTTGCAGATGTTTAGAAACTTCTTATTTATTTATTCATTACAGGCAAAATATCATGGTAATCTTCAAGACCTAAAGTTGTGTTTAACCACAATCCACAATTAACACTTTCAGAATTGAGGTTAGTTTTTAGTCTGGCATTCCCTAAACTGACTCATTGTGAATAGCTGGTGAGTTTTCAATGCCATGCATATAATTAGGAACCAAGTCTAAAATTTTGGTGGAAACAATTTTAAGCCACAAATGCACATGGTTGTGATTCATATTTTTTCCTATTATTTTTTACATATTCCTTGCCAATATTTGTTTTTAAGTACCTTGTTTTATTTTGGAGATTTGGCAACTTCTTTACACCTGTGTGGGATATACAAGGCTTTATATTATATAATGTTAACTAACAGAGTCAGTAATGACATTCAACCCATACAATAAGCTTGATCAAGATCTCCAAGGAAAATCTGGAAGATTTTTATGCTGCCAGGATTAGCTCAGTTTTCCCCTAACTTCTCAATGAGGATAATAAACTCCACATCTCCATAGTTAGTAACAGAAGCATCCTTTTAGTTGAATGCTCCCATCTGCCATTAAACTAAAGAATAGTAATTGGGCAGAAATGTTTATTTTCAGTTGTTCAATTTGTAGCTAAGTTCTTAAATGTTTCTCTAAAGGGAAAAATGTGATTTCTATAATGGAGGAAAAATCCAAAATATCTTCATATAAACTACTATAAGTAGTCATAACAAGAATCCCTTTATCAGAACACAAGAAAATGTCTTATCTTCCCATCTATTTTCGAACAGGTGAAGTAGGATGTACCTATCTCGGTCAGTCCTATGAGTCTAGAGATGTGTGGAAGCCAGAACCATGCCAAATCTGCGTCTGTGACTCAGGATCTGTTCTCTGCGATGACATAATATGTGACGAAGAGCAACTTGACTGCCCCAACCCAGAAATCCCATTTGGAGAGTGTTGTGCAATATGTCCACAGCCTTCAACATCTGTGAGTCCGCAGAACATGTCTACACATAGGAAGTCCATGACCAACATCCATATGTAAATAGATGAAAGGAGATACAAGCTTTGTCTGCTAACAGTGCTGTTGCCATGAGAGGTGACGAGCATTGGATTTAAAGCAGGATTTGGGAGTAATCTGGGTTAAGACATAAACAGAAGACAGTGACATTCTCCATGGAAACATGTTTCTGTGTTGTGTTTAATCTGTGTAACCTTTCCATTTGTTAGGCTCCAGTCCCTCCTGATGGCCATGGACCTCAAGGCCCCAAGGGAGATCCAGTAAGTACACATTTCTCAGTGTAACAAATCTAATGCTAATCATAGTTCCAGGAATAGATGTGGGTTTTTTGTCATGTCCTTTCCATATGTGGACTTTCATTAATCATAAATTTTCATTAATCTCATATATTTGAATAAATATACCAAATAGAAAGTTCAGAATTATGTATGCAAAGATTCAGATCTGCTAGCCTTCAAATGTCTTCATCCCTTACCAACTTAAGAAAAAAATGTACAATTTATAAAGGGATATATTACATATCAATTATTCACATTTTGATAAGGAATCTTTACGGCAAAGGTAATATTTATTGCTAGTCACATAAAGCCGAGAAACAACCTGAAGGGAGGATCAGCCAATCACACCTCACCAGGGCCCCAGCTGAAACCATAGAGTAATGCGAGGGAAGGGCAAGAGTACAGCATTCTTGGGGATCACCACACCAGAAAAAGGCTGAAGGAGATAAACACAGAGAACATCCAAGTCCTACTAAGCCAGATATCCAGAGACACAGAGGCTCCCAAAACCTCATCACTGAAGTAGAACTAAAATGATCCCAATGTGGCTCAGGGAAATTCGCAGAAGAGGGACAGAAAGAATGTTAGAGCCACAAATTGGCACATTATGCACAGAGACTTGGCCTATCCCCATAACTCTTGACTACCCCCACAATGCATGACCCACATTCCCCATTGATGAGGGTCTCTTTGGAAGAGGGAAGACGGAAAGGAGGATAATGGAGTCACCAATATGAATGTAAAATTAGAATAATATAAATAAAAAATAAATTATTAAAAAATAAATAAAAATAAGGCAGAGAAACAAAAACATGATAATGATACTGAATCAATAGGTCTCTTCATTGGTTTATTTTTTTACCTCTGATTTTTTTAGGGCCCTCCTGGTATTCCTGGAAGAAATGGTGACCCTGGCACTCCTGGAAATCCAGGTCCCCCTGGTCCTCCTGGCTCTCCTGGAATCTGTGAATCATGTCCAACAGGTGGTCAGGTAATAAACTGATGGAGTAAAATATCCCCCTATAAAAAATTACTTCATCTTTATTTAGCCTATGTAACATCTCTCAATTGCAAATCTTTATATCTGTTCTTCTGCTTTATGTATTTAACAAATCCTTATTTAGTGCTTACATGTGCTAAGTACTATTCTAAGAGCTTTACAAGCATTCCTTTGTGTTCACCATGCTAATACTTTGCTATAAAATCCTTGCAAAATTCCCAATTCTTAGCAAGTATATAGCATATTATGTTAAGAAGAGCACTAACTATTCCTAAAAGAATTAATTAGGAGCATGTGAGAACTGTTATAATAACAAGATAACCTTTATACCTCTCCTATTCTCAGTGATACAGTCTCTGAAAGCTTGCACTCAATCTAGTGAAAGAACCATAAGCTTTGTTTATTCACTTCAAATTAAATGGATACTTCATACTTTAAAAAAATCCTGGTTTTTAATTTTTTTATTGATTTGAGAGCAAGAAAGAGGGAGGGGGGGTGGACATGCCAGGACCTCTAGCCATTGCAAATGAACTCCAGGTGCATGTGTCACCTTGTGCATCTGGTTTATATAGGTCCTGGGGAATTGACCCTGGGTCCTTTGGCCTTGCAGACAAGTGGATGGGGCTGGAGAAATGGTTTAAGCAGTTAAGGCACTTGTTTGGATATCTTTTACTTGAGGCAAGGCAACCAATGAACTCTGACCATAAAGCAAATAACCAAGCAAATAAACATGACAAAATTTCTGGTGAATGGATTTAGAAGAAATTAGAAAACACATATACACCAATATCTATGAGTTTTAAAAGAAACTTTTTGAAAAAAAAAACAATTCAATAAGAAGCAAAACATATTTTCTAACTTATTCAGGGTTACCAAAAAAGACCTGACTCTAGCAAGAACTCAAAATAATCTTCAAAGAAATGCAATAAGTATATAACCCTTTCTCCTATTTTTTGCTTATTTTCTATTAGGATGCATAATTTAAGGTTTATTTTTAATATGTAAAATAGAAGCCAGGGATGCATATTTTACCTGTTTCATCAGCTGTTAGAAAAAATAATTTTACTTCTACACTTTCTAGTTGAAAATAAAAACTTTGGATTTTGTTGACATCAAGGCAGTTTCAGTTTCAGATAGTCAATGAACCTATTTATATTATAGTTATTACTTGGGCATAGTGGTTTCACTAAGAGTACCTAAGACCAAATTTGGAAAAGATTAACATTGAATACAAATAATTGAAATATTTGTGCATTACACAGACACATATTTATATAGAATGTCTAATACTTAAATTCATAGACAGACAAGAAAAGCAAGATTATACACAACACATATGGCAGATGGGAGTCATCTATCAGTGACTAGTATTTGTTGCATGTATCTCTTCTAAAAACTACTAAAAATAACTAAGACCTATATATTACAATTATCAAATCTATATGCTTGTGTGTTTGTTTTTTCTTTTCTTTTCTTTTTGCTACAGAATTATTCTCCCCAGTTTGATTCATATGATGTCAAGTCTGGAGTAGGAGGAGGAGGACTCGGTGGCTATCCTGGGCCTGCAGTATGTGCAAATATTTCTGAGCATATTAGTTTAGCCTTTGATTCCTGAATATTGAACTATTTTTTTTCTAAAAGCATATATTTTCATGTAATAGTAAAAAATGGTTTATTTGCTATTACAGTGACCTGAGAACATAATGATGATATTCTGTCTCTTCTATATAACCCATTTGTTCCTCGTGGCATGTCATATGCCAGTTCAATCACTTCCTAACATGCCTACCTGTGCTGGAGGCTCATTCATTTTATGCTTAGCTCTTACACTCACTCATTCTCTAATTTTAATGGTATTTTGTTACTTCCTGTGTTCTTTTTCTTTTCATCTTTCCCACACAAGTTGTTACAAGTGTTCTTTTTGTAATCTCTTTCATTTATTAAATGTTACTTTCTATATGATAATCCCAGTAATTAGTGTTCAATATCACAGTCCACCTTGCCTTCAATTCTCAAATTGCAAGCCTATATTTCTACAATTCATTGGTTCTTTAAGTACATTTACTTTAAACAATAGCTATTCACCTTGTCCCAGAAGAACCTAGAATTTTGAAGGAAGGAAATTATAAAGAGCACTGAGACCTGAAATTATGTGTATAAAGACATGAGCCATGCGAATGACCCTGGCTGTGGAATAGTGTTAGAAATGGTAAGGAAGGCTCTTTGCACAAGTAACAGGATCATTCCTGCAAATGCAGTGTACCAGTAAATTCTCAGGGATGGTAAAAGATGGCTTCCATACCATAAACCTCATATTTGTGGTTTCTAAAGTTAAAAGACACAAATTTTGAACAGTAGACCAAAACAACCTGTTAAAGAGCCTTGGAACTGGTATAAAGGAAAATGAAAAGTGATTTTTTAAAAATAAATTTATGTAGCATTAGGAAATGTCAACTTTTTGTATCTTTCAAAGCCACAAGGAAATGTGAAAACTAGGTACTAGCTAAATTCATGTCATCAATTCTATTTTTAATAAGATATACAATACTAAATAAAACTACTATTTACTGCCAGTCTATAAAGGTGATTGCAACATAAATTTAATTATGAGCTATGATTTACATTCGTTATCAGAATTCAAAAGGAGTGGACTAATGGTTTTCTAGTTCAGTCTGTATTTCTGAACGATGAAAATCAGTTTGCTGCAATTTAAGATCATCATTGTGTCATCGATGATGATTCTCTTGTGTATACCTTAAACCTCCACAACATTGCAAGTCAGAAAGCATACATATCTCCATGAGGTTTGGTGTTGATTGTTATTACTACTTTAGAAACTTTATCATAGTATTTATAGTATGCAAATAAACAACTTTCCACATTAAGTATAGCTGTGAGATAAAAAAAAAATAACTTCTTCCCTAATGAGTTATCAACCAAATATTGCAAGGGTTCTCAGCGCATTTTTGTACTGATTTCTCTCTTCTACATTCCCTTCTTTAAGGACTAAGTTTTAACACTTAAAACATTGAACAATAACTCTTATGGGTTCTAGGGTAATTTTATTTGTTGCAAGTGCAAAAAACCAATCATATCCCTGAATCATTATCAAATGATAAAATATAGTTACTTGTATTTTTAAAGATGTTAACATCATATGTATACAGTTGTCTGTCTAAGGCATTGGTACAGTACATTTCACATTCATTTATTTTGTATTTACCTTTCAAATTTATATTCCAGGGCCCCCCAGGTCCTCCAGGTCCCCCTGGTACATCTGGTCATCCTGGCTCCCCTGTAAGTATAATTACTAGAGATGTGTTCTTCTGAACTAATATTCAAATCAGTTAATACAAATCCTGATATAATTTATTCATCAAAGCATGAGCAGTCTCAACTAAGTGGAGATGTCACAAGCAAGAAGCTGATTATTTTTAATCTTGTAATTTCATATTTATTTAGGTTTATTTATTTATTGATTTACTTGAGAGAGAAAGAAGCAGAGAGAAAGAGGGATAGATATAGAGAAAATGGACATGCTGGGGCCTCCAGCCACTGCAAACAAACTCCAGTCACATGTGCCACCTTGTGCATCTGGCTTATGTAGGTTCTGGGGAACAGAAATGGGGTCCTCAGGCTTTGCAGGCAAGTGCCTTAATTAAATGCCTAAGCCATTTATCCAGCCCTAATTTCATATTTATTTCATTCCTTCAATAGTTATTACCAATTAGAACTTTTGTAAAATTAAATTACCTGTTTCATTTATAAGCTATATAGTTTTCTGCTAAAAACATTCAATTTCAATGGTAGTCTAATCTGAAAGCAAATGGTTTCAGTCTTCATAATCAAGAATGGAATTTTATGACTACATCCACAAATGCTCATTTCTAATTATCTGAAGATTGTGTTACAAATACTTACAAAGGATTCTATTCTAGGGTTCTCCAGGATACCAAGGTCCTCCTGGTGAACCTGGACAAGCTGGTCCTGCAGTAAGTAACACTTAAATATGTACTTAGCACATTGACAGCTTGATATAGACAAATCTATATTTACATAATTTTCCCATAGGTTTAGATTATGTTATGTTTGAATTTCTATATAGTAAAGACAAGCTTACACTTGTATCAAAAGTCTTAGATATTACTGGTTAATTAGCTATGACAAAAATCCAATTCCTAGAATTTACAAAATTCCCCTACCCATTATATGTATTTAATGTTTCTGTAGATTTAGGTTACCCTCATATTTATTCTACTGCTGGAAGTATGTGCATACATATATCAAAATGTAGTAGAAATAAGTTTGATTCTACCACAATGGTATACCATGCAAATAAGCAAAAGGTAATATGGAAATTTTTAATACAATAAATATTTCAAGATATTTAGCAATGCTTTTGTATCTTGATATATTCAATATCTCAAAAATGAGAAAGCACATTAATGAAGACATACATATAGTAATAATAGCATATAACCAAACATTTATAGATATATTTGTTTTCCCCTTTCTTATTTTAGGGCCCTCCAGGACCGCCTGGTGCTATAGGTCCATCTGGTCCTGCTGGAAAAGATGTAAGTTTTTAAAGATTGAATGAGACTATAGCAAAATTAAACTTGAATGCTCTGAGCAAGATATGTGGTGTTCCCCTATTTCAGAATCTCAGAAGGGGAAACTTCATTCAAAAATTATTTATGCCCTAACAATATTTTAGTTCATACTAATGGTTGACAGTCTATATTGTGTTTGCATAGCAATATATAACATTTGTTAAATTATAAACTAATAAAATCCTTGAATATTCTTATTTCACTAGAGGAATAATGAAAACCATAATGAAATATAATGAAAAATATTGGTATTTCATGAGCCTAAATATTTATAAAAATAAACATGTTATTTTTAATTTCTAACAGTATTTTTTCAGTAGTTTGTGGATGAATCATAATATTTTAGTGATGAGAGGCATGTTTTTTGTTTATGTTTGTGCCAGTGTGAGATACTTCCCTCAGTCTTTCTACTAAGAAAACTAGGCAGGTGACTCACACCTGTAATCCTAACACTCAAGATGTGGAAGAGAAAGGATAAGGAGTTTAGGCCAGTCTGATCTACTTAAGGATATCTGAATAAATAAATAAATAAATAAATAAATAAATAAATAAATAAATAAATGAATGATAAACCTCAGTTAACCATTCTACTGAATACTTCCTAAGGTACAATCAAATTATTTATTGGCTGCACTGTATTTCCTCATACACAAGCTCTTATGTAGTCTTTATTTCTCTATCTAGGGAGAGTCAGGAAGACCTGGACGACCTGGAGAGAGAGGACTGCCTGGACCTCCAGTAAGTCTTCCCCATTTAATAAACTAGTTGGAACTGCCATAATTATCTTATGTTGAAAATTATCACATTCTCAAATTGCATCAAACTTTAACATAGAAGGCAGTTTACTATTATATTGAGATTCTATTTGAAATTTCATTAATACCTTTCTACTCATTACTTTTAGGGAATCAAAGGCCCAGCTGGCATGCCTGGATTCCCTGGCATGAAAGGACACAGAGTGAGTAAGAGATGCTAAACTATGAGCTACTCCATTTGGTGACATTTATTTGCTTAATCAATTTGACTGGCAATTGAACGTATGACTGAAATAGTTGGTTTAATTTATCTTAAATGTCTACCAACTTTATTTGTTGACCAAACTAATTAACTTTGGAAAATAATTAAGTTTATTTAAGAGTGTGGACTCACAAAAGAAAACTTATTTTCTACACATGACCAAAAAATAAAAATATGTAATTAAGCTTTATTCAAAGATTTAGTCAATATAATTTACAGAGTGAGATGAGTATTTCTGTTTTTCTCAGAACACTAGGTAGACTCAGTCAAGTGGAAAAATCTAGCAATTCAATATAAATAAAATCTAGAAAACCAATGTTTACTAGTTTAGGGGAACTTTCTAATCTGTCTAAATTGAACTTTGTCATGGTTTCATGTTTTTTAGCTATAAATCAATATCAAATGTCTTCTTCCCATTTTATACTTCATATTATTTAAATTAACATTAAAATAGTTATATGTAGTGAAATAAAATAATAATCTACTGAAAAGTTTACAAGCCACTGTGAATTGTTCACAGATTTTCATATTTTCACTGCTTTTTAGGGCTTTGATGGAAGAAACGGAGAAAAAGGTGAAACAGGTGCTCCTGGATTAAAGGTGAATCTAAATAATTCTTTCATATCTAAATCCACTTAAATTCTGAAGAAGTAATCAAAATTCACATAGTAGAACTTATTTTTTTCTGACATCTGCATTTTGCATATTAAGTATTGAATGTGAGTTAATCTATTGAAGCTCTTGAAATCTGATTACTTGAGGGATCAAAATTAGAAATAGTAGAGCTTCCCAAAGTAACTCATGAGTACTTCATGTCTAGTCCCCATGCTGTTAAAATACAAAAATTAAGATTTCTGATCAGCACAATTGTAACAGCAATTTGATATAATAAATACGTGCATTTTCCTTAGGTACCTTAGTATTTTCCATAATATAATATGTTTTTAATGTTAAAGTATCTTTCTGTTATATACCATATAACATGCTTTATATACTTCTAGGGTGAAAACGGTCTTCCAGGTGACAATGGAGCTCCTGGACCCATGGTAAGTGTGCTTCTTATCAAATAATTTTCACTCTTACTATTAGAAATGTAACCCAAGGCCTGCTTTGCTCCTTCCCAAATGTTCTGACATGTGTCAAGTTCATAGCTTGATCTTTCTTCCAATGTTCTCTCCAGGGTCCAAGAGGTGCTCCTGGAGAGAGAGGGCGGCCAGGCCTTCCTGGAGCTGCAGTGAGTATCACTACCAACAGTGCACACAAAGTGACAGAAATTGTCCTTCCTACACAAGTGAACTTTAAAAAAAAACTCAGTCAAATTATGGTTATAATTATATAGAAATGAGTTTTCACTCTGTTGAAAGGTTGGTCATTAGAGCAAAATAACTGTGTTCACTACTAAAAACATAGGATCTTACCCTACTGCATTTCATCCTTGAGGGGTATCTGAATCTTAACATATCCACCAAAAATATATAATTAGTAAGTAGATTTTAATATGCTTGAGGAAAACTCAATTCAGTGACTTTGAATTGTCGTCAAAATGTTTATTGTGACCAACCTTTCTAAATCAGAAAGTATCTGAAACAAACTTCATTTTTTAGGGTGCTCGTGGTAACGATGGTGCTCGAGGTAGCGATGGGCAACCAGTAAGTAACTTTGCATATCAACCTGCTTTATTCTAAAGTACAGAGAGATTATACATTATTTTATAGTGTTTCTCTCTGTATATGCATTATGTCAGACACATGTATTGTTTCTTGTTGATTAACATGTAAAAATTTAAATTAACTAATCTTAGACCCAATAATCAAGACAGTACATCAACATCTGATTCAAACTGATAGTAACCCTATAAACAGAATCTAGTTATAGTCCTTATTATTCTTGACCAGTTGTTAACATCTTTATGGTATTTATATTTGACATATTACAGTGGATATGACAATTAAGAGACATAAAGTATATAAAATAATACATCTATTATATAAATGAGAATACAAAGACTCAAGGCTAAGTATCCTGTGCAATCACATTATTTATGGCAAGGGGGGATCCAGATTTTCTACCTTAAATTTTATGTTTATTAATATAAAACTTTCTCCACCAATAACCATTTGTGAATTATGAATCCCACTTTTATCTGCTTAAGTGTCTTCTACGTTTTATATGCTCTCTATTATTACCTAATTTAACTTAATTAATAACTCTATAAAATGCACACTATTTTAGGGCCCCCCTGGTCCCCCTGGAACTGCAGGATTTCCTGGATCTCCTGGTGCTAAAGTAAGGATGGATTTCTTTTGAAGAACATAAAAACATCTTGGAGACAGTAACTAAAATGAATATTTAATAGTCTCTTACAGTTGACTTTAAGACAATTAAATGTATATCTATTTTGATTCTAAAAGAAATGTTATTCTCAGCATTCAGCTATCCCAAAATCTCTTCTGATACCCTCCTGTTTTTTTCCCTGACTCTTTCTGAGAAATAATTATAACACAGTTATACAAACAATTACTATTTCTTCTGATTTGTTTCTCTGCTTAACTGCAGTACACAGATAAATTACTGTAGCTATTTAAACTTTGTGTTTGAGCACAAAAACTGATTAGAAGCAGGAAGGAAAGCTGACTACTTTGGGTTGTATCTTATAGGGTGAAGTTGGACCTGCAGGGTCCCCTGGTTCAAATGGGTCCCCAGGACAAAGAGGAGAACCCGGACCTCAGGGACATGCTGGTGCTCAAGGTCCTCCTGTAAGTGGCAACAGTGGCATTTAACAGGAAGAGAGCTATTACCCTTGCTGTAGGTGATCAACTGTGTTAGTGTTGCTGTCAATTAAAACTGCTCTACTACTCTACAGTGATTCTACCATGATAAACACTGATTTGATTCCCAGTGAATTGAATGTTCATGTAATACAAAATAGACTATGGATAGGTTAGCTTATCTGACACTGAAAAAAAAAGTGTCCTAAACTAACCATCAATTAGAAAAATTCAAAAAAGTAACCCAAGCCCTCCTCTATTTATGTATTACTTAATAATTCATACCAGAGGTATATTATCGCTCATTTAAATAATTATATTAATTTTGTCTACTTTTATATGTTGGGCTATGGTTAGGGGAATCATTTAATTGCTATAATACATAAATACATGTCAGTTAAAATTTCACAAGAATTCCAAATATATGTTTACTCTTTGCATTATAATAACATATGCTTCCTTGTGTGCCTAGGGCCCTCCTGGGAATAGTGGCAGTCCTGGTGGGAAAGGCGAAATGGTAAGTTGTCCCTGCATCTCATCCTCAGCTCATTCACCCACATTTAGATTTAGATTTACGTGAGATACTCAGAAACAAAAGTTCAAGCTTGGCTAATTTTAGCATTCTTGTGCTATTCTTAGGGTCCCGCTGGCATTCCTGGAGCTCCTGGATTGATGGGAGCCCGGGGTCCCCCAGGACCACCTGGTACTAATGGGGCTCCTGGACAGAGAGGAGCTGCAGTAAGTTCACTTTTGCTTTATTGCACAAAGTTGTTGGTTAACTCAACAAAATATTAATCGCCTCCTTTTGGCTCCATTGCATTTGAATTTATATTGCTCTTACTCTTCTCATTAAATAATGTCTTTCTTGTGATACTGTTACACAAATTCTCCCTCATTTTACATGAAGATTTGCTTCATTTTAGGGTGAGCCTGGTAAGAATGGTGCTAAAGGAGAGCCAGGAGCACGTGGTGAACGGGTAAGTGTTGACACAATAGATTGGGTTATTTCTTAAGAAGCTGCAACATAGTTGGAAAATAAAATGGTAAAACTTTTGCAATGAAATTCAGTCATAATTTCTGTTTTTAACTATCAACTTTTTTAGGGTGAAGCTGGTTCCCCAGGTATTCCAGGACCTAAGGGTGAAGATGGTAAAGACGGATCACCTGGAGAACCCGGTGCAAATGGACTTCCAGGTGCTGCAGGAGAAAGGGTAGGTCCTCCATGGACAGCTAACAAAAAATAACAACTGCTTCACTTTTGAGATGAAGCACCCACTGTTCTTTTATCTTTACTTCATTGATAGTTTGGTTTAGTCTAGTTGTTTTAAGTTACCTTAGTTCAATTTAGTTCATAGTTTAGTTTAATTCAGTTCATTTCTATTCAGTTTATTTAGTTCATTTAGTTTGAGATACGGTTTCAGTATGTATCCCAGGCTAGCCTGGACCTCAATCTGTAATCAAAGTTGGCTTCAAATGCCTGAAAATTCTCCTGTCCCAGCTTCACAAGAGCTAGGATTATAGGTGTAAAATACCATGCCTCACTTTAAAAGACATGGAAAGCCAATAATAGTGAATTGGATTTCTAGAGACATTGTCCCATATTGTACACCAGGCAGGCCTGCACCTCACAAAACATTTCAATCTGGCCTGGAGCTCACAGAGATCCTTCTACCTCAGCCTCACACATATTGAGATTAAAGGTGTGAATCACTCATTCAGCTCTCTTCTGATTTTCTTAAACTGAGTACCTAACCTGTTGTCTAAAGAATTGAAGATTATTTTTTTTTGTTGTTTTTTTTTGTTTTGTTTTGCAAGGTAGAATTGAAGATTATTTGTTTGGCCTACTATGTTTTTGCCTCCCGATATTAAAGATTCTGGTGTTTCTGGTTTTTGATTTTGATTCTGGTGTTGGTTTGATTTTGGTGCTGGGGACTGAACATAGGGCCTTAGACCCACTAAGCAAGTATGCTACCACTGAATTAATTTCCCAACCTATGTTTTTATGACATGAGAATATCTTTATTGCTATGCAGAAATTATAGAAATTTTTAATCTTTTAGGCTGAAATACTTGGCTTGTTATTTTCAGGGTGCCCCTGGATTCCGAGGACCTGCAGGAGCAAATGGCGTTCAGGAGAAAAGGTACTAAAACTTTTAACTTCTTCCGCTCTAAGTACCGGTACAATTATATGTTGCTTTTCTATATTGAACTTAAAAAATCCTCACGGTATGAAACAATGATTCTACTCCCTGCTCAGTTACTTGTCTGGCATTGTAACTAATGAAGCACATATCTCAGCAACACTGTGAGAATCATGCAAACTAAAATATGTGAAAGTTCTTTGAAAACTCTAAAGTGATTCCATACCATCAATGGTACTTGACTTTAAATGTGCACTGTTAAGCTCTACTGAGTGCTTGTTTTAAGTATGTGACATTCGTCATCATTGCTTCAAATTTTTTTTTCAAGATGTCAATAAAATCTAAGGTAACTGATTGTTGCAGAGCAAAGGTCAGCAACTCATCAGGTCTCTTTGAGAGACCAAGTAACCTCAAAAGCTACAACTCAGGGCTGGGGAAATGGCTTAGTGGTTAAGGTATTTGCCTGCAAAGCCCAAGGATCCCAGTTTGATTCCCCAGGGCCCACATAATCCAGATGTACAAGAAAGTACAGTGGTCTGGAGCTCGTTTGCAGTGGTTGGAGGCCCTGGCATGCCCATTCTCTCTTTTTCTCTGCCTCTTCCTTTCTCTCTCTCTTAAATAAATAAAGAAATAATTTTTTAAAAAAGCTATAACTGCCTAAGTCAATGAAAACTCTTTAAGAGATTTGTTTATTTCACAATTTAGGGTCCTGCTGGAGAACGTGGTGGTCCAGGACCTGCAGGGCCCAGAGGAGTGGCTGGTGAACCTGGCCGAGATGGTGCCCCAGGAAGCCCAGGAATGAGGGTATGAAGACACCTTTATTAGAATAATACTTTAATTTGGTTACAAGAAAGACAATGCAAATGAAGATCAAGCAAAGAAAGCTTCAACCAGAGCATACACTTTTAGAAGGCTCAAAAAGAAACAAAATTCTTTCAAGAAAACATAGACTAGGATAGACCAAGGATAGAAAATTAAACACCTAATTAAGATGCTTTATAGACAGAAAATAAAAGGAATATAAGTACAAGGTACTTGTAAGTAGATATCTCAAAAGCACATAAGCAAGGTTTATTGTATTTCTTAAATTTTCATTTAAAGTCACCTGACAACTATTCTTTTTTAATTTAGGGTATTCCTGGAAGCCCAGGAGGACCAGGAAATGATGGGAAACCAGGACCCCCAGTATGTGCACTTAAAATATCTCATTGTACCTCTCTAGTAAAAAATGGAATATGTATTTTGTCCTAGACCGTGTGTGCACGCATGTGTGTTATGCATTGATTGGTTGATGGGTATTTGTCAAACATTTACAAAACAAATTCTTTTCATTAGGGAAGTCAAGGAGAAAGTGGTCGCCCCGGCCCTCCTGGTCCATCTGGTCCCCGAGGTCAGCCTGGTGTCATGGGTTTCCCTGGTCCAAAAGGAAATGATGTGAGTTCTTTTACTTTCTTCAATACTTGACAAGTGGCCTTTTACTTTCCAAATGAGAACACAAGGATACCAAATCTCAGTGCCTTCTTCCAAACATGGAAGAGTATATTAAAATCAAAAAACATGTAAGGAAGAGGATAATACATAATTTGTTATGATTGTATGTGTGTATGTTTATTTATTTGTGTGTACACAGATCAAAAGTGGGACAAAACCATGATTAGTGACTTGTTTCCTAGAAGTAGTAAATGCTGGTGCTTCTTTTCTAGGGTGCTCCTGGCAAGAATGGAGAGCGAGGTGGCCCTGGAGGGCCAGGTCTTCCGGTAAGTAGCTTTTGTGTACTTACTTCTAGTCTCCTAATAATTTCAGTCATCTTTGACCTCAGAAATTCTTTGTTATCTGTGTTAATTCTGCTTCTATTACTGATGTTTTAGGGTCCTCCTGGAAAGAATGGTGAAACTGGACCTCAAGGTCCTCCTGGCCCTACTGTAAGTTTACTCACATCAATGGAAGATGGAAGTCGGGTGGAGATGGGGAAGAGAGGAGGCTGAAGAAATTCTGATATCTCTGTCATATTTCCTGTAGCTGTGACTAACCTGGCTTATTTAGTTATTTATCTAAATGAGGAAATTGGGTGTCTATTATAGCTTTTTTCTTTGGGTCTTTTCCACAGCCACAATTTCAGTTACTTTTCGTAATCTTACTTGGTAACTTAACGATTAGTCCTGCTGAGATGTCAACTGTAGACAAAATAGGAAAGGTCATTTCATGATGGAATATATCACTATATTTTTCACCCTAGGGTCCATCTGGTGACAAAGGAGACTTAGGACCCCCTGGTCCACAAGGAGTGCAAGTAAGAATGAATTCCTGAAATGTTATTGGATATTTGACTTTAACAGACAATTCTGCATTTTATTTTAATAACTATTTTTGTTGAGTAAATAGACTTCAGAATTTTAGGACCATGCTTATTGCTCCTCTCAAGTTTCTTTTTTCTATCATGAAATAAAATGCTAATAGATAGCCATATTTTCTGTCTATTCTAGAATGAGCAAAGTAAATTATTAACAGTGACAAGTTCTCACAGCTATATATGCTCAAATTTTATCCTTATAACATAAACACATATAGCTAAATTCATGTCATCATATTGATCACTACATTTACACACACACATACACACAAACACGCACACACACACACACACACACATTCTGATATATATCAGAAAGAATAGAGGTGAGCGCAGGTCATAGACATGATTATCACATCTCTCTCATTGGATTTTGAGTGTTATCAATTTTATGTTCCTAAAGGACCATGAAAATCATGTCGTTCCCACTTTGCAGCAATGTTTACATGTGAGGAGATTTCCCAAAACCACATTTAAAGTGATCACATAATGCAATTCTTGTTTTTTTGTAGGGCATCCCTGGTACCAATGGTCCTCCAGGAGAAAATGGAAAACCTGGTGAACCTGTAAGTTGCATTTTATTTTTCAGATTTCTGAAGTTAAATAAATAAAACATAATCCTTGATTAGTTACTAACATTTGCATGCCTGATATATAAGTTTTGTCATTTAGTTTTGAAATATTCATAATTAAAACAAGGACAAATCATTTAAAATATAACTGTCACCTAGAGTTTTAATTTTATCATACAACAAAAATCTAGGGGAACTACAAGCTTCAAGCTTGAAACAATCTTACAGTATACAAGCAAGTCAGCTGCAGATATCTGATAAAGGCTTAACCATGTAATGCTTATTTTCTAGGGCCCAAAGGGTGACGCTGGTTCACCTGGAGCTCCCGGAGGCAAGGTAATTTCCTCTTTATCTTCTCTGGCACACTGTAAAGCAACTGATTGAGGATAGATGTTAGCATATAGGTTCTTTCTTTAGAAGAGAAACTTTAAAAATGTTTGGTAAGTATACTTAAGCAAACTCCAGACAGTCTCAATATGTTGAATTTCCTTTACCTGGAAAATCTGTTTCTCTAATATTAATCAGTACTATGGAAGAAGCCATTCTTAAGAGAAATACTATTAATGCTTGGATTCTATAGAAGAAAACTATCATGGTAAAATTTTACCTTTTTATCCTCATTAATAAATAATAATAAATGCTTACAAGATAGCTTATACTTAGGCAAATCAAATGGGCAGGGGTTTCATATTCATTTATACTTTCAGTTCCCACACAACAGAACAAATGTTCTATGCCCAAAAGCATGTTAAAAACCCTAGTGAGCAGTGTCAATCTTATGTAATGTGTGGTGCTTTTGTTCTGTTTCTGAAAATGGGTTTCTAAAATGGTCCATTACATTTTCCAATGACAGGGTGATGCTGGTGCCCCTGGTGAACGTGGACCCCCTGGATTGGCAGGGGCCCCAGGCCAAAGAGGTGGAGCTGGTCCCCCTGGCCCAGAAGGAGGAAAGGTAACTGAACAATATCCAATTATTTTTGATTTTATATTATGTGTTTCCATTTCATTTTTTGTCATTTGCAATCTATCCCTTAATTTCAGGGCCCTGCTGGTCCTCCTGGGCCACCTGGTGTTTCTGGTTCTCCTGGTCTACAAGGGATGCCTGGAGAGAGAGGAGGCCCTGGAAGTCCTGGACCAAAGGGTGAAAAGGTATTGCTCATTTCTCATAAATTCTGCAATAAAACTGACATTGTAGATTAAAGAAAAGCCACACTATGTTCAAAATTAATGCTATAATTAATGCTGTCTTTTGTTTGGCAGGGTGAGCCAGGTGGTGCAGGAGCTGATGGTGCTCCAGGGAAAGATGGTCCAAGGGTAAGTACTCACCTTGGTGAGAAATGAGCCTTGTTTATATGTGATATGGAATAGACCCTTTTTCAACTTTTATCATTTCAAAAAAATATTCTCATGATAAATTCAATGATACTGTGTCATTGTCTGGCCATTAACAAGATACAAATAACTTGGTTGATTAAAGTACTAGTTTATTTCTAGTGCTGCTTATAGTTGTATAGTATACTAACAATGTAAAATTCTTAAAATTATGATAAAATGTGCCAGATGTATGGCTTGGCAGTTAAGATGCTGGCCTGCAAAGCCAAATGACCAAGGTTTGATTCCCCAGGACCCACATAAGCCAGATGTACAAGGTGTCACATGCATCTGGAGTTTGTTTGCTGTGGCTGGAGACCCTTGTGTGCCCAATTCTCTCTCTTTGCCTCTTTCTCTCTAAAATAAATAAATGGGAAAATTATGATAAAATATGATTAGTAGTTAATATTTTAATGATTAACTGAAATCTAAAGTAATTAATTAAATTAATTAATTAATTTAATTAATACATAACATTAGATTCTACTTAGCTATTAATAGAAATGAACTATTGATACATAATTTACATCATGCCAAATGAAGGAAAATTAGTCCCAAAAGGAAATATATTGCATGATTCCATACTTGTAATATTCATAAAATAGCATAATCAAAGAAATGTAGAACATATTATTAAAGGTTGCTAGGAGTTAGGAATGAGTAAGAGAGTTAGCAATGGATCTGAAAAGATGATAGGAGGAGGCACTATGGTTATACATTTGAGTATCTTGTGGTGCTGTCACATATGGCTACACATATTCTAAAATTGCATAGAATTATATATTCATATATAATTGGTGGTAACTGTATGAATAGTGGCAATATCATTTTCTTAGTCTTCATTTTGTTCTATAGGTCTATAATATGTTAACATTTAGAAAAGATTATAGAGGAGTACTTGGAATTTCATTACATAGATACTTGAAATTTTCCATGACTCTATAGCAATATGTTCTATATATGACTGTAATAAAGAAGCTTAATTAAGCCATATCTTACACACTATGTTTATCAAAATTGTCTTAAATTCATTCTTATGAAAGAGTACATTTAGATGCAACCCCACCTGTAATTCCCTCAATTCAGTAGGCTGAGACAGGAGTATTGCTTGCCTGGTTTCAAAAATTTTGTGAGTAGTCTTGAGCTAGAGTATGAGAACTTGTTTCAAAAGCAGCATAATGTTTTGTTTATGTAATATAAGTAAAACAAAATTCTTGTATGGATAGGTTTCCAGAAAGTGATAAATTAAATAGCTGATAGATAGATAGATTAGATAGATAGACAGACAGATACTTTGAGTAGTTAAATTAGACATTATAGATTACCAAGTAGCCAGGTAAGGAAATGCAATTTTACAAAGATATTACAGAAAGATCTTGCACCAGATTCTATTTAACTTTACAATAGTTAAAAGGAATAGATCAATGAACTATTGGTGGATCCTATTATCTTCTAGGGTCTTCCTTACCAAATATTGAGTTTATTAAGCTCTTTAATATTTATTTATTAAATGGTGAGCATATCATTAAATCTATGACAGAAATAATGCTGTCTGCTTTATTCGGTGAATGATGCTCCTGTCCGTTGATGTATTCAACATTTTTTTAAAAAACATATTTTCATTTTCTTTAGGGTCCCACTGGTCCTATTGGTCCCCCTGGCCCTGCTGGTCAGCCTGGAGATAAGGTAACAGATAGCATTATTTGGCAAGAGAAATGTAATATTTTTGATTAAGTACATGAGGACAATACTATTGTTTGTTTGATCATTTCTCAGGGTGAAGGTGGTGCCCCTGGACTCCCAGGAATAGCCGGACCTCGTGGTGGCCCTGTAAGTATTAAGGGCATTTTTTATATTCTATTAAACTTACACATAGCATTGCTAATTATACTATATTTTCACAATTATGCCCTGGGTACCCTGAGTCCCAATTTTAAGGTTCTGTCTTTACAAAAGGAAAGGAAATATTAAACATCTCACACTAAAATCCACAAGAGATTACTTGAAGCATACCTTTTTTCTTGAGTGTCTCTGGACAAAATAGATAAATTGAATAATATACATTCATCAATGAGTGTTTTCTTCAATTATAATAGCTTTGCCAGAAGCTCTTCTAGAGTAACAATCCTTGATCTTTAAGGATCAGAGCTCAGTACAAATGCATACCAAATATTTTTGTTTTAATGAATGTATTAATTGGTGTTTTAGTTAACCTTTTTGACATATTGTTAAATGTTTTTTTTTTTTAGAAATTACCTAATTAAATGTGTTAAATATTTGAACAACTTAAGCCACATTCCCTTGCAAATAATATAGGAAGAGGCAGAAAGGTTTCAGTAGTTCTTGTTTGGTCCATTGATCATTTTGTTGAGAAGTAAAGACTTCTAGGTTCAACTCTTTGTCACTCTAGCATATGTCCACCTTCATAAAAGATAAAATGATACAGAGGTGATAAGATGGTGCAATGTGTTGCTGGTAGGAAATGTTCACTGTGACTAACAGGATGATTTTGTCTTTAGGGTGAGAGAGGTGAACATGGGCCTCCAGGCCCTGCAGGCTTTCCTGGAGCTCCTGTAAGTATCCACATGTATCATGCACATCATACATGCCCAGATCACTGTCTTGGTGAAAAACTGTAGAAATATAAGTTGTTTGGGGGGGGGGGTCCTACTATCTCTTCAGCCACTTTACCTTTTACCCATTTTTGTTCATCCCGTCTTACTTTTTAAAATGAAGATAAAGGGAGGATCCACAGTTAAAGGCACTTGCTTACAAAAAATGGAAGTATAAACTGTGCCATGCCTGTATGTCTGATTATGTAGCACCATAAATATAAAATTATTGAAAAAATTAAAGTACTTCAACTGTAAGTGTATAATGATTACAGTTTTCTCTAAGACTAATTTATCCCAAAGGAATCCAATGATGCTCATTTCCAAGTGAGTCTTTGGAAAGACTTACTTCCATATAAGTAATGTCTACTTTATATTTCTTGATGTTTCTTGTGTCATGAAAATATTTTGATTGACTTTCTTTAGCATGTCTTCAGATACTCTTCTACTTCTATGTGATGGCAACATCTTTTCTACCAAAAACCTCAAAAACAAAAAGCATTGCAAAGGACATTAGCTAACAGACTGTTGCTGTTGTATACAGGGACAGAATGGTGAGCCTGGTGCTAAAGGAGAAAGAGGCGCCCCTGGTGAGAAAGGTGAAGGAGGTCCTCCTGGAATTGCTGGACCCCCTGGAGGTTCCGGGCCTGCTGTAAGTCTTCTTGCTAAACCTTGCAGTAGAAAAAAAATTCAGTTTATCAATAATGTGACATTTCATATAAGATTGCATGTGATAGTATAACATTGTTAATTTGAGTTTTGGCTTCAGTCATCTAGATAGAATGAAACAGGTTATTTTTAGCTCTTCATAGAAAAGTTGCTACTTTTCAAAGGCCTAATGCTTCTGTTAATTTTTGGGGGTGCCGTGCTTAATAAAGCTCCCTCCATTTTATACAGGGTCCCCCTGGTCCCCAAGGTGTTAAAGGTGAACGTGGAAGTCCTGGTGGTCCTGTAAGTACTGATTCTCTTAACTGACATTTTAAGAAGTACTACTGAAAAATAATCATTGATACCAACCTGTACAAAACCATCTTAATGACATTAGAGTTACATAGTGAATGTAAAAAAAAATCATAATCTTTTATTGTGAGTTATATGTAATTATAAGTTATATGTAATTCATAGATAGCTTCAATAAAGCATTCAGATCCTGTCTCATTTCTTGTACTTTATACTGTACTATTCTTAGTGTGCACAGATATTTGTTCTATCTTTGCATTCAAAACTGTATTATTATTCACAGGGTGCTGCAGGCTTTCCTGGTGGCCGTGGTCCTCCTGGTCCTCCTGGCAATAATGTAAGTTCTTTTCTGTCTTTTCTCAATGAATGTATCAGAAAGGTATACATTCCTACTTACCTAATGAAACCACATAAAACTGAAAGTAGGTAAAGAGGCAAGAAAAACGTCACTTTTTTGCATTACAGATTTTTAAATTTTATCTCCCTTTAGGGTAACCCAGGCCCCCCAGGTGCCAGTGGTGCTCCTGGCAAGGATGGACCCCCAGGTCCTGCAGGTAACAGTGGTGCTCCTGGCAACCCTGGAGTGGCTGGACCAAAAGGTGATGCTGGCCAACCTGGAGAGAAAGGACCACCTGGTGCCCAGGGTCCTCCGGTTAGTCATTCCATCATTGTATTGATTGACATTACTACTTCCTATCACAAATTCAATGGAGGAAAATATAGAAACATAAAGCCGATCTAAGGCTTTCTTATCTCATAACAGGGATCTCCAGGCCCACTAGGACTTGCAGGGATTACTGGAGCACGAGGTCTTGCAGGACCACCAGGCATGCCAGGTCCAAGAGGAAGCCCTGGTCCCCAAGGTATCAAGGTGAGTATAACCACCATTTACTGGCTTTCTTTCATAGCATTCTAGAGATTGCTGCACTGTATCAGGTATGAAAAGGTTACCTGTCATATGTGCAAAATAGAGATAAATATTCAATAAACATGAAATAAACATCTTTATTTTTCCCTACAATAATTATATCTTTTTATATACAACTTATCAGAATGTGTTCTGATAACCCTTAGAAACTATTCCAAGTCCCTGATCAAGTAGGAAAATCCAGAAACCTTTCTTCTGCCAATCATACCACATGGAGGGTATAATTTTCAGAAAAATAGAACTTAGAAATTGACTAAAATGGACTAGTTCCCTGAGAAATAAAGAATCTGATAATATCACATTAATTGACTTAAAAATGGCTTTTATTCCTTTGCACACAGGGTGAAAGTGGAAAACCAGGTGCTAGTGGACATAATGGAGAACGAGGACCTCCTGGACCCCAAGGTCTTCCTGGTCTGGCTGGTGCAGCTGGTGAACCTGGAAGAGATGTAAGTAGCAATGCTTAGGCACTGTTCAACTAGCCAGGTAAATTCTCACCATTTATTCAAGAAAAGGACCAGTTGAGCATTAATGTCTAAGTACTCAAATATGACCAATGTTTCCAAGCTCTCCTTCATTCTCTAATAACTATATTTGTATTATAATATGATCAATAAATAATCATTAATGGAGGAAATACAATCTTTAGCTAACTTGGGAAACAAAATAGCAGAGAACCTAAATTACATTGTTTTTAGTATTTCTGCATGAAAATATTTTGTAATTATCTGCCATTAGGTTTTTCTTACATATTTTTAAATTAATATTGTTTACATGAATAATGGTATAAAATGTGGACTGATTTTGAAAAGATCATTTAAATGTAGATTTCCATCAGAAGTTTAGATCCAAGTTTCTTAAAAATTATATTTCAGCTCCCTGCAAGTAACCTAATCACTTCTCATCATACCTTTTGAAATTTTAGCAAAAACTGATATAATATATATATATCTGTTACAGAATGGTGATTCTTCAAAGAAAAGGATCTCCTTTGTATTCTATACTATTTCGGGACCCCCAAGAACCACTTTTCATCCCTATTGGGGACATTATTGTCCTGTTAAGAATGAAAGTCTTGTGTACTATCCGGATAATTTTCAAGAAGATATTTGATTTCTTTTCTCCTTTTCCTTTATAAGGGAAACCCTGGATCAGATGGCCTACCTGGTCGTGATGGATCTCCTGGTGGCAAGGTATAACAAACCCTCATACCATAAGCAAGTGCAATTAAATCAGGTGATCATCACACTCATGTGGGATCTGTGAATTTGTTCTCAGGGTGATCGTGGTGAAAATGGCTCTCCTGGTGCCCCTGGTGCTCCTGGCCATCCAGGCCCACCCGGGCCTGTTGGTCCAGCTGGAAAAAGTGGTGACAGAGGAGAAACTGTGAGTTCTTCCTTGACAATTTCTCTCAATAAAGAGATTTGGGGGTTGGGGATAAAGATTGGCTGTCACATCTGCTATCAAAATATCCGCATTCATTTGTGCTATAATTGAGATCTAGTTGTTCTTGGGCAAATGTTCTAATAAAAATATATGTGGAGTTCCTGGCAATAATCTGTGTGGAATGAATGTATTGCTAAAATCCATTAGTGAGAACAAGGACAGCTATGTGCTGAGTGACTTTGCTGCTTATACCTTCCTGTAAAGATATAAATGGAAAAGACTTTAAAGGATAAAACAATATTAACTTCCAGTAATAGTATGCATACTACTATCCTACCACCATTAAACTATTGGCTTCTTAACACAAAGTTGTACAGATGACTATAATAAATACCATGTGTAATTGCTCATTTGTTTGTTTGCCTCTTAGGGCCCTTCTGGTCCTACTGGTCCTCCTGGTCCTGCTGGTTCCCGAGGTGCCCCGGTAAGTTTTGACTTTTTGGTTTGTTTTGTTTATAAACTCATTTCACAGCATAGGAAATATTTTATTGCCCGATGTACTCAGTAAATGGCTGAGAGGACGAAATACATATTTATGGAATGTATATAAGCATTCCTTTTTCATAAAAGAGAGAGTGAGAAAGAGAGAATTGGCCAAGGCCTCCAGCCACTACAATTGAACTCCAGATGCATGTGCCACCGTGTGTGTGTGTGTGTGTGTGTGTGTGTGTGAGACCTTGTGTGCTTGCGTTGCCTTATGCATCTGGTTTACATGGGACCTGGAGAGTTGAACATGGATCCTTAGGCTTTGTAGCCAAGTGCCTTAACCACTAAGTCATCTCTCCAGCCCCTAAAATTTCCTTTTATGAAACATAAAAGTTTAGTTCTAAACATTCCATATGGCCATGGATATTAACACTGATTGTTGGGATTCCATGCAATTATACATACAAGGTATGTATGTATGTATACAAGGCATGTAGAAAAACACCTCCTATTATTTTATGTGTGAAGCATTTATTGATGGGGAGACCTAACTAACTGATTGCTATAGAATAGATTTACTATTATTATAAATTCTGATTTTTCCAATATGTGCGTGTATAAATGACCTTAATCTGAATTTTATTTCTAAAGGGTCCCCAAGGTCCACGTGGTGACAAAGGTGAAACTGGAGAACGTGGTTCTAATGGCATAAAGGGACATCGAGGGTTCCCTGGCAATCCTGGTCCCCCCGGTTCTCCAGTAAGTGCATCTCCACTATTATAATTCTCTTTCATTAGATTTTAAGTTGATACATGAGGAAGACCATAGAGGCTCAGAGCAGAAGATGTTGAATCTCTGAGAGTGGTATAAGAGATGAGACATAAAGTCAAGATGATTTGAAATAGCTTGACTAATCTTACATGTCTACTTTCCTGAGCCCTGTCAAGATCTTCGTTGAGCTAAATCTTTCCTTGCTTTCCAGGGTGCTGCAGGCCACCAGGGTGCAGTTGGTAGTCCAGGACCTGCAGGTCCCAGAGTAAGTACCATAGAAATACATGGGGAGGTACACATTTCTAAAATGTCTGCCCTGCAGGGAAATATTCTGAATATATTCTAACATTGCAATATCATGATGACTTATTAAGGGACCTGTTGGACCTCATGGGCCTCCTGGCAAAGATGGAACAAGTGGACACCCAGGTCCCATTGGACCCCCAGGGCCTCGTGGTAACAGAGGCGAAAGAGGATCTGAGGTAAGATATGACATGTGTATATGTACTTCATTTGTGATAATACAAAATTTTACAAATGCTGCAGTATTTTTAAACTGAGATAGCGAGTTAAGTATATTGTAATCATTTAATTTGGAAAATGAACAGCGATTTTTAAGTATTTGTGACCACATTAAGTACCACAGTAGCAACATGGAAAGAAAAATTTCCTCATAGTTTGATACCTGATACCTTTTATAGCAAAATAATGGCATCTACTCAGGTAACCAAATGAACCATGCCAGTGTTGATTTCAGACTTGAGAACTCACAATTACAATAATTATAACCATTTTATCTGTGTAGGCATCTTGACTGCCCAAGTCACCTCCATGACTCCTTTTTTGTTGCTGATAAATAATATCATTCCTAATGCACTACTGCCCTACACGCATAGAGTAAATGACATAAAAACTATTGTATATACAAGTCTCTCGTATGGCAATCACAACACTAAGTAACCAGACCCCAAATCTTTTTTTTTTTCCTTCTTACATAGTGGAACAATTGACTTCTTGGTAATGAATTATGTTTACTATAAATTGATAATCATATGACTAAAAAGGCATTCACATTTTTATTAAATCAATTATGACTCAATGGATAGATTGTCTGGACTAGTGCCATACTGTCTCAGTGGAGACTAAACAGCATTCTTCAAAGATGCTTGTTTTCACCCATCTCAGGGCTCCCCAGGCCACCCAGGACAACCTGGCCCTCCTGGACCCCCCGGTGCTCCTGGCCCATGCTGCGGTGGTGGGGCTGCTGCCATTGCTGGGGTTGGAGGTGAAAAGTCTGCAGGTTTTGCACCATATTATGGAGATGAACCAATAGACTTCAAAATCAACACTGAAGAAATTATGTCTTCACTCAAGTCTGTTAATGGACAAATAGAAAGCATCATCAGTCCCGATGGCTCCCGCAAAAACCCTGCTCGGAACTGCCGAGACCTCAAGTTCTGCCATCCTGAACTCAAGAGCGGTAGGTTTAGTAGCATTTATGTCTGCAAGATGATATGAAATCTTCTTA
The DNA here is from genome assembly GCA_036365145.1 of Orientallactaga sibirica. Classification (NCBI taxonomy): domain Eukaryota; kingdom Metazoa; phylum Chordata; class Mammalia; order Rodentia; family Dipodidae; genus Orientallactaga; species Orientallactaga sibirica. Next base: position 29,188,497 of record JAEOAD010000004.1, on the reverse strand, counting down.
TATTAGAGAAAACTTTCACTGTGAATGGAAAATATTTTGAGCCCAATATAACACTTAAATTTAGCATTGAAAAATGCTTGATATTAAAAGAAGAGCACAGTCTTTGATGGAGTGTTTAAAGGTTAATGTAGGTAACTTCAAAATATTGAAAATATAAGAAGATTTTAAAATATCTCAGCAGAAATCTTAGTACATATCATAATTTGGTGTGTTTCTAAATATCGTATCAGTAATGAAGGGGTATGAGTGAGAATATGGCATATATCATTCTGTTCCTGGGATTAAGTATACGCATTTTATTAACAAACTATTTATGTTTTAAAATTTATTTTAAAAAGCTAATTATTAAAGTTTTTAAAATTAGAAATAACAATGAAAAATTTCACTGTACTATATAGAATTAAATAGGATATTATAATAGTTTGGGGTTTTAATTCTGAAAAGCAAAATGACCCTTAGCTTCAAAATATGTTGATGTAAACTCATGCTTAGCTCAAAGTCATTTCTAAACATTACTTTAAAATAAGCATTGACGGGCCTGGAGAAATGGCTTAGTGGTTAAGCACTTGCCTGTGAAGCCTAAGGACCCCGGTTCAAGGCTCGATTCCCCAGTACCCATGTACGCCAGATGCACAAGGGGTGCATGCATCTGGAGTTCATTTGCAGTGGCTGGAGGCCCTGGTGCACCCATTCTCTATCTGCCTCTTTCTCTGTCTGTTGCTCTCAAATAAATAAATTAATTAATTAATTAATTTAAAAAAATAAGCATTGATTTTCTTTAGACATATTTGCATAAATCTGGATTAGACTATCAATTTTATAAACAGAAAAGATTTATATAAATATAATCAATTAAATGTTCATACTATTAGGCAAAGGCAAAATATTATGTTTTAGTTCAGTGCTTTCTTAGTTGTAGATAGCTTCTTCAGTCTAGAAATGTCAATATTATGTGCCATATATAAAATATAAACACATTACCAAATGACAAAGCAAAATCATTCCCATCAAATTTCATTCCTGGATTTAATAACCAATTATTATTTTCTTGTTTTTTGTGACTTTTCAGGAGAATATTGGGTTGATCCTAACCAAGGTTGCAAGATGGATGCTATAAAAGTATTCTGTAATATGGAAACTGGAGAAACATGCATAAATGCCAGTCCTCTGACTGTTCCACGGAAGAACTGGTGGACAGATTCTGGTGCAGAGAAGAAATATGTTTGGTTTGGAGAATCCATGAATGGTGGCTTTCAGGTAAGAAAGGATAAACCTTTAAAACTAAGCCACCCCTACTTACCTGGCAGTTTTGTTCCTCCTATCTGTCCATCACATAGATAAGTGTGTAAACAGATGAGCCCTAGCCCTTAATATATTTCATAATTTACCCCTCAAAAGAGATAAGCTATGAGGCCTTACTTTACTTATAAAAAACCTTTATTTATATTCAATAGACTTTACTTAGGCATACAATACAATATGTCCATATATAATATAATATATATATATCAAAGTCTATATTGTAATGTCCACATTAATACTACATAGAGTCTATATATGAAGTTTGCTTTCTATTTACAGTTCAGCTATGGCAACCCTGACCTTCCTGAAGATGTCTTGGATGTACAGTTGGCATACCTCCGGCTTCTCTCCAGTAGAGCCTCCCAGAACATCACATACCACTGCAAGAATAGCATCGCCTACATGGATCAGGCCAGTGGGAATGTAAAGAAAGCTCTCAGGTTGATGGGATCCAATGAAGGAGAATTCAAAGCTGAAGGAAATAGCAAATTCACTTACACAGTCTTGGAAGATGGCTGCACTGTAAGTAATACCGGTTTTACAAACATAAGCTGTTCATAATGGACTCAGCATTTCTAGTTTAATCATGTAAAGCATAAGTGGTATAATATCTAATTATTTATTCTAAAGAATGTTAAATATTACAAAATTTGAATAATCATTCTTAACTTCCAGAAGGAAAACTAGTGAAATGAAAATATTTGAATTTTAAATTCATAAAGATAATATAAGATAATTGGGATGGTTACTAGACATTCTGCATAATATTCATTATATAAATTTATTTTTAAAAATCTACCTAAAAATTTTAAAGATAATTTAAAAGCAATTCTTTGCTGCCATCATTTATGAACAAAAGGAGAACTCAATTCTAATGTTAGCCAAATCCACTGTAGGTGACCTGCCCACTTTTTAGTGAACCAACTGTAAGCCCAATGATATTGACCAAACCAGAGTTCCTAGGAATGGAATAACCTGTGGCAGTCTCCCTTCTGGCTAATTCTCAAGTTGATTAGGAATATTGCTTATCAATTGCATGATTTATAACTTGAAATAGAGCAGAAATCATATATGTAGAAGATGCCATGGTACAGGAAGTACTCCCTTAGAGTAGAAGACCATTTTGCAATTCTATTAGTCAAGAAAATTATCTGAGCAATTGTAATGTCTTATCCTTTACTTATTTGTTTACCCTCTTTTTCCACAGAAACACACTGGGGAATGGAGCAAAACAGTCTTTGAATACCGAACACGCAAGGCCATGAGACTTCCGATCATAGATATTGCACCCTATGATATTGGTGGTCCTGATCAAGAATTTGGTGTGGACATTGGCCCTGTTTGCTTTTTATAAACCAAACTCTATCTGAAACCCCAACCAAAGAAACTCACATTCATGTGTTCTTCTTGTTCTAATCTTGTCAACCAGTACAAGTGACCAACTAAATTCCAGTTATTTATTTCCAGCATTGTTGGAAAAAGCATAATTCGACAAAAAGAATACCTTTTTTTTTGCTCTTCCACCTGATACAGTTCAAATGCTTTTGTTTTATTTTTTTACCAATTCCAATTTCAAAATGTCTCAATGGTGCTATAATAAATAAACTTCAACACTCTTACAATAACACTGTGTTACATTCTTTGAACCCTTACGCTTCTGTAGAGCAATGACTATGCTCACCAGTAAAGGAAATTATTTCTTTCTGAAACAGTCAAACATGAAATTAGAAATGACCTCCCTATTTCAACTACCTCAACTGGTCAGAAACATAAAATCTATGAGTCCTAGAACACTACACAAGTTTTATAAGTTGGCAAAACTTAATAAATTTTAGTGATTAATATCCTAGGATATTGGTAAATATAGAGACAATAGAGTGTAGTTCAACTAATTTAAAAGAATCTTCACTCCACGATTATTTTAGTCTTAGGTTTCAACTGCTTTTAAAGGTGCGTCTCTCTGTTCTTGTCATTGCTGGTGAAGATTACAGATAGTTGGAAAGGCTTTAAAGACACATGTTATGGTGCTAATATATTTTCACTTTTAGAATTTTAGATCAAATTGTTGACCTGCATTTAAACCATGATGCTCAATATATTTTCCCATCAGCTGACAAAAAAATTAATTGGCATATTACAAAGTTTTATCTCCTGTCATCCTGTAAAAATCAGCAAAAACGAAAGGATGGGCTGTTTTTGTCACAATAACACAGAGAATGTTTAAATCGTTTATCTTTTGTAAGCTTGTATGTGGTTGTTGATCTTTTTTTTTTTTCCCTTACAGATACCCATAATAAAATATCATAATGAAACATTCCTGGTTCTGGTCACTTCTCACAGATCTAACCATCTGTTTACATATAAGAAGTCTAGAGATTTCCTGAAAATTAGTTCAAATCCTTTCTAGCTTAGTAATTCAATGGTTAAAGAATACGGAATTGTGTGTTCAGAAAAAGATAATGATCAATAGTGAATATGGCACATTTCTGCATCATATTACTGGAATCCTTGGAGCATATTTAAAATAAATTTTCTTTTTATTTGGTATGAAAGGGCCAATCACTGTAAAGGTACCATAGAAGATTGGCATGTCCCCAAAGTGGGAGTAATTAGGGAAGAAGATGCTAGCAATTTATTAGATTGTAAGATGGCCCAGAAAGACACATTCACGTTAAGAACAATTAATAAGTACCAGATGACTTTACCTACTTGTAGAATCTAACAATGTGGAATTCCACACAACAGTAGAATAGAGGATCTTAAGGGCTATGGGTAATGTGTGGTTGGGACATGTTGGTCAAAGGACATAAAATATCACATAACAAGAATAAGTTTAAAAGTTCTATTGCACAACATAGTGAATATGGTTAAAAATATGTTGAAAGCTTGAAAGTTGCAGAAAGAGTAGGTTTTAAATGTTACCACAAAAAATAAGTATGTGAGCTAATGCATATGTTAATCAGCTTAATTTGCACTTCTACAGAATATGTATTTCAAAACATTATGTTATATATGACAGAAGAATAGAAATTTTGTGTCTATTAAAAATAGACAGTTTTTTTAAAAATATTAAAAATAATTAGAAGATTAGGCCCCTTCACCTGTGTTTGCTAGACAAGTGCTCTACCACTAAATTTTGTCCCCAGCCTCTTTGAGAGAGGCTGTCACTAACTACTCAGGCTGGTCTTAAATTCATTGACTAGCCCAGACTGACCTTCACCTTGTTATCCCCCCACCTCAGTTGCCTGAGTAGCTGGGATTACAAACCTGCACCACAGGGCCAGGCTAGATTAGACATTTTCTACCATCTCTACACATTGCTCATCGACTACTTAGCCACTTCTCTACATCAATTTTTAAAAGACCTTTAAAAAAGATTTGTTTTTATTTATTTGTTTGTTTGTTTGTTTGTTTGTTTGTTTATTGGAGACAGAGAGAAAGAAAGAGTAAAAATTGGCATGCCAGGGTCTTCAGTCACTGCAAACGAACTCCAAACACATGCATCACCATATGCATCTGGCTTATGTGGGACCTGGAGAATTGAACCTGGGTCCTTAGGCTTAGCAGGCAAGCACCTTAATAGCTAAGCCATCTCCCCAACCCTACATCATTGGTTTTTTTAATCATTTTATTATTTTAGTTATCATATGTAAAAATAGTATGATCTTGGACATCATATATATATATATATATATATATATATATATATATATATATGTTGTTTTATAATTTGAAATTCACTCACTCTGTATGGCTAAGATAAACATTACTTTCAAATTAAATATTCCAATCAACAAAATAAATTATATAACTGTGTTGCAGTTAGCTTCTTCATGTTGCTGGCAGAAAGGACCCAACAAGGAGCAGCTTGTGGAAGGATAGGGTTTATTTTGGTTTACAGACTTGAGGGGAAGCTCCATGATAGCAAGGGGAAACAATGGCATGAGCAGAGGGTGGACATCATCTTCTGGCCAACATCAGGTAAACAAGAGCAACAGGAGAGTATGCCAAAAACTGTCAAGGGGAAGCTGGCTATAACACCCATAGGCCTTCACCCAAAAATACACTCCCTCCAAGAGGCTTCAATTCCCAAATTGCCACCAGCTGAGGACCTATCATTCAGAATAAATGTGTTTATGCGGGACACCTGAATCAAACCACCACATTCCACTCCCAGCCCCCATAAACTGATAACCATGCATGATGTAAAATGTGCCCAACTTTAATAGTCCCCATAGTTTTTATCAATCCCAGTGATGTTCAAATATCCCCATAGTCCAAGGTCTTTTACCTGAGCCATAATACAAAAAAAAAAAAAAAAAAAAAAAAAAAAACCTATAATGGCACAGAATAAACACTCCCACTGCAAACAATACCACTGGGCAAAGATCAAACTCTGTCTGACAACTCTAATCAGTGGCAAGTCTCCAAGTCTGATAACTAAGAAGTGACAAAGAGTCTCTGGAGTTCCAATTCCACCCGTCCAGCTAGGTTACTCACATTCCCAGAAAACTTCATCCAGTGCCATCAGCTCTCCTTTGCAGCCATCTCACAGCCCTGGCCTCTCCATTGGGTCCCCAAAGCAACCCATGGTCCATCCACACGGCTCCATGGACCTCCAAGCATGTAATCCAATCAGCCTGCTTCACACTGCCCATGACCATTTCCAAAAAAACAAAACTGTATTGCAAATTCAATGACCCTCTCTTTTCTGCATTTCTTATACTCCATAATACCAGGTGGGATACCAATTTGTTAATCCAGGGAAGAATAAAGCAGACTTTGAAGAACTTGGCACTCCTTCAGCACTCAGGCCCCTTCAAGAGTCTGCATTCTTGCTGTTGTCCCAATGCAGATCAGCTGGCCTACTCTGATGGTTGTAATCTCTCAAATAATTATAGCTAAATGGGCAGCAGTTTGGGCTCAAACTTTTTTCTGTGCCATATCCTTCTGCTCACGTCAGTCCATATTTACACAATTAAACCCTACACAAGTTTTCACAATGTAGCCATAACAGTAAGCTTCTCACAAAACTGCTTTAAGCTCAGTCCAGACATAGCTCTTTCTTCCCCTGATAAGCCAAACCTCACATTCTATACTTCTTACTGCATTCAGGCCTTGCAACTCTGCCCAGAATAGTCCATCAAACTGTACTTACATCATTGCAAGGAGTCTCTTAGGCCAAGGTTTCAAATCCTTCCACCTCTGTCTCTCAATCACCTCCAAAAGGTCAAAAGCCATGCAGTCAGATTATCAGCAGGAATAATACCACTTCTCATTACCAATTTTACTGTTGCAGTTAGCTTCTTTGTGTTGCTGGCAGAAAACACTTGACCAAGAGAGCTTATGGAAGGAAAGGGTTTATTTTGGCTTACACTCAAGGGAAAGCTGCACCACGGAGTGAGAAAATGCTGGCATGAACAGAGGGTAGATATCACCTTCTGGCCAAATCAGGTGGACAACAGCAACAGGAGAGTGTGCCAAAACTTGGCCAGGGGAAGCTGGCTATAACACCCATAAACCCGCCATCAACAATACACTACCTCCAGGAAGCTTTAATTCCCAAATTGCCACCATCTGAGGTCATAGCCTTCAGAGTACATAAGTTTATGAGGAACACATGAATCAAACCACCACACAGTGCATATAAATTTCTTAATAAAACCCATTATTAGTTGAGCATGGTGGATAGGCTTATAATCTCAGCTACACAGGAGGCTGAGACAGAAGGATCAAGTTCACAGCTATCAAAAGGTACATATGAGTTCAAGATTAGCCTAGGAATTTTAGAAGGACTCTGGCCCTGTGTTCAATCCCTGCTAACAAAGGTGGGGGGAACATCATATTACACAATTAAGAGCTGAAAAAGAGTCTAAAGAAAATTCTACCAGTCAAACATCAACTTAGAGATAACCAGTGCTAACAGTCTCTTGGTATATAATGCCAGACATATTTGATTTCCACATTTATTTAATATATTTTTATTTAATATATTTATTTAATATGTATTTAGTTAATAATACATTTAATATATTCTAAACATATGATTGACATATAAATTATATATGTTTGGTAATTATGCATATATGCACATTAGGAGAAAGTGAGTGTAAGAGTATGAATTAGCAAATAAGATTTTTTGGAGTTTTATTTTAAAGAGAAGTACATGAAATATATTATTCTGTCTTCTTTATTTGTAATAATATATAATGGAGGGTAGTCCATTTTTCTATATTAAGCTTAACACATTATGTGTTATTGATACTCCATATTAAGTTTAATGCATAGAATTAAATTATTTAGCAATCTTATCTTTAGTTTATTTAGCAGCTACCAAGAATCTAAAGCCCTATCTACTGCAAGTATTTATAGTTGAATGAAATTTATTTGAGGCTTAAGACCACAAGGACTCTTAACTTTCCCAAAGTCCCATCACTGTTAGTGAAGGTGACCTGAAATTTGTAAATCAAATGCACATACACATATCTGATACTTCCAGTCCATAGATAGTTTCAAATTACTACTGTTGGTAGATACAAAAGATTTTTTTTTTTTTTTTTTTTTTTTTTTTTTTTTTCTGAGGTAGGGTCTCACTCTAGCTCAGGCTGACCTGGAATTCACTCTGTAGTCTCAGGGTGGCCTCGAACTCATGGTGATCCTCCTACCTCTGCCTCCCAAGTGCTGGGATTAAAGGCGTGTGCCACCAAGCTCAAGATTTGTGTTTTTATACTTCTGGATGTCAAATGTCTAAACTGGAAAAAAAACTGGAATGCCAAGTAAGGCTGTATTCCTCTTGAGAGACTATCAGGAAAACCTGTTCATTCCTTTTCCCAGCTCCTATTTGACCACAGATGCTGGGAAGGGAGTGTGAAAAGAAGGTTCATCATTCATGAATGGTATAAATGTGTGGTGGTTTGATTCAGGTGTTCCCCATAAACTTACGTGTTCTGAATGCTTAGGTCCCCAGCTGGTGGCAGTTTGGGAACTGGAGCCTCCTGGTATATTGTTGGGGGCAGGCTTACAGGTGTTATTGCCAGCTTCCCTTTGCCAGTGTCTAGCACACTCTCCTGTTGCTGTTGTCTACCTGATGTTGGCTAGGAAGTGATGTCCACCCTCTTCTTGTGCCATCATTTTTTGCTGCCATTATGGAGTTTCCCATTCAGTCTATAAACTAAAATAAACTCTTTTCTCCCATAAGATGCTTTTGGTTAGGTATGAGAGGGCGCAACTGTTTTTGACTAGAATTGAGGCCCACTCCACTGGTAGGATTTTACGTCTGGTACTGTAAACTTGGACAAAGCCTATGGTTAGGGACATAGATAATAAGGGGTAACCTACTACTGTGGTTATGGTAAATGGACAGATGTGAAACTATCTTCTAAATATCTATATTTGTTCCCATACATTAGTAATACTTGGAGCCTTGATCGCAGAATTTTCTTACTTCAAAATGATATAAGGCACTGGTTTTTGTGTTGCTAGCAAAATTGCTGAAAATAAGTAACTACTATGATCTCAGTATTAAACATGATATTTAAACTGCACCGTCCATGGCTCATGGGACCTTGTAGAAGAGGGAACTAAAGAATATAAGAAAGTGGATGAGAGATTGCTCAGTGGTTAAGGTGCTTGCTACAAAGCCAAAAGACCTAGTTGTGATTCCCCACTATTGACATAAAGCCAGATAAATAGTGGTACATGTATCTGGAGTTCATTGGCAGTGGCTGGATGCCCTGACACACCCATTCTCTGTGTATATCTTCTTTCTATCTTTCTCTACTTGCAAATAAATTAAGTAGAGAATAAATTTAAAAACAGAATATAAGAAAGGAGAATGGGCAGGAAGGCTGGAAATGGTGTCTTCAGTACAAGACATGGCTGTTACACTTGTGAATTCACAGCATCTGTGGCTTCCTGCACAAGACTGAGCCTATCAGTGTATCACAGTCCATAGGAGAAGGATATATGAGAGCCCACACCTCTCAGAATCACTAATGGTATCTAATGGTTGTTGGGAGAGGAAGAGTCAGTTTCATCAGTGGTGTAGCCATTGCACATGAAATAACCTTCTACCCATTCATGCAAGCAACTCTAATTCAACTCAGTGAGTGAAAATGGCCTGAAAGTAAGATGGGGAGTAATTGACATGAAGAAGGTTTCTTTTAAAAAGAATATTTACTTATTTGAGAGAAAGAGATAGAGAGTGAAAGAGGCAGAAAGAGAGAAAGAGAATGGGCATGCCAGGACCACTAGCCACTGCAAATGAAATCCAGACACATATGCCACCTTGTACATCTGGCTTATGTGGGTCCTGGGAATCAAAACTGGGCCCTTTGGCTTTGTAGCTGAGTGCCTTAACTGCTAAGCCATCTCTCCAACCCATGAAGAAGGGTATTAATGGAAGTAGAAAGATAATAGAGCGTAATTGGGTACAATAAGATCAGAAAATATATCATACATGCATGAAAATGTCAAATGTGTGAAAAATAAAAAAAAAAAAACTTTTCAAATGATTCCTAATCCCTGCATGGGAATTTCTGCTGTTGTTAAAATATAAAATGACTACCAAGTCATTATACCTCATTCTTACCACTCTTTATTGCCTCCAGATTTATCACTAGAGTAAGATTTCACAATGTTAAAGAGGGTAAAAATTAAAAGGTCAATCTCTGGAGAAGGCTTACAAACAAAAGATTTAATTAATTTATGTTGTCTGAAATCTGGGAAATGTGTGTAGGAGTTTTGAGAAGTAAGACAAAGGAAAATTGTGTGGTTTGGAAAAACTATCTACACATGAATGTTGTAGAAATTACTGGAAATAATAATTAACATAGCCCATTAACTGAGCCCAGGTCTCAGAGGATTCTCAAACTAAATAAATTTGAGACATCATAAACTTCCTGGCAGATAAAGAATGTAATTCCAGAACTTGAGCAGATAAAAATGTGGGAATAGATGTATAGTATACAATAGAAATACTCACCTTCCAACTGAATTCTCAAAGTAGACCCCTAAGGTCTAAGGTCTTGATAAATATGTCCCAAGACCTTCATAAGATCCCAGAAAGTGAATCTGTATCTGGAGATAAAATTGAAAAAAAAAAATCAATCAGATATAAGTTCCTTGATTTCAATTGAGATCTGAGGATATCAGAACTGGACAAAGGATAGATAACCTTATACTACCAGAAACAAAATGAGAATAGCAACTGCAAGCCTCCAGACTGTACAATGTAACAGATAAGTAGGTCTAATTCAGATGTTCCTGAGATGGTTGCTAAGTGACAAGTGTCCCACTACCTTGTCCCTATTAGATGGACTGTCTGGAAGAATCATACTCAATTTTCCCATAAGCAATAATGACCCTAAAACGCTAGTTCTGGCAAAAGAACTCTCAGTTGTTCAACAACACAGGCACTAAGATTGGCCACTTCCCACACTAGGAAAGAGTTTGTAGGTCAGTGTAATGTGGGTGAAGCCAAACCTCAGTGCTGTAGAGGAAATCCCTGGAATAGCATCACAACTCATCAGCATTTAACACAAGCTAAACATGTTTCTGGTCCCTACCTAATTATTAATTAATATGTTGTTCACTTCAATCCTATGAGGTTCTGTGCTCTTCATTTTGTCACACAGACCCAGACACAGACACAAACACACACACTCACAAAAAAAAAAAACAGAAAATAAGATTCAAGATATTAGATAAAATATTCAAGATTACCTAGTTAGGAAGAGGTAGGGCTTAATTTCTAATGCAATCAAGCACACAGTACTTGAAATGACTACACTGAATTGTATCTCAAGTGTTTATAGTATTTTCTCCAGAAGAAACCTACATTACTATCTTGACAGTGAATGAAAAAGGAATTTGGGGGACTTGGGAAATTATTGAAGTGTAATTCAGTCACCACCAATTCTTAAGGATTCAGAACACCACTCTTAAACAAGTCTCCAGGTTCTCACTGCCAAGATGACCGTGGCTAATTCCTGTTAGCATGTACTTCTTCAGTAAGCGTCTTAGCCATGAAATGTTTATTAGGCATCAATTGTGTACCAAGAATGATATTTTCTTTTATCCGAAGTGAATTTCCTCCCCAATGAGAGAACCATTAGCCAATCTAAGCGCTCTCTTTGACATTATTACTTATCTCTACAGCTCCAAGTATAAGCTGAACAATAATCTGAAAATACTTCACAAATTTATATAAAATTTTAGGAGAAAAAGGATCCATAATCCTATGGTTTCGTTAAGAGTCTGTGGTGGTTTAATTCAGGTGTCCCCCATAAACTTAGGTGTTCTGAATGCTAAGTTCCCAGCCGATGGGGATTTGAGAACTAATGCTTCCTGGAGACAGTGTATTGTTGGGGGTGGGCTTATGGGTATTAGAGCCAGTTTCCCCTTGCCAGTGTTTGGCACACTCTCCTGTTGCTATTATCCATCTAATGTTGGTCAGGAGGTGATGGCTACCCTCTGCTCATGCCATCGTTTTTCCCTGCCATCATGGAGCTTCCCCTTGAGTCTGTAAGCAAAAATAGACCATTTTCCCACAAGCTTCTCTTAGTCGGGTGATTTCTACCAGCAACGCAAACCTGACTGCAACAGTGAATGTTGGTACCGAGGAGTGGGATTGCTGCTAGACACCTGAATGTGTGGCTTTGGCCTTTGGAGCTGATTTTCAAGAGGAATGTGGAAGGATTTGAAATCTTGGCCTAAGAGATGCCTTGCAGTGCAGTAAGTACAGCTTGATGGACTATTCTGGTCAGAGTTAAAAGGCCTGAATACAGAGAACTATGGACTGTGAGGTGTAGCTTGTGAGGGTGAGAAAGAACTTTGCTTGGACTGGGCTAGAAATAGTTTGTGTGAAAGACTTGCTGTTATGCCCATGTCCTGAGAACTTGTGCAGGGTTGCTTTGCATATAAACAGATTGATGTGAATAGAGGAATATGGCATAGAAAAAAAAATGAAATCTGGGCCCAAACTGCTGCCTATTTAGCTGTAATTGTGTGAGAGATTACAACCTTTGAGATTGGGCCAGCTGACCTGCATTGAGAAAACAGAAAGAAGTTAGTCCTTTGAAGGGGCCTGAATGCTGAATGTGTCCTGTTTTTCAAAGTCTGCTTTATTCCCCTCTGGATTAACAAAGTGGCACCCCACCTGGTATTATGGAGTATAAGAAATGCAAGAAAGAGTGGGTCACTGAAATTACAACATGGTCTTGTGTTTTGGAGTTGGCCATGGGCAGTGGGAAGCAGGTTTGCTGGATGACTGTATGGAGACCAATGGAGCCATGAAGTTAGACCATAAGATGCAGTGGAGACCCAGTAGTGATGCCAGGACCACAAGATGGCTGCTAAGGAGAGCTGCCAAGCCCAGATGAAGTTTTCCAGGACTGTGAGTAGCTTAGCTTTAGGGTTAGAATTGGAACTCCAGAGACTGGTTACTAGTTAGAATTATTGAACTTGTACATTTGTCACTGACTAGAGTTGTTGCATTTGGAGCTACAGAGTTTGATGTTTGCCCTGGTTGTTTTAAATCTTGTATTGGTTGACTATTTCTTTGCTATGCTCGATGCCATATTTTGTAGTGTGAATGTTTATTCTGTGCCATTATGGGTTGGGGGGGTTTTTTTTGGTATTATGGCTCAGTTAAAAGATCTCGGACTATGGGAATATTTGAACATCATTAGGATTAATAACAACTATGGGAACTTCTTTTAAAATTTGACTGAATGCATTGCATTGCATTTTACATCATGGATGGTTAGCAGTTTATGGGAGCCAGGGGCAGAATGTGGTAGTTTGATTCAGGTGTCCCCCCATAAACTTAGGTGTTCTGAATGCTAGATTCGCAGCTGATGGAGATTTGGGAATTAAAGCCACCTGGAGGCAGTGTATGCTGGGGTGAGCTTATGGGTGTTATAGCCAGTTTCCCTTTGCCAGTGTTTGGCACACTCTCCTATTGCTTTTGTCCACCTTATGTTGGCCAGGGGGAAATGTCCACCATCTGTTCATGCCATCGTTTACCCCTGCCATCATGGAGCTTCCACTGGAGTCTGTAAGACAAAATAAACCTTTATCCCCCACAAGCTTCTCTTGGTTGTGTGTTTTCTGGTAGCAATGTGAACCTGACTGCAAGAGAGCCCTATCCAAGTGTCAAATATCTGTACTGAAGTGAGCAATTTGGTACTGTTTGTTTATTTGTTTGTTTTTTATTATCTGATTTACACTTTTAGAATATTTATATAGCTGATTTATTTATTTATTTATTTATGAAAAAGGTAGAGAGAGAGAGAGAGAAGTAAAGCATAAATCCAAGGCACTTAGCATGAGTACATGAAAGATGATACTTGGAGATATCTAACTGGGCATGGTGGCAAATACCTTTAATCTCAGCACTCAGAAAGCTTAGGCAGGAGGCTTATGAGTTGTAGGTAGCTTGGGCTACATAGTGAGACCCTGTCTCTAAAATATAAAAAATAATGAATCAATTAATTGACATAAAAAGTTGCTATAAACTAACATACTATAAAAATTCAACATTTCAGGACTGCTGTGGTGGCCCAGGTCCATGTAAAATTCAGATGCACAAAGTAGTACTTGTGTCTGTAGTTTATGTGCAGTGGCAAGTGGCCCTGGTGAACTCACATAATTCCCTCCCTCTCTCTCTCTCTCTCTCCTCGATAATGAGTAAATAAAGATACTTTTTAAAAATGAGAAAAGTTCAATATTTCTGACTAAATATATGACATTTTAGATGCTTATCACTATTCTATGGAAGTAGATGAGGTTATCAAACAATTGAGTGTAGACAGAAGGGAGAAAATTTGTGAAGCTAAACCTCAGGCTTTTCAAAATTTATATATTGTCCAAAGCAGAGACAGCAGAGAAGAGAACACAGGAATAAGGTGCAAGTGAAATAAAATGTTCTATGTTCATTTTAGAAGAATGGTATACTAAAACTGTAAATGAGTTCATAGTCAATATATCCAGTGCCACTAATTGCAGATTATAATAGTGAGATCAAAGGACATTACATAAATGTTCCTATGTCTTTTATAGATACCAGATAGTTACATAATGCAATCCTTTAATATTCATCCTTTAATACTCAGTCCTGTTATATCTTGTTATCTCCTGCATGATAGAAGACTGAAGATAACTTTCTTTAATCTAGAACTGGCATTTTAACAAAAAATTACTTCACTTTCTTGTAAATCATTTGTCTTATAAATCTTATTATGATTTTGATCTTAACTAATATCAAACCTCATGTGCTAAGGCTCAATTTCCAATGAAGCTGTGTTCTGAAATGGATTCCTTGGGAGGTAACTGGATCAGGAGAGCTCTAACTTAATCCACTTATGGATTCACAACAATTTGATATTAAAGGTATCACAACCTTTCCTCCTAGAGGAAAAGAGGAAGAAGGAGAAGACACTCTTCAGTGCACTTACCTGAAAGCTAGTCAGAGAGCTCCAAGGACACAGGTTTCCTGAGTCGCAACCTAGGGTAGGTGGGGTTTGTGGTGATGCAGCTGCCTTTGAGCCACACATGCTCTTAGAAGAATCCCCAATAAAGTCATGGGTTCACCAATATAAATGGTGCAGCCCATTTCTTTTGTCTTTCATCAGTGCCCTAGGTAGATAGAATAAATGTTTGTTCATGTCTACCCAGAAGACCTTACATAATAACTTAATTAGCATTGAAACAAGGATATACAGAACCAAAAACAAGTTGGAAAGGAGGAAGTCACATGGACTGTAAACTAAGTGATAAGACCTACAAGTGAGGCTGATCCTCCTGATGGTGAAGCAACCACAGAGGCAATCTCAAAAAGGTGAGATTTGACCATGTTCTATGGGATGGTGTGCCTTCTTATAATAGTGCTATTGTACACTCCCTGAAATAGGGACTAAGACAGGAAACTGAGGCCAAGTGCTTTGGAAGTGTTTTTAGAAGGAATTCCAGAGTAGCTGTCTCCTGTACACTGTATCAGATGGCATGTTTCTTGATGAAGCGTCTCCCATGCAAGGAGAGGAACATTCCCAAATGGTTGCAGGGTTGTAGAATATATTACAATCCCTGAAAGTAGAGCATGTGGCACACAATTGTAAGCAGACTGTTGTCACAGTTGCATGACCTTTGATGTCAATAATACCAAGAGACTCTGGGAGATGGTTCAGTGGGTTAAGGTCCTTTCTGCACATGCATAGGGACATGGGTTCAGATTCCTAAAATGCTGGATATGGGGGCATGCATCTTTAATCCCATAACTGGGGAGATGGAGATGGGCTAATCTCTAGGGTTTATGGCTAGCTAGTCTAGCTGAATCAGTGAGCTCCAGGTTCAGGGAGAGACTCTATCTCAAAGAAATAAAGAAGAGTATGTTGCTGAGTGGTTGAGGCAATGGACTTTAAATCCACTGAGGTCTCCCTGCACAGGTTTGAATCCTGCCAGCTATGGGTCTTTAGCTGGACATCCCACCAGGGAAAAATTCATTTCATTAAAAAAAAAAAAAAAAAAAAAAATACTGGGAATGGAGAAAAAGGAGACCCAACTCTGACACAGTTGTGCATGTCTTTAATCTCAGCACTTGGAGGCAGAAGTAGGAGGATAGCCATGTGATTTCAATACTACTGTGAGACTACACAGCAAATTCCAGGTCAGCCTTGGCTACAGACCCTACCTCAAAAAAAAAAAGCACAATAAATAAATAAAGTAGACAATTATTGAGAAAGACACCTGATGTCAATCTCTGGCCTGAGAATACATGTGGACACACATTCATGAGCACCTGCACACACACACACACACACACACACACACACACACACACATGCATGCCCACACCATACATATACACTTGCTAATAAATAAATTCACATGAAACTCATGCCCAGTTGTCTTTCCCCAAAGAGTATCTGCTTGTGTAAGAGAGGAAATACTGTGAGTAAAAGCCATGTGGGTACTATTCCCTGTGTAGCCTATGATTTGTCAAGAAAATTGGAACAAAGGGAGGATGGAATGGAGGTATTTTCTTACTGTGTCCTGTATTTGTCGGACAGAAGGAAGTGACTATAAGTTAGATTTGTGCAAAATGCCCCACTCAGATTGAAACATTTGGAACCAGTGGAAAGAACTAGACAGTGAAGTAGAAGTGATAGAATATACCTCTCATGTCTGGCTTTTAATACAGATGGAGTAAAAATGATTCAACATGTAAATTAGGACCTTTGCAATGATCCCATCAGAAGACTGACAAGCAGGGCATACTATATATTTGTATTGCTGGACTTGGGAAAGACTTTTAAACAACGAATGAAAGAGCCCCTCAAAGGCTCATAAAGCTGTGGGACATGGAGGTGGACAGGATCTATCAGACTTCTGTAATGTAATTGGTGTGGTAGTTTGAATAGATGCCCCCCCTCCCCATATATTCAGTGTTTTATTAGTTTGTAGTTTGCATCTGTAGCCACATGTCTGGAGGCAAAGTCACTGGGTGGATCTTAAGGTGTGGTGGTGGGTTTGAGATTCTACTCTAAAGATATGCAAAGTGTGCCTAGCTGGAGTTCCTGAAGTGTGCTGTGCTGTGTGGCTTTTGGCTTTCTCTCTCTCTGCCTGGTACTGTGAAGCAGGCCAACCTCTTCCGCCATTGTGGAACTTCCCCTGGATCTGTATGCTTCAATAAATATTCCCTTCCTCCATAACCATACCTGGTCTGGAAGTTCATCTCAGCCAACCTGAAGCTGTCTGCTACAATTGGCCATCTCTCCTTGGATCAAATATTACATAACTGAGGCAATGAAATGGAAATCATTCTCTGATGGACTGGCAGAGCCAGTAGGGACACTTGGTTATTGCCAGCTGAGGTCCCCCTTGGAAGATGACAGGAAAGAGTGGGCATGTAAGAGGAAGTGTCTGATGAGTTCACTGGGCTGAGTAAATCTGTTTACCAGAGTTAAGGAAGGAACCTTTGAACTGGAATGGAGCTTTGGTGTCTTTGCTGGGCTCCATGATACAATATACTCTTTAGGGGATAGGAGAAGCTCTGGTGGCTTTAAGTGAATTAGAACAACATTTAAATCTGGTTCATAAGATGCTAGAATATTCAGGATGAAATGGAAGTATAGTGATAGGGAACAGACAATTGGACATGTCCAAGCTATTTGAAGCAAATTTGGCAAGATATATGTAGTCAGAGTTCCTAGTATAAAAGTTGACATGAAGCAAGGGTTCTTATCATGTGCTTCTGAAAGGTGTTAAAGCCTGAACAGGATTCAACAAAAGGATGAAAGAAGTGAATAAAAGACCAAAAAGTACAGGGTGGGAAATTTTCTCCCCAAAGTATGCTGTGCACATTTCTCCATTGCAAGAAGTTATAATGGGAATCAAGCTCAATGGGCATAGTGCTGCCCCAGAGTCTATGAGAAACAGGCAGCCGCTCTAGCCAGTTGTATAAGAGGCTCCACTTTGGCTAAAGCCAGGCTGAGCAGTACAAGCCAGTCTCATAGAATCCATCTGTGATGAAGAGGTGTGTAGAAGCTTCAAAGTAGTGCCCTGGGATGAGGAAGGAGGATAGGGAATGACTGTGGATTATGGATTAGTGTCCCTCATCCATGCTGCTGAATTGCTGAATTGCTCTCACATCCTACAACTCTTTAGCCAGTATCTGGCCTCATGCCCTGAGTACCTGCAACCTTCTTTAACTTTCTGGTCTGGGAGAGCTGTTATTGGACTGACCAGCCTATATCTTATGAGAAAAAATAATAAATACCCCATGTTTACGTGCCCATTCTATTGTTATGTTCCTCTCTTGAACCCTGATTAATAGAACTACAAACATGGCAAGCATGACGGGCCTATTAGTACTATAGTGACAAGAGTGCTAAGGATGCAACCCCCCAAAAACTCCTTTGCAAATGCATTTAAGGGTTGCTCTACATAAAGGAACTCATGTCTGGTACTGTAAGGTAGGGCAAAAGCTCACGGCTAGGGAAGCCATATGCACTAGTGATAAAGCAACTGATGCTGTTTTGTTAAATTCATGTGATATGCCTGTCAAACTGTCTTCCAAATGTTTATTTTTAGGCCTTAGATTGTTGCTGCTGTCAACCTATATGTAGGGAAATTTATTTTTTGCAGTTGTTGGTGGTTACTGTGCAAACTCATGACACATTAAATTCCTGAGAATAAATAACTATTTCCATCAGTCATAAATCAAAGAAAATAATCATGCATCTATATCACCCATTGCAAGGATCTGGAAGCATTGAAAAAGAGGGAGTGAAAACAATGTAAGAGCCACAGGAAGGGACTATGTATTTTGTGGCCATTTCCTCTGAATGCTGACAGACATAATGATATTCTAAAGAGACATTTGTGTCTCTCCCCCCACTGATAACAGGTTATTGAAATAAGGCAAAAACAAAATTGGAATTTCTCCCAAGAATGTCATGCCGGGAAAAGAAAAAGACTGAAATCCAGTGCCATCTAGAAGCAATTTCACACAGTTCTGACAACTTGTCCTACTACCTTACAAGAGAAACTGGATCCAAGACAATGATGGGGAGGCCCATACCTTGACTGGGAATGCTTATCCCTGGATACCACTGGCTCTCTTCTTAATCCTAAACTTAATGCCAGGAACCTCACGATGGACTAGAGGAAAGGGTTGGGACTGTTTATCTCTGCATTCCTCTGGCTCTCTACTTAAATCTAAACCTCATGTCAGGAACCTAACGATGGATTAGGGCAGAGGGTTGGGACTGTTTATCTGTGCATAACTCTGGCTCTCTACTTAAATCTAAACCTTATGTCCGGAAACTAACTATGGACTAGGGGTGAAGGGGAGTAATGGAGAGTGAGTAGGGGATGGTCATCCCAATGAGACCACAATGAATACATCTGCTTTTTCTGTTTTTCACCATTAATTATTTGTTTAATTGGCTTATTGAGGGCAGATAGCCAAACCTGCTTTGTTAGGCAACTGTTTGGGCTCAAGCTGTGATCTTAATAACACCAGATACCTGGATATTTCTGTGCTTGAGCCTATTCAGAAAGCTTATAAAATTTGCAAGGATAAGAAAGCTTAAGCTTACAAAATGAGGACGCTCAGAAAGTTAAAATGCATGAGTGTTACCTCTGCCTTCCACGTTAAAAAAATAAATAAAATAACATAAAAACAAAAACAGATACAATTACCACTGGAGAGCTTCTTTAGGAGAGCTTCCTTGAGCAGTGAACAGACTGCTAGGGTTGCAGCTTTGATGAGTTATCACCCATGTGGGGATGCACTTTTTGGTGACAGAGCAGCCTTTGAACTCCTCACCCATGTGCCTATAAGTGACTCCAATAGATTCATTGGTTCACATAGATAGACTTAGACAGAACCATTTATTCAGACTGTTTTTGGTGTCCTAGTTGAATGAATATGCATTTACTAACATCTCCCTATTAAGGCTCCACTACAACAGTCATTATAGCCTGTTGTGATGATTCTAATGTATAAAAATAAACAAAGAAAAATTGATTCTTTATGTCTTATATTGGTAGAAATTTGTTTCACAACATCTGGGTATATATTAACATGACTTTAATAAAATTATCTGTATGCTAAAAGTTTCATTAACCTTATGCCATTTTATCCATGATGAAAGTATTTAATAATTGGTAAAATATATAGACAAACATTTTTACAAAGTAATATTCTGACATAAAAAGAAATCACATCAAAGACGTTTTACTTTTACCTAGTTTATTCTAAAATCATACTTTTCTGGGTTCTATCTTAGAGGAATGTTCCTGTTTTTATAAGTGAGTCAGAAGCTATGAAAAATATTTTCCTTTCAGACATTATTCTCCCACTGAGTCATAACTCACTAAGAGAGCTTGATACAATATTGGAGAGAACATTCTATATGACAAAGCATACATGAAAGGTTTCCCAAATCTCCACAGCAATCTTCCATCTGCCACACCACAGGGTTTTTAGAACTCTTATGAAGAATTACTGTTGAGTCAATGTCGGTTTTTTTTTTTTTTTCAAAAGCCTGTCATCTGTGGCCAGCGTTTTTAAAACAAATTCTTCTCTGATGATATTTTCACTCCTCCCTTTTTTTCTCATGTCTTTAAACCTTCTTCAAAAAATACATTTCTTTAAAAAATTTCTGAATGTTTTTACTAAATTGTACTGAACTTCTTTGTCTTTTGACTACATTTGAACATGGTGCTCATTAACAAAAGTTATGGCATATTATGTAAAAGCAATGATGTGCTTGTTAAAATCCTGAAAATGAGATATTACATTATAAAGTAAGTGGGATAAGAATAATATTTAATTTCTGTCATAAGTTGACTTCTCTGAAAACTGACTGTAAGGTAGCAAGTTGTGTACAGATTTATTCTAGAGGTATCTCAAAATACTGTGCAAGAAAATATGAAAAGCAAGTTGGATGCACAGAGTTTATCCACATGTAACTGTCACAGGATTGGGGGAACTACCAGAAGTTTTGGAATTGAGATGACCGTTAGAGTCAAGTATCTTTATTCCCAAATTAGACCATTGTTCTTTGTGCCAGAACCTGAAAAGCCTGGAATTAACTTCAGTATTGCAATCTTGACAACTGATTCCAATTCTCAGCATAGGGCACATCTGTAAATTCGTTTTATCTCTCTGTAAATATCTTCAGGGACTAGTACATCAACACTTTGGCTGTGGAGGGGGAACATAGGTAAAGTACCACAATAACTATTATGAGATCCTATTTTATACATCATGCTATAGTCAGCTAAGCATTCTCAGAAAATACAACACATTGATCCTCTATAAGCTTAAATGAAATGAAACAAAATAACTCAAGATAAACAATGCAGTACTTAAATTTTGCTGGACTAGCCATAAGGGATGCTGGTCGTCAATTATAGAAGGAACTGGCCTGGGATGATGGCATTGTTAGCACAGTCTTCTTTAAATAAAAAGTTAAAACTTGTACATGAAGGGCTAGAGAGATGGCTTAGTGGTAAGGCGTCTGCCTCCTAAGCCTAAGAACACCAGTTCCAATCTCCAGGTCCCACGTTTAGCCAGATGCAAAGTAATGCAAATGTGCAATGATGCAGCACCTTACCACAAGGGGCCAGACGCATCTGGATTTCGTTCACAGCAGCTGAGAGACTGCTGGTGCGCCAATCTCTATCTGTCTTCCTTTCCCTCTCTTTCTATCTCTCTCTGTGTCTCTCTCTCTCTAAAAATAAATAAATAAATAAATAAATAAATAAATAAATAAATAAATAAACCTTGTACATGAATGAGGAGTGCAAATGATATAGAAAAGCCAATTCAGACTAAGAAACAAAAGAAGAGGGAAATAGAATGGAGATTGGTCAACCTAGGTTCATGGTGCAGTGGAAACTCTAAAGTAAGTTAGTATATTCGTTTTAACAGCATTATTGAATAAAGTAAATACTCAGAACAAAGTAATGAAGGTAATTCATGGATAATTGACATAATTGACATCATGAGATTTTTTTTTAAAGCACTATGACATAAATAAACACAGTAACTTTGTCAGAAGATGCAATGTAAGTTATGTTGGGGAAATTCTAGGTTCTAGAAAGGAACAAGGAAAGAATAGTTAGTTACATCTACTTTGGATATTGTTATAGTCAGTTCCGCATTGCTGGGATAAACTTCCAAATAGACAAAGTTTATGGGAGGAAAGGACTTATTTCAGCTTACAAATCCCAGGAAAGTTCTATCAATGGTGGAAGAAGCTGGCTCCCTTTCAAAAATCCTAGCAGGGAGAAAAAACAAAGAGCCAGCACACAACAAAAACAAGCAAGCAGTACGCACTACCAGAGCTCAAACGACTCTTTCCATACCTTTGGGCTGGAATTAGATCCTCCCCCAGTAACATCCCCCCTCCAACGGGCTGTAGGAGACTTCAACAGGAAGTTGAAACTTAATCAAAAAAATACTGAGGTTATGGGGTATATCCATTCCCATTCAAATTACCATAGATACTCATTCATATAGCAGATGGTTCCTAAAGCAGATTTTAAATAGCAAAATGTTTTCTAGAATGAGAATTAAATAAATGGGTCTAGAGTTGTGAGGTATATTTGGAAATTTAAATAATCCCATTTTAAGGCAGAAAATGGTTTTCATGTGGAAGTATTATGAGAGACGAAGCTAGAACTAGGGTACAGACCAGAGAAATTAGAGTAACAGGTGATGAGTTTTTATTTAGGTACATACATTAAAGGTTTTATCTTGTTTTGTAGTGCTAAGTATTGTGTCCAGAGCCTTGAGCATGTCAGGCAAGTACTATGTTTTACACACCCTGTGTACTGGTTTTGACCCACAGAAATATATTGCTTGAGAAGAGCACTAAGTGAAGGGAAGTAAGAGGATCCATGACCATATTTAAAGGGAATAAATGACACTGTCATAGTCTGTTTTCCATGGCTAATAACACAATACCCTCAGGTGTCTGTGATATAAAGAAAAGAAGTTTATTGTGGCCAATAACTCTGACTCAGGGTGGAGGAGCCACAATTGCCCATCTCCTAATGGGCATTCAAAATGAGTTTCAAATGGGACAAAGCACGTTAAAAGTATAGTATATACTTATTGTGGAAGAAAAGCACAAATCTGTATTTTAGAGAAGATGAGATAAGAATCTTAGTATTTTCTTTAAGGATTAGGCTAAGGAAAGAGTCAGAGATTGCAGAAATACTTGCTGTGAAATGAGGTCAAGAAGGGAAAATGGGGACAGCTGAAGAAAGACTTCAAAAGTCATGCAAGAGATGTCTCCTTTTAATAAGGTCTAAGTGGAAAGTTACTCAACTGTAGACTTTCTCACAGCTTCCTACGTGGCAGTTAAATACAAAAGTGATTCATTTGGAAGGGTGGCTGAACATGATAAAATGTGTGACTGATTGGAGAATACTAGGTCAGGGGTGGCTACATAGATTTGGAAATTAACCATTGTACAGATGGTCGATGAAATCATCTGGCTCCAAAAAGACATCCGTAGGGAGCAAAACTTCCCAAGGAAAGGAGAAAAGGACAGCACCGTGTGGACATGATGGGAACTTGGATATGGACAATGATTCACCCAGAGTGTGATTCCAGATCTCTGGAGTCTTCACTTCTTTAAGGAGGATTTAATTTTAAATGCCATGGAGATGGAGAGGAACCTAAATAGAAGGAAGACATGATTAGCACTAGTGATAAAAATGATTTGGATCTGATTTTCAAAAGCATTTGTCATTAGTAAACTCAGGAAATGCACAGTTTGAAAGACTGGAGGCCCCCACCATGCTGTCTGTAAACACCCACAATGTGCAGGATTATGCAAGAGAACATGCAGGATATCACAAGGATGGGCTTGGGCTGCAGCATCCTTTGAATCTTAAAAGCTCAAATTCCGACTGCAGATGTTTTCAATTTATGGTCCAATTTTTCTCATTAAACTAACAATTCTGATCCTTCTGTATCTCCAGCTGCCTTTTATTATGAGACCTATCCATAAAGGTTTCAGCTGTTGGGGAAAATTGCTCACATCTCCACTGTAGTTCTGCCTTCCTCTATTTATGATCATTTCAGTCTCCACTTTACATTTTACCTATGTGCAGACAGATTTCTTCCCATATTAATAGTATTTCAAATTCTTATGCCTTCATTTGGTATGACCTGCTTAACTTGTGGCAAATAATATTCTTTGATAAAATTAGATGAAATTGTCACCTTTTTAAATATTGTAAAGTGATTAACAGGATTAACATAAAAGACATTAATGTGAATGAAATATCACTTCAGGGTTTTGATTATGTCATCTAAATAAAACATAGCAGGTTGTGCCTTGTGGTTAGGAGACATTGTGCCTAGAGGACCTCTATGTAGGCACTGCATCCAGCAGACACTATGCCTGTCCATCTTTCCACACACCCCTGGTAAGGAGGAACTGCGCTCAATGCCCAGTGACAGGAAGCTACACTTTCACCACTTACTACTACACTCCAGATCCAGCAGGCCCTGTGCCCAGGCCACCTCTCACCATACCTTGTGTAAAGGAGGTACCAAGACTACCCATTATTAACTGCACACTGGGGCCAGGAGACCATGTACCCACACTACCTCTCATCATGACCCAAGGTTCACAAAGTACAGTACCCACCCCTTACCACACTTGTGTCTGGGAGGTCCTGAGCCTACGCTATCTCTGCCTTAATCCTGAGTAAACCAAATGAACCACTACCAAATACTGGAAAAGGGAGGAAGTTAAACCAGGAAAAAATGCAAAAAGATCCAATCCAACAAAGGAACATAGAGTTTGAGGGAGCATTGTGACACATTCCCAACTCCCACATAACAGAAGCCGAAACCAACTGGGACATGAAAGATAATCAAAGAATTCAGAGCCCTATATCTAAACAAGTTCAGTGACCATGCAGAAGACTCAGATGAGCAAATGAAGAAGCTAAGGAAATCCAGTCTCTAAAGTGAGATACTGTTATCAAATTGGAGGAGAAAATCCAAAACATGGCAGATAAATTCAGCAAGGAAATTGAAATATTAAAGCAGAACCAAACAGGAATCATGGAAATGAAAGAAAAAATGAGTCAAATAAAAACTACAAGAGAGCATCACCACCAGACAAGATCATTCAGAACAAGACCAAACTTCAAACTTCAGATATGGAGGACAAAGTTGAGACAATACTACACAAACACATATAAAAAAAAAAAAGTCATGAGCATCACATCCATGAAGTTTGGGAATACAATCAAGAGACCAAACCTTAAAACACATAGTGTAAAATAAGGATCTGAGGTAATATCTAAGTGAATTGAAGGATAATTGAATAAAGTCCTAGCAGAAAATGCACCAAAGCTAAAAAAAGTTAATATATAAAAATAAGAGGCATTAAATACCCTAAACACAGATGGTCAGAGAACTTCTCTATGACACATCATACTTAATCTGTCAAAATACAAAATAAGGAAATAATGCTAAAAAGCTGTAAGGGAAAAACTTACATACAAGGGGCAAGAACATCAAAATAACTTCAGATCTGTCATAACACTAAAAACATAAATGGATGAAACAACATATTTTAAGCCCTAAAAGTAAATAATTTCCAAACAAGAGTGTCCAAACACTATCAAAGAAAAATAAGAGATTTGATAGGTAAAAATGTTTTAAAAGAATCCTTATCAAAGTAAAAAATATATAAATGAATCAGAATGCACTAATAAAGATTCCTACTTAACTGCCAAACAAAGAGAATGCTATACCCAGCAAAATTATCTCTCCAAATTGATGGAGAAATAAGAAATTCTATGTAAAATACAAATTAAAGCAATTTGTGACCATCAAACCAACATCACAGAAAGTTCTAAAGGAATACTCCCTAGGGAAGAAAGATAAAAACAGTCCCTTGTCCAAAACGGCATGCAAGCATGCCCACCAAGAAAAAAAAAAAAAAACAGAAACAGAAACAAAAACAAAAAAACAAAAAACCCCAGAAGAATAAGATCTGGAAATGAACCAACTATCTTCAAAACAGTAATCCAGCACATCCCAAAACTAACAGGAGAGATGAAAAAAAAAAAAAAAAAAAAAAAAAAGTAATACAGCCAACCAGAACATCATGTAACAAATTCATAGAAAGACATTTTTTATAAGAACTTTAAATGTAAATGTCTTTAACTCACCAATAATAAAACACAAACTAACTGAATAGTTTAAAAAACATGACCATCCAGGCATGGTGGTACATGCCTATAATCCCAGCACTTGGGAGACTGAGGTAGAAGGCTCACTGTGAATTTGAGACCAGCCAAGGCTACAAAGTAGGTTCTGTGGCAGCCTGGGTCAGAGTGAGGACCCTTCTGAAGAGAATAAAAATATGATCCAACTATCTACTGCTTAGCTAGTAAATATCCACAAAATGAGACTCAAAGGATAGAGATCAACCAAGCAACTAGAAACCAGAAATAGGGCTGGAAAGATGGCTTAGCAGTTAAGGTGCCTGCCTGCCAAGCCTAAGAACACCCATTCCATCTTCAGGTCCCACGTTTAGCCAGATGCAAAAAGTGACGCAAGCACACAATGTGGCTCATGGCCACAAGGGGGCACAAATGTCTTGATTCCGTTCACAGTGGCTGAGTGGCCACTGGCAGGCCCATTCTCTCTGTCTCTTTCTCTCTATCTCTGTCTCTCTCAAACAAACAAAAACAAAAAAATTAAAAAAAAAAACAGAAATAAGTGGGTATAGCTATTCCTGCTTCTGGTAAAATAGACTTCAATCCAAAACTAGTCAAAAGAATAACTGGGCTGGGCATGGTGGTGCACGCCTTTAATTCCAGAACTTGGGAGGCAGAGATAGGAGGATCACAGGGAGTTCGAGGCCACCCTGAGATCACATAGTGAATCCCAGGTCATCCTTAGCTAGAGTGAAACCCTACCTTGAAAATCCAAAATAATAATAATAATAATAATAATAATAATAATAATAATATCTGGGAGTGGTAGAGCATACCTTTAAGGTGGGCAGAGGTAGAAGGATTGCTGTGAGTCTGAAGACAACCTGAGACTACATAGGTCAAACAAGGCTAGAGGGAGACCCTACCTTGAAAAACAAACAAAAAATAGAGAAATAAAAAGGGACACTACATAGTAATAAAGGAACAATTCATCAAGAAGACATGCAACAGTAAACATCTGTGCCCCTTGTGGCCATGTGCCGCATGTGACTGACTCCATTCAGCATTTATATTCAGCACTTTAACAGCTACTTCATGGGATGACTCACCCATCTTTAGTCATAACCCTGACCTCTCTTCTCATTAACGTTCCAACAGACACGGCACATATATCCTCAGCCTTCCCCCTTCTCTAATTTCTATGTTGGTAAATGCTATCACCTTCCTTCCAGATACTGAAATCTGAAATTTATGAAAAATCGTAAAATTCTGCTGCCTTATTTCATCACTCTCCTCAGATTCTGGTTCTTGAATATTCCTCAAATTTCTTTTGCCATCTGCAGTGACATTGACTTTTCATTCTGTTTCTTTTTCTCAAACATTGTTCTAGTCATCCTTCTGTTTTTGAGTCTCATATTAAAAATGCTTCCCAACTTTGGAGACTGGAGATATGTCTTGGTGGTTAGGGTCACTTACCACACAAACCTGAGGGCACAAAGGGGTCTGTTCCTGCCCTTGATGTCCTACCACCGACATAATCACACACAAAATTCTTCTCAAGTACTGAGGCCAAGGTTGATCTCTCTAATGTGCAATTATGTATAGAAATGAGTGTCTTGCTTGCCTAGAACAATAAAAATTTTGCAGTAAAATGTCTATTTTTTAGTGGTTTAACTTGTGTTTGAAGGGAGTTGCTCTGCATCCAAGATTCTGACATGCTTGGGCCATCCACAGAATTCACAACATATTCTCCAAATGACAACCTCAAATACTCAAATATTCAGCTCTCTCAATTTTAGGCATTCTCCAAAGGGTATGGGTGCACTTAGCTCAGAAGTTTATAACATCACCTTTGAAACCATTTTTAGCCTCTAGCTTTACCACACATGTATAACAGACTTCCCTATGTGTTTAGCTGTGCCTCCCATCAACTCCTTCCATGCAGCCTACTAAAGATCCCAAGCAAACCAGACTCTCAAGAATTTTACACTTTTATGTTGTTTGTATATGTGGCATACTTTCCTCATTATTCAAACCACTGTTTCTATCCTTCAGTATTCATTAACATAGTAGTCCTTCTTGCTTCCTCTCCTCTTCCAAACCCAACCTATTTTACACAGGTAGTTCCTAAGTTTTCCCTGTAGATGCTCCATTAATATTAGTTCATACTACATGTTCATTCAATTTAGTCAGGAAGTGGGATAGGTTTACTGACTAAATGATAAAAGAGTATGGAAAGCATGTAGTGACTTTCTGTACCATCAGCTGGTTAACCACTTTATATTCCAAAGCAAAAATATCAATATCTGGCATAAAATACACAGGGAAAGCATGTGCCCACACTATTTCTTAGGCTATATTGTCTGCTGCCGTTGCACAATTGTTTCTTTCATGTGAATTTCAAGTTCCACTCTATTTTATTTGTATTTATATGTCTTTTTAAACAAGTTATGACTTAAATTATTTTTGAAATCAGGTAAAATTTATACCCACAGAGGCCTCTTTGGTTTTTTTCACCCCTATCTGTAGAATACTTCTCACCTCCAATCTTCTCACATTTATGAAAATTCCAAATAAAACAATTTAATTTTTTACTGTCTACAAAGTAATGGATAAAATAGACATAAGGTATTTTTATTTGGAGAGACAGAGAGAGAGAGAGAGAGAGAGGGAGAGGGTGAGGGAGAGAGAGACAGATAGAGAATGGGCATACCAGCAGCCTCTCAGCTGCTGTGAGTGAACTCCAGATGCGTGCGCCCCCTTGTGGGCAAGTGCAGTATTGTGCCCTTGCATCACTTTGTATCTGGCTAAACGTGGGACCTGGAAACTGGAACCGGCATTCTTAGGCTTAGCAGGCAGGTGCCTAAACCACTAAGCCATCTGTCCAGCCTGACATAAGGTATTTTTAAGTATATTCCTGCATCTAGTATTAGGTCTACTAAGACTATAAGACCTAAATTGTAAATTTTTCATCTCTGTTTATTTATTTGAGAGAGAGGAGAGAGAAAGAGACACAGAGAGAGACAGAGACAGAGTCAGAGAGAGAAGAGAGAATGGCCACACCAGGGACTCTTGACACTGCAAATTTATTCCAGATGGATATATCACTTTGTGTACCTAGATTTACATAGGTAGTGGGGAATTGAACCCAGGCCAGCAGGCAAGCTTCTACCTTCAACTACTAAGTCATCGCTACAGTCCCCAAATTATAAAATTCTGCTAGAACTCAGCATGCTATTTTCATTTCTTTTTTATTTATTATGATATCTAGTCTCTTCTACATATTTGTAACCACAGAGGCCTCCTGAAGAGGACTCCTCAAATTTTGAAGGCTCATTTTGCCTTCTTATCTTTATAAGTCAACTATTAAAATTACTTTGTCAAATTTGTTGCATAATTTTTCTAGTTTTTATATGCTTTGATGATACTTCTTAAGAGTTTTACACTATACATTCAAAGCGTATTTTAGAATTTGACACTTCATTAAAATGTATTATTATGCACTTGTTTTCACTCCCACTTCAAGATTATTAAGCTACTTGGTAAATGTTATGCTAATATCCTTAGAAAGTTTTAAAATTGAACTGTTCAGCCCATTTTTAAACTGTGTAGTTATAAAGTCAAGGAAGGAAATGGGCCTCCAAATGATAAATATGTTACTCTAATAGCATTTACTAGATAAATGGAAGCCAAATACAATTGTATATTAAATTTAATGCAGACATACAGATTCATTTCTAAAGATCCATTTTCCTCATAACCAGTAGCTTTTTATTCTTTTTGAATGCATAGTAGAGCCAAACTATCAAATTTATTCACCATTTCTGTTTGAGGAAAAGATTTTTTTTATTATTTATTTTACTCCAAGTAGCCTTCGAATGATTTTGTCACATTTCATGTTTTAAAGAGCTTATTGTGATTTTGAGTGGGATTGCATTTATCTATTAATTTAGGAAAAAAAGAACTGTAGTTTTCAAGTATTGATCATTCATCTTGGAGACGAAAGCAAGTTTATCCATAATTAGATTTTCCATATCTCAGTCTAACATTAGAATTTTGTTCAGCAGCAAAAATAATTTGCCTGTTATTACTATAATTAGATAAAAATATTTTTCTATTATTTTTCTGTCTGATAATACTCATAGAAATAATAATAATATGCACTCCACAAAAGTACATAAGTTAAATATTAATTATTTCTGAATGTGCTTGAAGTTATTCACTAGAAAAATTTTCAGTATCATTCTAAAATGCATGGTAAACTTGAAAAACTACTAAGTCATCATACAGTTATATAAAACATCATAATTGATTTATAAAGGAATAATAGAATGTTAGAAATTCCTGCAAAGGAACTTTATGTAATTAGGTTTTAGTGAGGATGTAGGAACCTCAAGAGGGTCTTGTGATTTTGGCTGAGAAATATGATGCAAATTGTATAAAGGGAATAGAATAATAGAAAAAAGATAAAGTTCCTTTGACAAGGTGGTGGATGTAGTAGTTTTAAGAAATGGATAAAAAATTTCTGAGTGGCCCAGAGGGTACAGCAAGCAGAAGCATAATGAAGCTCAGGAAGTAATCAGCTCATGCCAGAGCCTTCTAATTTGAAGATTTTTGTCTTCAAAAGGCACTGAGGTCTTTCAAGGGGTGTGTGTGTGTGTGCGTGCTTTGGGAAGAGGGTTGAATATACTTAGCAATGTCCCATCTGTCATGGTGAGAGACCAGTGACAAGAGTGACACTTGGGCTTCTAGCCTCCCCAAATGGATGGATGATAGGGCTATTACCAAGAACAAAGAAAACAGAATGCAAACTTTTGAGACAGAACTACCAGGGGGCTGGATAGATTTCTCAGTGGTTAAGTATGCCTCTCACTAAAGCATTAGGAGCCCAAGCTGGGGCAACATAAACATAACCCACAAAAACATATAACACACAAACATATAAACAGCTGGGTGGCCCGAATCTGTCACTCCAGTCCTGCAGGGGAGCAGAGTCACCTCACAGAAAAAAAAAAAAAAAAAAACAGCAAGCCCCAGGATCAGTAAGAGACTCAGGTGGAAGAGTGATGGAGCAGGCCTGAAACAAGCCATGCCTTAGGGTGGGTGCACAGGTAAGCGCATGGGGCACCAGAAGGGTACAAACACTGCACAAACAAGTATCACATTACACACAAAGCAAAAATATAAAAAAGAAAAGGAAATACCATTCATTTGGTTTTGAGCATGCAGAGCTACACATATCTCTGAAACTGAAATGAAATGGACTGTTAAACATTTATCTTCACATTTCTCAAGATACAAGGGAATATATGGGATGGGCCTTTTCATCTGAGGGTGTAGTCTTATAGCTGGTAATTAAAGATGTGGGCACAGATAAGGGCAGATGAAAGTATTGTGGGTGAAAGTAAAAATGGGAGTGCCAATACTGAAATAACTGAAGAGAATGATTAATTGACAAAGGAGGCTGAACAGGAAAATTGCTTTTAATGGAGGCAGTAATTTGAATCTAAGTTGATTTTGATTTATTTACAAAAAGCTTGTTTTGTCCCCCCAAATTGACTTAAAACTTATCATTTAAAACTCATAATTTTAAAAAGTGTGTCTTGGGCTGGAGAGATGGCTTAGAGGTTAAGGAATTTGGCTACAAAGCCAAAGGACCCAGGTTCAATTCCCCAGAACCCATGTATGCCAGATGCACAAAGGGCATATATGTCTAGAGTTCATTTGAAGTGGCTACAGGCCCTGGTATGAAAAATTCTCTCTCTCTCTCTGTCTCTTCTCTCTATCTCTCTCTCTGTGTCTTGAGATACTTTTTCCCAATCATAGTGAGATAGGGTATAACAAATGTGATAGAACCTGCTTTATCCAGATTTTTCCTTTGTACTTGCTAAATTATTTTTTTAATATATTTTTTTTTATTTGCAAGCAGAGACAGACATAGAGAATAGGTGTGCCAGGGCCTCCAGGCACCGCAAATGAACTCCAGATGCATGCGCCACTTTGTGCATCTGGCTTATGTGGGTACAGGGAAATTGAACCCAAGTCAATAGGCTTTCTTTGCAGGCAAATGCCTTATCCATTTAGCCATCTCTCCTGAACTTGCTAAATTATAACATCACCTTCTTGAGAAAGGATTCTTTTTTTTTTTTTTTTTTTTTTTGCTTTTGTTTTTTTTGCTTTGTTTCGTATTGTTTTTCTAGGTAAGGGTCTCTCTCTAGTCTCTAAATTGACCTGGAATTCACTATGTAATCTCAGGATTGCCTCAAACTCATAGCAATCCTCCTACCTCTGCCTCCCTGACTGCTGGGATTAAAGGCATGTGCCACCACGCCCAGCCAGGATTCTTTTTATAATACTCTTAAATTTCTTTGAAATTTGAAACAAATTACAATGAACTCAGCCAGAATTTGTCAATTTTTGTGTTGTTTGGGACATTTCAGCTCTGTTCATTCTTTCTTTGCTATTTTTGTTGCTTTTTCTTCAATCATGCTAATTTGTAAGAAATTTTATTTTAATTTTTAATGAGTTAGCAGTGACACAATGCCACCATCCTCCCATTTCACTTGTGATCCTATAGAATCTGACGATCTTCCCATTCCTCCCACGAGACCTCTATCTCTAGAGAACAGGAAGACATGTAGGCCTTGGATGGATTTGGACAGATATCTCCTTGCAGCACTGCTGAGCTTGAAATAACAGTTGGCATTTCTAGTCTTGAAAACTGTTACAGGTTTCATTGACTAGTCACCACATATGTATAACTTACCCATCTGAACTTGCACCACCTACATAGGTTGAACTTGAAGAGAAACTAAAAAAACCTAAGAGGATCTTAAGCTTTATAGTCAACTTCCAGAGCTCAATTAATAACTTAATTTGGAAAAATTATGTTGTAAAATAAACATGAAAAATAAAACTCTGAAACCTCTTAGGCTAACTTCACACATTATATACTTTGAGACATTATATTAATTTATTCAAAAAATGGAAATTTCAGTGCTTTCACTTTTCATCAGTATCTACCCTGAGTTTTAAAAGCATATTTGGTGATTCTTAATATCCTCAATCCTTTTTGTGTAGTGTCTGATATTCTTTGTAAGCCTGTGTGAAGATGATGTAAAATATTTGTTGAGTCCTTAAAATATGATAAGCAAAAATATACCACATTCCTTTAGCTTTCATGATTAGATACTAAGTAAATCTAATATTTTCAAAGGAATTCCATGAAATGAAAACGACTGACATGACAAAAGCGTGCATTTAATTGTATGCTTTGCAGAGATACATGACCAAAGTTGTGTATGTGGCTTGTCCTTTGGGATGGCGCAAGCAGTTTATTTGTGAGTAAGAAATAACAATGGAGCCAACAAATGCAATTAAGAAAAAAAAAATCTCTTTAGACACAAGGGGACCTACATGTTCTTGTTTCAGAAGCATGCAAGTGTTACAAGGTATTCCAAATACAGTATGGCAGAGGGGTAGTGGAAGCACACTGGGATAGTGCTTTCTTTCAGAAACTGGAAGTTCAACAGGTCTGTTTTCATGAATGATATTGATGAAACAAACTTTATTTTTAAAAAAATTATAGAAAGAATTTTAGCACCATCATTAAAGGAAAAACAATAATAATAGTTTGTAGCCCTGCCTATCTCCAGTCTTGGAATAACAACAGAGGCGTAGCACCTTTCAATATCTAAAGTATAAACAATAGTAAGTCCATCCCAGCTTCTAGAGATGAGGTAGCTCATGCTAAGAAATGTTGGGTCATATTTTCCTATGAAAGTTCTAAGATCAAATGGCTTAATTCCAATCATCACATTTGATTTGGGATAGCTCCACCACTCTGGATTTCTAGATCATTTCTTCATTACAGGCTTCAGGATGTTGAGATTATACATGTGGGGGAGTCTCAACTTTGGATCCTGGATGTGAGTTTATAAAGTTGTATGTGGAAATTCTTTGGTACTCAATGTCTTCTTAAACAAGAAAGAACAAATGTATTAAGTGGCATACCTAAGTAGCTTCTATCTGTACTGACAGATGATGTCAAAAGGTAAAAGATAGTCTTAAATTTGAATGAGAAATATGTTTAAACATACAAGCTCTTAAAATTTTATGAAATTGAGATTTCACTTTTATTTCTTCTGATATTCCACTGTTATTTAAAAGTTTAATTTAAAACAGTGTGAAGTGGGTATACTATAAAAATTAATCTTTAAAGAATCTCTACCATGGTACTAAAATATGAAGACATGCATGTGGGTTTCAGTTGCAAGGCAAAAGATTTTGAGTCAGTTTTTACTGATAATCCAGGGATGAGAGGTAACAGAACAAACTGCAGACAAGCAAAATACACATGTGCTGTGATTTCCTATAACCCATTCTTTAAGCTACCTGCTACAGAGAAGAATGTCCTCATAAATACTATGTATTCATTAAGTGGAAATGAACTGAAGAGCACAAATTTATTTTTTAATCAGTTTACTTTTTTATGATGGTCATTGTCATTGATCATCTTTAGCCTAAACTGTTGTATTGCAAAATATTTTAAGTCAATTAAAACTTGAGGAATGTAAGTAAAATAAATATTCTGAAGGATAAGGAGGCCAGGCACTTCAGACCATATGTACAGTGCTGGTGCGGGACCAGCCAATTCTTCAAGAGTCTCAGGATCAACTTCAAAGTCAGAGTTCTTGTGAACAGTGGTGGTCATCATCGATGGTGGTGCTCATTGCCAATGTTTCTGGGCTCATGTTACATGAAACAAACTGGCCCAATTTCAACACCAAATTCCTGGTCAGTGCTGCCGATATCCACAGGGGCAAGATCTATGATGGGCAAGCGAGCCACATTCTGTGTTCTGTATTCAAAGACAGTCTTGCCAACAATTCCATTTCGCTTCTGGAATTCAATGAGGCAAAGGGTTAATAGTATATACAAATCTTTTGACACAAAAAAGTTATACAGAAACCCTCCAAGCCATCTTTTATAATATAGAAAGAGTGAGTTTTAGAGCACTGATACATAAAGTTCTAGCAGACATGGCAGTCAGCTCTTTCTGAATAATTTCTTTTTACTTTTCCAGGTTCTCAAATAATGAGTAAAGTCATAAACTGTGGAAGCTTGGATTCCACCAATGAAACTGCAATTCATTATTTAATATCTTCCTTATTGTGTATCAAGGATGCAAGTGGGGAGACATATAAATCAGCAATTGATTGCATGTTTTAGAATCATGAAATTTGTGGATGGAGCTGAGATTCTGTAGCTTAAAATAACTTTCAAAAGAGCCAAAGTGAGTAGCAGAAAAAAGTAGTTCTCAAAGTACTTACAGAGCAAGTATCTTGAAGGACTGTATATCTGAATCTAATGTTCCCCTCTCCTTTGATTTCTAAATCATTGGCCCCTTTAAGAACCACAGCTTTCTTGAGGTTTTTTGTTTGATCATCCATGTATCCTATGCTGTTCTTACAGATGTAAGTGATGTTCTGTGAGGCTTCTTTTGATAAAAGTCTCAAGAAGGTCATCTGAGTAATGGCTGTATTAGGCGAATGATAATCTCCATACATGAACTAGGAAAGCAAAAAGAGTCTGTTAAATGTAATGGTGAATGATCTCATACTGTCTTACAAATAGATAGATGATAGACAGTAGATAGATAACCTGGTTTTAGATAACTCAATTTTAAAGAACATTACTTTGTTTTCATAAGATAACCTATTTTACTTACACATGTAAAATATCTTTTGTAAAAGATTTTATTTATTTATTTATTTGAGACAGAGAGAGGGAAAGAGAGAGAGGGAGAGGGAAAATGGGCGTGCCAGGGCCTCTAGCCACTGCAAACGAACTCCAGACATGTGTGTCCCCTTGTGCATCTGGCCTATGTGGAACCTAGAGAATTGAACCACGGTCCTTAGGCTTTGCAGGCAAACACCCTAACTGCCCTAACTGCTAAGCCATCTCTCCAGCCCCCAAATATCTTAAAATGCACAACCCTAGTCAGAAGTAAAAACCTGTGTCCTTAATTCTCCAAATAATAAGTAACAAAACCTATGATTATCATAATTTTCCAGAGGAAGGCTACATATTTTTAATATATGCATTAATCATGTATTGGGTATATTTAATTATTTTTATTTCCAATTTGAATAAGAAATAGTAATTAACTGTTGGCATAAAATCATTTTAACCAAGTTATATATTTTTAGGAAATATAAATTAATGTTTTCCATTAGTCAACAAAACCAAGCTATCAAAATTAATATCCCACCAGCTGTCTCATCTTCACCTTTAGCTCTGAGATTTGTTTTTAAGACCTCTCATTTGTATTTTCTATATCATACTATATTTATTAAATTATGTTTCAATTATACATTTAAAATGATATGTCTATTATCTAATGCACAGTCTAGCTTATTTTAATGCTCCCATATCAACTTTATTTTCCATATGAGTTCTGGCAAAAGAGTAGGAGATGAAGAGAGGAAACTCTTTCAACAGAAAGCTGGGAAGAAATGTTCACATTGTGATAGGGAGCCTGATGAGTCTCTGAATGCTGAACCATGATGGAAAGAGTACAGTGGAACTCAGCAAAATGATAATAGAAATCTTGCAATTAGAAAAATGTCTCAAGCATAATCCTACAAAGGTTATAAAATGAAATATTACTAAATCATCTATTAGATGCTACACTAAAACATTCAAAGAAACTGTAGGGTCAGCATTATCATCCTTACTTTATAATGGCAAAATGGAGGCTCTTAAAGGTTTAGTAACTTCAGCAACACCAGGAAAAGACCCAGCTGAAACTTTGGTCTTCTGCAGTTAAATATGACTGTCACTCAGCATACTCCAAGTTAGTGCCATATACATTAGAGGAACACTAATTCTTCTTCATTATACTAAAAAGACTATTTCAATTCAAAATTTGTGAAGTCATGGTAACCCTTTGTTTATGCAATGATTTTGCAATTGTCACGAATGAGAACATAAGGGTAGTAAGGTCTCGGGAGATGGCTCAGTGAGTAAAAGGACTTGCTACATAAGTGTGATGACTTGACATCAGATTCCCAAAGTCCATGTAAAGCTAGATTTAAAACCAGATACTGCAGCAATAATCTGTAATCCCAGCCTGCCTACAGGGAGATGGAAAGCAGAGACCTGAGGGTCCAAGGAAGCTTGCCAGCCAAATAGCCTGGTATGGACAGCAGTGAACAAGAGACCTTGCCCCAAACAAGGTGTAAGGTGAGGACCAACACCTGAACCATCCTCTGAATTCCATATACATACCACAGTACTTGCACACCCACACTCACACACTCACACATACACACATCATACATACAAACATAAAAAGTAAACATAAAGTAAACAGTGAAAAATATATAGCATCATTATAAATAAATACAGAAAAACAAAAATGAAAAGTAAAGAAGGGAATTTTGAGTATAAACAGAAAATTACCTGAGATCCTCTATTCATATCAAGACCATACCAAATGGGCTTGCTGTCAGGAGATTTGCTGGCCCACCAGGTTTTGAGGGGCACACTGGCTGGGTTTGCTGAGATGCACGTTTCTCCCGTGTCCATGTTGCAGTAGACTTTGATAGCATCTTCAGCTGACCCTTGATTAGGATCAATCCAGTATTCACCTATTTCCAGATAGAAATATTTGCCAAATGGAGAGAATCTTAATCATGATTGAATCTCTAAAATCATTAACAGAGATTTAAAAAACATGGTCCAATTAAGAACTCTAGGAAAAGCATTCTTTATGGAAAATGTAATGGTTAGTCACTGTTCAAATGAACTTTGTTGAATCATAGACTTAAACCTCAGTGCATCCATGTGAAAGAAACATTTTCCTCATCTTAAAACAGAAAATTAAACAATTCCAAAATAGATAATCTAAAGTGGTTTTACCACACTAGACATGTTCATGTTAACTTAATTAAGCCAAAATTTTAAGAAAATTGTACTTGGAACATAATAGTGTACATATCTTATATATTGTGTCTATCAGTAATTATTCATTCAATAACATGTTTTGGGGGGATGGAGAGATGGCTTAACAGTTAAGGTGCTTGCCTGCAAAGCCTAAGCACCAAGGCTCAATTCAACAGTACCCACATAAGCCAGATAAACAAAATGGTGCATTTGTCAATAGTTTGTTTGCAATGGTTAAAAGCCCTGGTGTGCCCATTCTGTATCTGCCTCTTTCTCCTCTCTCAAATAAATAAATAAAATATTTTTAAATATATATTTTTTAATGAAGTTAAGAATAGCATGGTCCAAGGCAATATGTTATGCTCAGCCAGTGTGCTGTCTACTCACCACTCTGCTTGGTGGAGTGGCAAAGTTTTAAGTCATCACACGTCCGTGCTGGGTGCTTCTTGGAACCATCGGGGCTACGCATGGTTTCAATCTGACTGCTGAGGGACTTCAGGGTAGCATGGACCCCAGGGTCAGTTTTGTTTGCATCATCGGGGGCTGCCTGATCTTCAGTAAACTCAGGAAGTGGATCAGGCATGTTTTCATCATAGTGACCCATGATATCACCAAGAGCAGCTGTGAGATGGCCAGGAGGACCTGGAGGGCCAGGTGGGCCAGGCTCACCAGGAGGACCCTGATTGAAAAGAAATTGGAAATACATTAAACAGTGTTTTATTTTAATTTTCCTAAACAGGTCATACATGTACTCCACCTTGACGATAAGGGAAGGTCAGTGATTCTTGTTGGTCTCAAGCAGATGCAGCTTGCCTGTTAATCAGTTGCATGTCAAGGATGAGGAATGCTATGCAGCTGCTTTTCAGGCAGTGTATCTATAAGACAGCATCTTAGATAAATGAACATCAAAGCAGAAAACTTGCTTTAATGTTTATGGTGAAGATGTACCATCATTTATGTGTGGGGTAAATGTGTGTGTGTGTGTGTGTGTGTGTGTGTGTGTGTTGTTCATTTCAAACAATTTGGGTCAAGGTTTATCTGAAATGATTTTATTTTTAGTAGTAGTATTATTACTATTATTATTATTATTTTTTTTTGGTTTTTCAAGGTAGGGTTTCACTCTGGTCCAGGCTGACCTGGAATTCACTCTATAGTCTCAGGGTGGCCTTGAACTCAGGGCGATCCTCCTACCTCTGCCTCCCAAGTGCTGGGATTAAAAGCATGTGCCACCACACCCGGCTTGAAATGATTTTAAACAGTTATGGACAGAAGTTGCACAAGGGCTACAGGGGTGCTGTGGAGGCTACTACTATGAATCTACATGACAACACCAAGGAAATATCCATAGGAAATACCACATGAGAATTTCCTTCCACTCTAAAACCAAAGGGAAACACAGGAGGTCTTTATTTCATACACATGAATTATTACTTTGTACAGAAAATGATGTGTGCTGAACAAAATTGAAGAAAGTTCCAATTAGCTTTTTGTGGTGTTTTTTTTTTTTTTTTTTTTTTTTAGGGTCTCACTCTAGCCCAGGCTGACCTGGAACTCACTATGTAGTCTCAGGGTGGCCTCAAACTCATAGCAGTCCTCCTACCTCTGCCTCCTGAGTGCTGGGATTAAAGGCATGCACCTCCATACCTGGCTTCTAATTAGCTTTTTTATTGGCTTAATGAAGAGCTTTCCTACTCTTTCTGTTCTCAAGTGAGCTCTACTT
This sequence comes from Orientallactaga sibirica, assembly GCA_036365145.1. Taxonomy (NCBI): domain Eukaryota; kingdom Metazoa; phylum Chordata; class Mammalia; order Rodentia; family Dipodidae; genus Orientallactaga; species Orientallactaga sibirica. Next base: position 29,148,815 of record JAEOAD010000004.1, on the reverse strand, counting down.
GAACCTCAGGTCTCAGACAAGTACACAAAGTACCAGACACTACAAAGTGAGTGCCGTCCATTAATTTCCTTCTGCATTTACCAAAGAAGAATCTGGTGACTTATAAGAGCCAGGCCACAAACTGGGGAAAGGAGGCGTGCACTTCTCAGGTGGAAAGCACGTCCCTGAGAGTTAAAAGTTCTGTCACTCACTGTTGTACTTGTCAGGTGGCTCCACACAAGTTACCTTAACCTTTGTGCCAATGCTTTCCCACTCTCCAAAGAACATCACAATTTTTTGTCCTGGACCTACTCTCAGGGCAAAAAGAATAGCTAAAAATACCAAAAGCACCAGACAGAATCATAACCACATATCACATATGCACACTACTGCAAACACATAGGAGAAAGAACTATGATGCTTTCAAGGGTCCAAGGAGCTAGAGACTACTGTGATTTTTGCTTTGTCTTCCTCTGCTCAATGTCATTAAAATTGTATTGAAAACTTTAAGCTGGGTGTGGTGGTGCACAATCCCAGCAAGAGGTAGGAGGATGTATGAGTTCAAGGCCACCCTGAGAACTACATAGTGAAACTGAACCAGAGCGAGACCCTACCTTGAAAAACAAACAAACAAACAAAAATTGTATTGAAAACTTTAAACTGAAATCCCAAATGTCATTTTTAGTAGAGAAATACTTCAATCTTATATACTTCATTTTCTAACTTTTACTGAAATAAGAACATCTCACAAGTATTTATACTATTATCACTTAAATCAGTGTGATAGTGGGTATCATGAGCTATGATTTTGTACATTCAAAATAATGCATCTTAAAAAATTGAAATAGGGCTGGGGAAAGTGCTTGCTTGCAAAGCCTTATGGCCCAGATTTATTTCCTCAGTACCCACACAAAGACAGATGCATAAAGTGGTACATATGTTTGGAGTTTGTATGCTACAGAGAGCTCTCTCTCTCTCTCTCTCTCTCTCTCTCTCTCCCCTTCCTCCCTTCCCCATCTGTTTGTCTCAAGTAAATAAATACAATTTAAAATTTTGAAGCATTTACTCATACAGATAAGCTCCTATGTGGCTTCTAGGTTTGAGGTTCTTGACAACCATGCTGCACTGACATCGTTGGACTGAACCAACCTGATTTCAATGGCATTTCTTCCTTGCAAGCACTTGTGCCTTACCTCTGGTCCTGCTTCTCCTACACTGCCTCGTACACCAGGGGGTCCAATTGGTCCAAGTGGTCCAGGGTTTCCTTCTTTGCCTGAAGGACCCACCGGTCCTGGAGGACCCTAACAGAATACAAAGACTGAATTTTAGGGTCTATGAATCAATTTTTATAATGCCTGTCTAATCAAAGAACTATTGAACAGATGGAGCTATTAGAGTGTTTTCACAGATTCCCTTCTTAATGACTATAAATGGGCCTTCAGTACTTTATATAATTTACAATTTTATCACATAAAAATTTCTCATCACCCATGCATACTAAAAGATAAAGATTAGTTGAAAACATTAATAGGTGAATCAACAACTTGTAAGTTGTAATTGTGTCATCAAATCTCAAATAAACCTGGCTGGAAGTTCAGTTAATTTACAAGAAAATTACATGAGTTGGAGTGTTTGTTATACATGAATTTTGTGTACTTAAATCACAGAACCTCATAGTATCATAACATAATTCTTAATTTTTAATTCCTAATAATAATCACATACTATATTTAGATATAACAAAATTCTTTTCTACTTAAATTTTTATATTTTTTCTATTTTTCTGAATGTATCTGTGAATTGTATTATGACACTAACACTAATGTCTTATTAAAGGAAGAATTTATATGCAAGTAGAATTTATAAAAGCCTCAAATATTAGTTTTGTTTTATGATTTGCTTTCAAATTAGTCTTGTATAAACTACTTCTGATGATTTATCACAATTATTTAAAGAACAAAATATATCCAGTTTCAAATTCTGTTTTCACTTTCTAGTAGGTCTAATCAAATAATCTCAAAGAATGCATACTTGATGGAAATTTAATCCAAAGTGAAAATTTGAGTAGATGAATATAAACACACTCTACGTAAGAGATTCTAATGTAGGACCATATTATAACATAAAAGCCAGGTTTGGGGATATTTCTACTAAAATTAGTTTTCAGAGCTAACTAGTCTATCTCATACATTTGCTGCAAATTTCAGAGAGCATGAACCAACCCAGCTCTAACACCATGGAAATTATTCTAAATAAATCGTATATGTCACCAAAGATATCATTTATACCTGCAACTTACTAACTTTTGTTACTTACCCTTGGGCCAAATGGGCCAGGGATACCAGAACTGCCTTGTTCACCATTTGGACCCTGCATGGAAATAAAATTTATAATGATATCAAAATATTTAGATCTTGTATTATGCTACATTCAGAATTTTAATATGATCTCTGGAACTTTAGCAGTACAAACTTCCAATTCATCAACTTCTGCCATGTCTCCATGGGTCAAGCAATTCTAAAAACAACTTTAGGAGGAAAAAAGGGCATATAGCTTTTTACTATATTTCTTCCTGACAAAATTGTAGCCAACATATAGGTAACTATACAATTATTCCTCAAGATAATTTTGACATTAAAATGATCCTAAATATTTTTGATCTATTTCACAGACAGATAAATGTTCATGTGAATATATCTGCATATTCTCACATGCATAGATGAACAACACTTAGAGGAATAACTCACAGGAGGGCCAGGAAGTCCCTGAAGGCCAGTGAAGCCTCTGTGGCCTTTCTGCCCTCTGTCACCTCTATCTCCATTGTCACCTTTGTCACCACGAGGTCCTTGGGGTCCCTAGAAATACAATCACATCATGAATATGGCTTCTTGAAACAATGCTGCAATGTTACTTTGTATTATTACATTTACTATAACTTTGAATACTGGATTATATATGGATAGCATTTTTACTCATCAATAGTAGTTCTAGGAAGTGTTATCTATTTTTCTCAAGTAATGGCAGGTCTTCAGAGAAAATATGCATAATATTTCCATAAAGATTCAGTTTTAAAATGTTTACCCAATGAGGCTGGGGAGATAGTTCAGTGGTTAAAGGTGCTTGCCTGAAAAGCCTGCCAGCCTCTCAACTCAAATTTTCAGCCACCCACATAAAGCCAGATGGGCATTCATTGCCAGCAGCAAGAGACCCTGGCATACCTGTATACATATGTGCATTTATGTGTGTGTATGCATTCACACATATAAGTAAATAAATAAATAAGTTTAAAATATATAGAATTTTCTCTCATATTCCTGCTAAAATAAAGTGTTTTCAAGTTTGGGTTAGTGGCTAGCCTATTTACATGGTTTTCAAAAAATTACATTTTATATATTCAGATGGTACTATAAAATAAAAATATTATACCATAAATAGATTGCTCTTTAAATTGAAATCTGAAAGCAGTTGTTTTACTCATCATGCTTCCTATAAAAATGAACTTTAAAAAATTGCATATGCAAATACAAAAATGAGATATAACAACAAAGACTGAATGAAACACAGAAAAAATAATTTAGACAAATGAAACTAGAATACTATTAAGTTAATTTTTTTTGCTTTTTTAAATTTTATTTATTCTTATGTATGTTATTCTGGTTTTACATTCATAGTGGTGACTCCATTATCCTCCTCCCTGTTCTCCACACACACATATGCACTCACATGAAACCTTATGCTATCCTCATCATATCTTCAATATCAGTACCCAAATCCATAAATTTTGATACTGTGTAACTACAAAAAATGTGAAGCTACTTTGAGTTGATCAGACTACTGGGGCACCTAGTTTCACTGAAAACAAAGTGATACACCAGTTTGGATTTCCACCACTAAAAAGTATGACATTTAACCTGAACTGTGCCTACAATCCTTCTGTCAGTCATGTACTGTATCCATCCATTATTTGTTTTTTCCTATATGCTACACTACCTTAGAATCATTTGGACAACTCACTCTTCTATCTACTTTGTCCATTTCCCTTACATGTCTCATACCACTTCCTTTGCAGTACCAATGGCTTTGTCAGGTGACAAAAACATAATGTAAAATATCAGAAATGACTTCTTATGCTCTTATCTATGAGTACCCATACACATAAAAATGTCTTTTTATTTTTTTTAAGTAATATCACACTTTATGAACTATGATATGTCATAGATTTCCAGGATATGAAATTCACACAAAGAAGTCCTCTATGTAACATGCATGTTCATGGTATATCTTAAATGGCTCGTATTGACTCTATTTTATAATAAAATAAAATACTTTCAAAAAAGTCATAGTGAGGAATTTTATTTTGTGATAAAAGCTGCATCTTGCTTGATAAGTGGTGAATATTTGATAAATCTCAAGTGGGTCTGCTGTTATAGTTGTGATTAGTTCTGTTTTGGGTTCTGGAAAACAAAAAACAGCTCCAGGACTTCAGTAGTTCATTTTAAACTAACAAGAGGCCCAGGTTACCTACAAGTATTATCCTACTAATCTAACTTTGAAAGATGAGTAGAATTATTAATTCCACTGACTGGTTTTAGGATAACAACCCAACTTTTAATCTGGATATCATAATTGTCTTTACAGAAACATTTATATAATAAAAGCAAAACTGGATATCAGTAGCTTTAGTTATTGTATGTAACAAGGTATAGACATCAAAATTACCTGAATGTCTTCATAATGCTAGAATGGTTCTTATTTTTTGAGGCTGGACCAAGATCATGATTGTAAAGGTATAACTTTTCTGCATGACCATGGACATTGGAATATAAATGTGAGATACATGCTCCTTTAGACTGCCCACAGGAGATATATTTTAAAATCTGAATAATAATCATGCTACAGTTAAAAGCTTGCCTGTGAAGCCTTAGGACCCCAGTTCAAGGCTCAATTCCCCAGTACCTAGGTAAGCCAGATGCACAAGTTGGTGCATGTATCTGGAGTTCATTTGCAGTGGCTGGAGGCCCTTGTGTGCCCATTCTCTCTCTCTCTCTGTCACTCTCAAATAAATAAATAAATAAAAATAAAATTTTAAAAAAATCTGAATAAAGATGAAGCTGAAAGTGAGTGCAGTGAAAGAACATAAGCAGAAGAGTGAAAATAGAATATTTTTGAAAAGTTATTTACAGAGTTCAAAAGAAATTTCAAATTCATTTTCTTATGATTGTAAAACAGCTCTGAGAAAAATTCACTGTCATTTCTTAATGCAAATCACTTATAAGTCCTTTCTTCTACCTTTTGGAAATACACTATATAAGGTTGCTATCAAGAGTCACCCTACTATATAATTCCCAATAGAACTTCTTGTTCCTTTCTAGTTGTTACTTAGTACCTATTGAACCAGCCCATTCTTTTCCCTACCCCTCTTACTTAAGAATATTAAATTATAATGCTTCTTTTGTGGTAAATGTTACTTAAGCAAATATATGCCTATTCAGAAAACAGCTCTTACAGGTAAACCACGTTTCCCAGCTCGGCCAGGTGGTCCTATAGGACCTCGAGAACCCTAGAAAACAATTCACACAAATTAATGTCAAAAAGTTATGTACACATCATAGATACATACATGCTAAAAAAGCATGAGTTTATAGTGGGGTACTTACAAGTGTTTCTGCATGTATTCTCTTATGTCAAGTGCATTAAAATATGGCAAATATCTTTACATAGGTAAGAATGTACTCTTTAACATTAAAATTTATTTTACTTCATTGAATGATTTAGTTGATGATTTAATGAAATTATTCACTTAATTTGGTTGATACATATTACATGTTCTATACATCACAAAATTATTACATAGGGGAAGTCAAGATCTTGGACACCATATTTAAAATCAAGTGTTTCTAAGACTATATATCCATATATATTTATTTATTTATATTTGGCCATTTATCATTCTTTGTTTAGTCCTGAACCAAGTGCATATGCATGCATGCATAAGGCTGACAGGCCTCTATATACTTCTGTGCATGACTATCACTATAAAACAGATTTTCTTCTTACCGGTTCTCCTCTTAATCCTGCATCTCCTGGAGCACCCACAGGACCAGGAGTACCAGGGGCACCCTGAGAGCCTGGCAGACCTGCAGGCCCAGGGTCTCCACGGTCACCCTGATAAAAGCAGACACAGTATTACACATACCACTGCCAGAAGGGACAAAGTTGCAGGTACAGTTTGGTAGAGTTTTGGTTCAGCACATCTAATATACTTTGTTATATGTAAGCTTTAACAAGCCATATGGCTTATATCATCAGGATTCACTAATGTTAGAGAGTGAATAGAGAAATTTAGATTTACATGGTTCTATTTCAGCTTTTATACTTTTGTAAATGATTTGGAAACTTAGAATACTCCTTTTCTTCTTTTAAACATATGTCATCATACTTGGACATGTATTAAAATACTATTTCACTTGTATGATTTTTTCAAGGTTATTCTTTTATAAAAATTTCGGTCTCTATCAGGAAAACATAGAGCTGCATTGGAGCTATGATGAAATGAGATACTTTGTTTTATGTAATGCAAAATTGTAGGAACTTCAGATTTATGTGGATCTAGATAATTTTAAATACTGATGTACTTACACGTTCACCAACTGCACCATCCCGTCCTGGAGTACCATCATTGCCAGCTGGACCCTAAAATATAATATTTGAAAAACTACTTATCTGAATAGTCTATTAACCTATTATTTAAAATGCCATGAAATTAATATCTTGCTTTATACTTCTCTTTAAACTATAAGTCATGACTTTTAGGAATCTCAGCAGAAGAGAGAATGCTGATATTTCATCTTGTCCATTCAATTGCTTATGAAATTAACATATGCTTTCTTAGTCTAGTTCCTATTTTGAAAACAGTACATTCAAATACACAACAAGTACAGTGCTACTAAAAGAATTGTTTTCACTTTACTTCTTATAAAACAATATTTTATGGTTTTTGAATATGACAATTATGTTTCATTTTGAATTGTATAATCTTCTTGGTCCATTTTACTTCATTTTACAGAGCCACATTTTATTTTATAAAAAATAGTTCTGAAAGTCATTCATTAGCTATTTCAAGAAAATCTGTTTCGTAATTCACTCATTAAATTGCTGACTAGAGGACACTCTAACCTTTTAAGTTCTCAAATTGCCTGCCAAAAAACAATTTCCTCCTAAAAGAGCCTAAAGGAACATGACACCCATAATGTTACTTTATAGTGATAAGGAAAATGTTCTCTACTTACCTTCCTCTTTTTCATAGCCTGCAATAGTTACATTAATCCTATCACTATAAAGCCTGACAATTTTGATAAATATCCCACTTCAGAATGAAATAATAACAAGGGAAAAAGATGAATGGATGTGTCCTTTAACCTTCAAAACAATTTACCAAGGCTAAATCAACCAAAATGCTCACTCCAGACTAGAAGGTCAGTTCAAGGGCTTCCTTTTCTTTGTGCCATCACTTACTCAACTCCCTGGGGAAGTGGAATATATCAGACAGCATCACTAAAATCCTTTCTCTGGTCATAGGTGCAGTCACTTTCTCAATTTCTAATCATATTTCTCAAGAATTGTCGCTGTCACACCAAGCTAAGAAAGAAGTGATCTTCACTGCAAGCACTCACTTCTGGTCCAGGTTCTCCTACAGGCCCATTGGAGCCTGGGGGTCCAACGGGTCCAGGTGGACCTTTATCTCCTGTTGCACCAGTTGGTCCTACTTTTCCTGGTGTGCCCTGAAATTGAAGTATAAATATACCAACTGCTTTTGAAAAAAATAATAAAATCAGTTCCCATATGGCTTTAGCCATTCAATAGTACCTCAGACCACCCCAGCAATATTTGTCCATTATCTTACAATACCAATGCCTGGTTAGAGGTATGTCCACTTCTTATTCCTTCATATTCCTCCTGACACTTGAAAAGGACCCAAAGCCATCCCTCAGTACCAGCTCAGGTGTCCGTTTGGGAATTAAGTCACACATAGTGAATTCTAGATGCTCTTCTAGAATCTATATCACTAGGAAGGCACACACACACACACACACACACACACACACACATCCTTTATCATTCCTGCTTTTTTTTTTTTTTTTTTTTTTTTTTTGCTAATCTATGTATGTGAGGAATTTTACTTTCCAATCCTTGGCCCAATTCTGATAACACTAAAATAAACCTTAATCCCTAATTTCTTGGCTTCTACTTCCTCTGCGGTCTCCCACTTGTAAAATCCCAGAAACATATCTCTCTGTTTACATTCCACATGAAAACAATTTTCCTTCAAGCATTGTAAACATTGACTGGCAAAATTTAGTCTCTTCAAAGCAATATTGAATCACTCTTTCATCCACACTCCAAAGAGTATGAGATTCTTAAAGCCCCCCTTGGGCACAGGAGATTGCCTTCAGAGTCCTTTAAAGTTTACCCCATAGTCACCTTCATTATATCAGCTCAACCATTTCTTCCCTTTGATGGTTTAAGGTGAAGTGTGGGTGTTTTATTAAGCTTGTTTATTTTAAAAGACACCACCAACTCACCAGGAGCATAGACCTCCTTTTCTAGCCCCAAGAATCTTCTTTAATCTTTGATGAAATGTTTCTTTGAGTCACCAAAACCCCAAATGCACATTTGTCTACTTCTCTAGCCTCAGGGTTAAAGAAACACGGTTTTCAAACAGGTTGTAAGGTAGTTAAGCATTTGACATTTAAGATAAAAAGGCTTTTAAGAATGTCAGAATTAGTATCAGTCTGACTGTCTAAATCTATTTATGAAGCAAAAGAAAATCCTTTTTCTCTGTAAAAATGATACTGTATGTCAGATGAAACATTGGTGCCTGCAGCTACTCACTGCTGGGCCTGGCAAGCCAGGCATGCCTCGCTCTCCACGTTGTCCAGGCATGCCAACAATCCCTCTTTGCCCCGTTGTTCCAGCCGGACCAGGGGGACCATCTGGACCCTAATGGTGAAGATAAATATAATTACCAACTCAGCATAGTGGAATCAAGTCCAAGGAATCTACAATAGAGTTTCACAAATCTGTGGTATGAAAAAGTTCTTTATTTCATAGAACCATGTGAACAGTCTTAAGTTTTAATTCACACAAAGCATCTAATGTTATTAAAAGGTTAAAACAGTTTATCAATTGGAAAGGAACTTAATGAACAATGTGAATAATGACTAAAAACAGAGAGAATTTCAAATAATTATCTTCCTCCTTTTAAAAGACAAAAATTTTAAAAGTAAAGAACATGTTAATATTTAGAGATGTTTAGATGGTAGGTGTGTCTCATTTTCTTCATATAATAGGATTTAACAGAGAATTTTTTGGTTTAGTTTCTATAAGTCATGTCCATCCCTGTTTTCTTAAAATATTTATATATGTACTTGTTTATAGCAGAGAATTGCAAGTTAAAAATATAGAGAGCTTATTGCCCTTAAAGAACTTAGCAATATATGCAGATTAATATTGCAATAAACTCTTAGCATGGCAGTTATTAGCAAGTGTCTCTCCTTACAAATATCTCATCTGAAGTTGGCCTGAAACATATGGTAAACTTACTGGTTGTCCATCTTCTCCTGGGTCCCCTTTGTCTCCAGGGCCACCAGGTGGGCCAGCTGGTCCTCTATCTCCCACTCGTCCATGAGAACCAGGGTCCCCACGAAGACCTGGAGGTCCCTCCTTCCCTGGCTCCCCTGCAGGCCCAGCAGGTCCTGGAGCACCCTGGTGTAATATAGAAAGGAATTTTGAGGAGGGCAAAGCAGAAGGCAAGTAAGAAGGATTGGCACAGTGGGCTCTGCCTCTAGTAGAGATGGCAAGCCCCACAGGATCATCCTCCTGGAAGATAACCAGGCATTGAGGGGACGATCAGTGCCCCAGCAGAAAATCTAAATTTAATTTTGACACACTAATTCCTTTGGGATCATTATTAAAAGTGTTAAAATTACTTTCAATTTTTAAATTTATTTAAGGTTCTGTTCAAACTATGGATAAATGTATATTATAGGGCCTGTCCTATAACATCATCTACTAAAAACATTTCAGAAATGCTTTCCAGCTGAAATGAACGATTAGTACTCATGCAATAGCCAAACACTGGGGTTTAAAAAGGACTTGTGCATAAGTGAGTCCTGGCGAATCGAACCTGGGTCCTTTGGCTTTGCAAGCAAATACCTTAACCACTAAGCCATCTCTCTAGCCCATGACTAAATTTTTAATAGTGGATGAAAAAGTACATTGGCATATCTCACCTACATCTTTTTTAACTGGTATATATAAATAGATTGGACAGGAACTTGAGATCAAAGACAATAATGTTCACCAAGGAACCAGGATATACATGGGATTCTAATAAACACTTTAACCACCTCATTCAGTCTTCATAACCAATTTGGAAGATAGATATTAATTTTCTTTATTTTACCTATGGAAAACTGGATGCTTGACAAGTTAAAATAACTTGATTTAGATTTAGACTTGATTAAGCTTAGAGAATAAACCCAGTCTCAAGATCTATGATCTTTTATTTCTTCCTGACCTATTATATTAAATCAATTATATGACTTTAATGAAATAAAGAGGCTTTTTAAAACTTGCAGAAAAAGGACTTGAAATTAGCTCTTCCAAAAAACTGTAGATTATTAAATATGAATTTACTTTGATTAATGTAATGCCAGAATTAATTATTGCACTAATAGTTATCAAGCAGGAAAACAAATCAGCAAGGGATTAAATAAAAATAAAAGCAAAAATATATACATCTGTATGTGTGTGTGTGTGTTTACTTCATTATCAATTATTTAATTCATTAAGTTGACTTACAGTAGGGCCTGGGGGTCCAACTCTGCCAGCAGAACCAGGAAACCCTGTAGCACCCTAGGATTACAATATTATATAACCAGTTTTTGAAGAAATATTTTAATTAGATACATCTATTTTCCTGAGATCTATTTTTATACAGTTAGCTTTTTGATTCCCAGCCATATCATAACCATATTTCTTGTTCTTCTCATTGATTATATGCTGTTAAGGATTTGAACTAATTTGTATACAGGATATTATTTTTATTTCTACTTTTTATTTAACTTGAACTTAAAAGTAGAGCTAAAAACACATAAATAAATTTTTTTGTAATCTATTATATATAAAGTGGTTTCACATTATTCATTTACCCTTCTACATAGACAATAAATTACTTATGGCACATATGAAAGCAGCTGGGTTTTCAAAATTGCAAAACTGACTATTACCCAAACCTCCAGCTTAAGTACCCCTTGCGCTACAATACAACTGATATATATAAAACTTGTTTCTACAGTTTGGGGTGAAGTCCAGGAAGCACTAGCTACCTGAAACGAGCTCTAGAATGTCAAAGTGACTTACAGGTGGACCCTGGGTTCCTCTGCCACCTTTCAGTCCAGGAACACCATGAGGACCCTAAATGGAAGAAAGAAATGAAAGGCAACCGGAATAAAGCAAATAGGTTTACTGTGCACTCTGCTGTAATTGGTTTGTTTACTTACATGAGGGCCAGGTGACCCTGCTAGCCCTTGGGGTCCAGGAGACCCAGCATCTCCCTTTTGGCCTGGCTCTCCAGGTTCACCCTTGACTCCTGGCTGCCCATCAGGACCCTACATGAAAGTATCCAAATGAGAAACTGATAATAATGATGATGAACTGATAAGTCATTTCATTGTAATTATTATTTTTAGTCATATATTTTAACATGTTTGCTTTACAATCAGATTTAAGAAGAATAGAAAAAGCTCTGATAAAATCTTTGAAGACTTTCTTAAAACAAATTATCCAAATAAATTTCTATCACAATACATAATTATATAAATTCAAAATACATAATTATATAAATTCAAAAAATGAACATCAATTGTGTATCAAATATGAAAATGTGTTGAACACAAGAATTATGCATAAAAAACTAATTTTTCATAGTTGTTAATATTCCTTCAAAAATATAACAAAGATATTGAAACTCATTGCTGTCATAGGACAAGTGTTACTTTGTTAATTAGGGATATTTGAAAATTTTACCTGGGGTCCAGCAAAACCAACAGCCCCAGTTGGGCCATTTTCCCCACGAGACCCCTAAGAAGAGACAGAGGTTACTGAAGCTTTCATACATGATTCTAAACAAGATCAAACTTTAAAACAGGATTGTGCAATTAATTATGTCTAGAGATAAATCAGACATATAACTTGAGGCAGATTCATAATGATAAAACTAAGATAAAGATCATTGAACAAAATCTCCAAGTCAGTGGTCTGAGTTTTAAAAGATTTTGAAGCTGATATTTTTAATTAAAAGTTGGAAATTGAACATGAAGAAGATACAAATAGCCTAATCTAAAAGGCAAGGAAATTATATTGAAGATTTGATAGATAGATAAATGAAATAGTTATATCAATAGATGATACATAGATGACAGATAGATTAGATAGATGGTAGATAGCTACATAGATGATAGATATATGTAGACAGATGATAGATGATAGATATATATAGACAGATGATAGCTATAGATCGAAAATAGATAAATAGATGATAGATGGCAGATAGATTAGATAGATAGATAGATGGTAGATAGCTAGATAGATTATAGATATATGTAGACAGATGATAGCTATATATAGAAAATAGATATATAGATGATAGATAGAAGATGATAGATGATAGATAGATGGATAGATAGATAGATAGCTATAGATAGAAGATATATAAATAGATACCAATTATAGATAGAGGACAGATGATTGACTTATTTAGATGATGGATACATAGATAGATGAGGTAGATGACAGATAGATGACAGATAAATGAAAATACAAGCCAAAAGATGAATTGTTTTATTGTTGAACCTCATACTGAAGAACACCATGAGATTTTTACTTACAGGATTGCCACGGGAGCCAGGAGGTCCAACTAAACCTCGAGGTCCAGGTTCACCCTAGAAAATAGAGTTTTGCTTGTTATTATCCAAATCAGTAGCCAAACAATAAAATTTATAGGTCATTAGGTACCATATGTATGCATATTAGGGCTGAAGTTTAACATGATCTATCTCACCTATGGTAGTATTTTAATGAAAGAGAAAAGTTTATAAAAGAGTCAGCATGTAGGCCTGATGATTTTAAGTCCATAAAATGATAATTTGTAACTTACCTTTTCTCCAGTTGGACCCGCAGGACCTGGAGGGCCCAAGGGCCCTGGAAGACCCTGTCAATTAACAAAACACAGGCAAACTGAGAAAAACAATTTAGATAAATTTTCATGTTTAGGCAAACAAGTAAGTAAAAATAATGGTATTTGGTTACAGCTGGTTGCTTTTGCAAATCATTATTTATAATAAATGACATCAACTGTACATTTTCAAGGCTAAACTTTTCTGTATTCTTGTATGTTCTTGACTATTGGTACAATGACAACAGGTTTGCTGTGATCTCTTTCTAGGATTCAGTAGCTACTAGCAAAGCACAGGACAACTGCAACTTACTGAACAGAAAACAATTCCTGAACTATCAGAACCTTTTACAGAAATGTTAGGTGTTTCAGTTATTGTAACCACTCTAGCATGAGGAAATCGTTCATGTGTGGAAATATATCACCTTTCTAGACTTAGCCTTGGAATTTCAAGTGCCTGTGGTATTGTAGACCTAACAAACATTAAAAGTCAGTTTCTAACTGGGTGTGGTGGCGCACACCTTTAATCCCAGCACTCGGGAAGCAGGGGTAGGAGGATTGCCTTGAGTTCAAGGCCACCCTGAGACTACAGAGTGAATTCCAGGTCAGCCTTGGCTAGAGTGAGACCCTCGAAAAACCAAAATACTAAAATAATAATGATAATAATCAGTTTTTTTAATTTTATTTATTTTTGGAGAGAGACACAGAGAGAGAGACAGACAGAGAGAGAGGGAGAGGGAGACAGATAGAGATGGGCACGCCAGCAGTCTCTCAGCTGCTGTGAACGAAATCCAGATGTTTGCGCCCCCTTGTGGGTAAGTGCAGTATTGCGCCCTTGCGTCACTTTGCATCTGGCTAAACGTGACCTGGAGATTGGAACAGCTGGAGATTGGAACCAGCGTTCTTAGGCTTAGCAGGCAGGCGCCTTAACCACTAAGCCATCTCTCCAGCCCCAATAATCAGTTTTTGACAAGGACTTAAACAATGGTTTGATATCAACCAACCTTCTTGACATTCCACTTATTCAGCCTTCTTATTGAGGAGAAAACTTGTGAGGATTGACTGTACGGTAAGTTTTTTAACCCCTAACATCCAAGTTATTGAGAAACATATCACAACTTTGGTAGCTTGAGAACTCGACTTGTCTGTGCTAAAAGGAGGTTCATTAATTAGCATTTTAACAGCAATGGACATTGTGTGTGAAATTTAAAGATGACTAGCAAAGATACGACAAATATAGTGGCATACACTTTATCATCTTAGCATTTAGAGACTGAAACAGGAGAGATGCTATAATTTTAAGGCCAGCCAGGGCTATGTAGTGAGTTCTAAGCCAGCCTAGGCTATAGAGTAAGATCTTGTCTCAAAAAAAAAAAAAAAAAAAAAAAAACAGAGAAAAAATAATAAAAAGAAGAGGGGATGGAAGGGGGAAGAGCAATCTATTTCTTTATATAACCTCTTCCACAGCAAAATAAATTTTTGTTTTACTTCATTCTTTCAGTAATGACTTTATGTGTTGGACTGTAGTTCAAAATGAGCAAAATAAGTACCCACAATTGATCCACATTAAACTGCAAATGCTATCCTTCTAATCCTGAATACCAAGAAGCATGATTAACTTAACTCTATAAAAAATTAAGTAAATTTCAAATGATAGAGGCAATGTTGGTCTCTAGACGAAGCCAGATAAATCCACGCTCACTTACTCTTGCTCCATCATTTCCAGCTGTGCCTTCAGCACCTTTCTCTCCTATGCCACCCTGCGAAAACACACAAAATTCCATTTGTTCATTCAATTACTTGTCTGCTCTGTACTTTTGTGTTAAGAAACTTTATAAGGGCAAGGGCTCATACTTAATTTTCTTTGCATCCCTGCCCCTCCAGGGTAGAATGGCAACTGGCTGCACATTCTCTCATTAAATATTTATTAGAAGAATAAACAAATGGTTTATGATTCAGGCTGATAGAATCAAAAGAATGTTTAAGAAATCATTATCATATAACATCTAAATATATGCTAGAAAAAATTAAAAAAGACTTACTCTGTCACCCTTGGGACCAGGAGTTCCTGCAATTCCTCTTTCCCCTGGCATACCTTGAAGACCTGGTGGACCTGTGTCTCCAGCGGTTCCAGTTGGACCTGGATTGCCCTAAAATGAATGATGAGACTATATTAATATATTAAGTGTAATCATGTGAAGTTGTTATTTTGTTTGGTCAAAAATGGTTGGAGGTCAGCAATTTCATATGGCTTGATTAGTGTATCCATTTAGCATTTCAGAAGTGTGTGTCTGAATTGGCTATCTAAAAATGTAAAAAATCAGATTTACTTTATGATTGGAGGCTTCTATTTTCAACATCTCTCTTTACAGGAAATTGTACATCAATTCAAATTAAAAAAATAAAATCCAATACTAATTTAGATAAAAATGAATTACCCTTTCTTTGGCCTTTATTGGCCAGACTACAAAGATACTAATAAAGAAAGAAGACATTACATTCAAGGAAAAAGAAATATTTCCTTCTGATTTCTTTAGGGTCTTGTGGTATTAAAGTGGTTTCCTATACAATTTTGCAATCAAATTAAAGTCAGCCTTATTCAGTCATTGTGGATCCTGAAGATGATATATAGGCTCTCATGTTATGTGATTGTGAAAAGTTCTCTTCAAAAATCTGTGTATTTGGAAGTTGGCTACATTATCTTCTACTAATCATGAAATGGGATTTGAAAGCTTATTTTTTTGTCATCTGATGAACTATATTTTTAGACTTTGAAAACCACAAATTTTTATATAAGTAGTAAAAACATCATTACAGAACCAAGAAAAGGAAAATGAAGTGCATGATTAGAAATATCTCCAATAAATGATGCAGTTTTTGATTTCTTAATTCTGTCCATTCATGAATGTTTCCAAAATTTACATTAACAAACATTAAGAATGTGTGTGGGGAGTATCAACTGATTCCTTGGCCCCTTATTCCCATCACAGATCTTTTCAGCTTCTTTAATTGCCAAGAAAAAGCCTAGTGGATATTAGTTACATATTTGCTGAAGAGGAAAATAATTTGTTCAGCTGATCTAACAAAAGCAAGATAAAATGCACTTCACTATTAGCTGGTACTTTTTGAGCAATGGTGATAGAGCTTTCTAGAACACCCAGATCATGACTGTACTTACTTTGGGACCATCAGGACCATGGCCTCCAGCCATCCCCTTCTCACCAGGCAGACCTGTTATCCCCGGTTCTCCTCTTTCTCCAGGATTTCCTCGTTCTCCCTAGTATAACATTAATATGTCAAATAACCTCAGTCTTCAATCTAAAACAAATTAAAATGTCTCTGTAAAATCATTCCTGAGGAGAAAGAATTTAGAGCGGAGCCACTAAAATGGCTCCATTTTTTTTTTTTTCTAATTTAGTACTAAGAAATGAACCTGAAGTAGGGATATGCTGTTTTCATAGAACACAATATTTTCCATAAAATTGTTATGTATCAGTAGAAGAATTTAATACTTAGAGTAAAACACATTGAAGATAAAATATTCCATTTTATGTAGGAACTGATGGGAAGCAAAGTGAAAATACTTACTCTAGGTCCTAACGGGCCAACTGCTCCAGGGTCTCCAGGAACACCCTATAAATATGTTATTTAAAAACAGAAGAAAAGCTTTGAGCCTCTTAGACATTTATTAGAAATATTTCCAGATCATACATCAAGTTTTCTTAGATGGACTGTTAGAAAGTTAAATAAGTTCAAAATAAATATTGAAGAATGAAAAATATGTATGCTTTACAAATAAGAAATACTGCATACATTAGATTGAAACATATTTCCAGAAAGATTTAGGTTATATACAAATTTTTGATTTTTTTTTTTTGACAATGAGAAAATACAAAGTATTCTCTCACAGAGACAGTGTATTAGGTTTTTAGAGCTGACAGAATATATGCCAAATGTCTTTTATTTCCTATGAGAATATAAAAATGTTTAAATAGAAATAATATAAAAAGTAATTGAAAGCTGATCCTTTAAGTAGAAAATAATTGAATTTCTATGTAATTTAGTGTTTGTTGAGCATATAATATAGTCATAGCCAACTAGGAACTATGAGATCTAAATTGCACAGCTATATTCACATGGACAGCACGAGTTTGTTCTTCACTACACGGAGCCATGTTCTTTCAAAATGTCTCTGTTTGTTAGAAATGATGACATGATTCCGACATTATTGGAAGTTGATTGTCATCACTACAACATG
The DNA here is from genome assembly GCA_036365145.1 of Orientallactaga sibirica. NCBI lineage: Eukaryota > Metazoa > Chordata > Mammalia > Rodentia > Dipodidae > Orientallactaga > Orientallactaga sibirica. Next base: position 29,131,341 of record JAEOAD010000004.1, on the reverse strand, counting down.
ATCTCCAGAAACCCACATTGGATCAGTAAGCATCACTCCCTACCACAAAGCCTTTCTTCAGCCTCCTAGAAAGCGTTGAAGAACAAATCCTACCTGAGAATCTCTTTAACCCCAAACCCTCCAGGCTCATCATCAGTGCCCTCACGTTGTACGCACTCCTGACTTGATGAGTTAATTGTTCTTACACTGCACTGATCTGATCATCAAGCATATGTATCTGCTATTTGTGCTCATCTCCTTGCATGTGTACTCACCCTCTCTCCTCTTCTTTCTCATCATTCACCCCTCAGATCTCACACCAGATAGTACTCTCTTTTGAGAAACTTTTCATAAATCTTTCAGCCTGGATTAAGTGTGTGTTTTATGTTTCCACACATTTAGTGTCTCCTTTATTACTAGCTCATGCTAGATTGATGTAACTGCCTTCCTATCTCCTCCATGTCTACTAGGACAGGTCCACATTCAATTTGTTGAGCCAGAGAAGGCCAGTGCTTAGTAGAGACAAGCACAGAGAATGCTCAGCAAATACCTTTTGAATGGCAATAAATAAATGCCTCAAAAAAAAAAAAAAATAAATCCATGTGCCTGAAAAATGATAGAAATGAGTATATTTCTTCATAATTATAAGATCCACTCAGTAAAATGCTGTAGTATGAGATATACAGGAATCAAATAGCTTAGGATCAAAGCATATTAGTTATGTCACATCTGCCTGCGGCTCTTTCCTCATCTGCGAATGATGACAATATTATTGCACATCACAGACACTTGTTTGAAATATTTATAGAGATGACATACATAAAAAAACAGGGTTTCACTCACAAAAGATGATGTGATAAGTCAACAATTTATATTTTTGTGATTATTATTTAGAAACCTACCAGATCACCTGGCTTGCCACCTTCTCCAGGAGGCCCTGGAGGCCCAGGAAGCCCCTACAACAAAATTGAAGCAACACAAATTATGATTCAGTAAAAGCTTAATCACTTTCTAATGTTGGCAGTTCCTATTCTTTAGTTCATGCAGTCATCATGACTATATATCAAGTAAAAGACATTGGGCAGAAATTTTAAGTAAAACTACACAAACCATGATTACTGATAATTTGTTAAGCAAGAAATTTTCATGACTGTGCCAGTTAAACTAGATAAGCATTAAAATAGCTTAGCAACCCTTACCCAGACATTTAGAAACTTTATTATTATTACTTGGTTATCATAAGAATGTTTGGTTTGGGGCTGGAGAGATGACTTAGCAGTTAAGGTGCTTGCCTGCAAAGCCAAAGGACCCTGGTTTGATTCTCCAGGACCCACATAATCCAGATGCACAAGGGGGTACATGCATCTGGAGTACATTTGCAGTGGCTGGATGTCCTGGCATGCCCATTCTCTTTCTCTCTCTCTCTCTTTCTCTCTCTCTCTCTGTATGTCTGTCTCTCTCAAATAAATAAAGAAAATATAATAAAAAATAATGCTTGATTTTATTCAAATATTTCTCCAGTCTATTAAAATAAAGATGCCTATTTTGAAATTTGAAGATTCACATCATTCAACATTTCAGTGTGTGTGTGTGTGTGTGTGTGTGGTGAGATAAGGCCTCGTTCTCACTCTATGTGTACGCTGCAGCCAAGTCTGGGTTGGCACTCCCTATGTAGCCTGCCTGGCTTCTATTTATTTTATTAAACAAAGGCATTTTTTAAAAACTTCCATTTTGTAGAAGAAATGAGAAAGTGAACTCAATGCATACCTGAAAGCCAGTGGGACCTGGAGGTCCCTGTTCTCCTCGTTCTCCAGCAAGACCCTAAATCAACAAGAAAAGTATGAATTCACTCAGATTTTTATGGCTATTTTTTGTTTATGTGAAAGCATCACTCTGCATTTCTTCCAACCATATGTTTTTCACTTTAGCCTGATAGCAAACTAGTTTAAAAGTCATCAAATGTATTCTTTTAAGTTTATGCTAGTGAGAAAATATCTTCTATGGCCAGTGAGGAAATTTGTGGCTTATATTTATTTTTTGATCTAAACATAAAATTCTTGCAACAACCACAAAATTATGGGGAAATTGGATAAATTGAGTATGGAAAAACCGCTTACTTTCATATATCTAATCTAAAAGTATTATTTTCTATTGTAGTTGATTTCTAAGTGTCAGGAGAATTATTAAGTCTTACTTCAAAACTAGAATGAGTAAAGAAAGCAGAGAACATTTTAGGGAATATTTAGAATGATCCACTCCCAAGTAAATAAGCCAAAACATTTCAGATAAACATTAACTTTTTAAATCCAAAGATGAAACTCATGACCTCAAATGATAAGCATTGTTTCTTTTATCCCTGCAGAATAAGCCAACTTAACTAAGTTTTCATAGCTTAACATTATCAAACAATAAATATAATTATTATTTAAATATTTTAAATAAAATGCATGCCAAACACTATTTACCCTTGTTTTGTTTTAATGTTTTTAGTTTTTAATTTATTTATTTGAGAATGACAGACAGAGAAAGAGGCAGAGAGAGAAAGGGAGAGAATGGGCACACCAGGGCCTCCAGCCACTGCAAACAAACTCCAAATGCATGTGCCACTTTGTGCATCTGGCTTACGTGGGTCCTGGGGAATCAAGCCTAGAACTGGGGTCCTTAGGCTTCTCAGGCAAGTGCTTAACCACTAAGCCATATCTCCAGCCCTACTCTTGTTTCAACCACAGTATATAAAGATGTCAAGGTATCCTTTTCTAGCAGGTTTCTTTCTAAAGTTTAAAATAAGAAGACCAATCACTTTGTTATAAAATGCTGTAGATGGGGCTGGGGAGGTTGCTTAGCAGTTAAGGCACTTGCCTGCAAAGCCAAAGGACCTAGGTTCGATTCCCCAGGACCCACATAAGCCAGATGCACAAGGTGGCACTTGCATCTGGAGTTCATTTGCAGTGGCTGGAAGCCCTGGCATGTCCATTCTTTCTCTGTCTGTCTGGCTCTCTCTCTCTCTCTTTCTCTGCTTCTCTCTCTCAAATAAAATAAAAGTGTATTTTTTTAAAAATGCTGTAGATAGATGAATCAAATGTAAAGATATAGCTGAAACTCACTGTCAATCCCTTCCATTCTCATTCCCTTTCTTCAAAATTTATTCATAAGTCAAATCTTGGAGAAACAATGAAAATGCACTTGTTCAGTCTTGTTCTCCTTGCTACCCCCACTGCAGACAAGGGCAATATTCTCAGTCCTATTCTAGGACAACTCATAAGACAGTCACCCTAGTTCTGCCTATTTCTATGACCCATTGAGGGATCCCAAACCATTCCTATTCAAGACACTCACTACAAACATGGGCTAGGCTCTCAATCCTACTTCAGGACAACTCACAAGAGTCACCCTAATCCTGCCTATTTTTGTGACACACTGGGGAACCTCAAACTGCTCCTACTCAAGAGACCACTGGGTGAGACTGTTCCTCCTTCTCCTCTGGACTCCCAGGGCTCTCTGTAGCCTGCATGTTGATCATCTATTATGTCGCATGTAATCATTCAGATAAAATCCTCCTGATGCCAGAATATACATACCAGCCTCTGATGTTGAGATGGAGAGGCCTTCTGACCCCACAGCACCCCAAATCAGTGTCAAAGCATTTTAGGATGCACACATGTCACACCACACCCCATAAGACCTCCTCCTTTATCCCCTTTCCTGTGGAACTATCCCTCTGACATTTTATATAAATAAAAAGACAAGGGCATTATACGTTTTTTAAAAAGTAATTGTATAAATATTATTATAAAAAGGTTATAAAGGATTATATTAAGTGAGGTAACCCAGACCTAGAAAGCCAAGAATCATATGTTCTCACTCATATGTGGATCCCAGCTAGAAGTGTTTAGACTCGTATGTGAGTTGGAGTAAAATACCAGTAGCAGAGGCCAGTAAGCTAGAAAAGCCCTGTAAGTGAGCGAGGAGTGAGGAGGACTTAAGGGGATGGTACTGTATATATGTAAATAGAAGAACAGATTACTTGCGGTGCAATGGCCTAAGTGAGGTCAGTAGAAGAGATTGAGTAAAAGAAGGGTGGGGGAGGGTTAATGAAAATTCAAGATATTAAAAAAAAAAAGTGTGTAAAAAGCTGGGCATGGTGGTGCATGCCTTTAATCGCAGCACTCAGGAGGCAGAGGTAGGAGGATTGCCATGAGTTCAAGGCCACCCTGAGAATACAGAGTGAATTCCAGGTCAGCCTGGGCTAGAGTGAGACCCTACTTTGAAAAACAAAAACAAAAAATTCAAGATATTGTGAATAAGCCATGTGAAAACTTACTTTTTTTAGATAATGGCACACCTAGAAGTCATAGACTGTTACTAGAAAAAATTTCATTCCCACAGATGGGATAACTTCCAGTGAGTTGTTGGCCAAAGAGGTTCCTGTTTCCCCATAACATTACAGGTTATTGCCAAGGCTCTTGGTTTCCCACCAAAAATAAATGGTAAGACTCTATTGCTGAAGAGTCCACATGCCTGGGCTGTAAGGTTATTGAGAAATGAAGCTGGGGCTGAGCTGAAAACCTCCTCCCTGCAGAACAGTTGACAGAAAGCTGGACAAAGCTGTACTGCACATAGCCCTATGGGAGACAGAAGCCATCACTGGTGAAAACAGGGGACACTGCAAACTTCAAGTTTGGCCAACCAGGCCAAAAGACCAAATAGGTGCATTAGTGGCATGTCTGCTCTGGGGGAAACCAACTGCTCTCTAATTGGACTGGAGGCCCACTCTGTGGGATGGAATACATGCCTGGTACTGAAAACCTAATCAAAAGCCTATGTTGGGGGAGGTCATGAGCATTAGGAGTGTAATGCCTGCTCTTGTCTAGCTAAATGCATATATTATGCTCACCAAACTTCCCTGTAAGCACTTTTCCTAAAGTTCATACCCATATATTAACACTACCCTCATTTTGGGGGTTAGAGAAGCTTCTCTTTTCAGATGGAGGTGACCACTGGGATGACATAAAAGGCACCATAGTGCTAAGAAGAAGTGATGGAGGAGCATTCAGCACTGAAACATCTTTATCACACCCTCCAAGGCTCAGGGTACATTGCGGAAGGGGTGGCAGAAAGAATGTAAGAGCAAAAGGAGGGGTAAGACTGCTTGCAATACAGTTGTCCCAACAGAAACTGGCTTCCATATCCATGACCTCACAGGGCCTAATACTACCTTCACAAGACCCTCCTAATATGAAGTAAAGATGATGACATCATAATAAAAGAGATGGAGGGTGGATTTGTGAAGGGGAAGGTGGAGGGGAGAGAATTATCATGGTTTGTTGTCTGTAAGTATGGAAGTTGTAGTAAAAAAAAAAAAAAAAAGCCAAAAAAAAAAAGGTTATAGGGGTGGGAAGATGGCTCAGTAACTTAAAGACATTTGCTTACAAAGCCTGTTAACCCTGGTTCAATTCCCCAGCATACAGATAAATCTGTAGCATCTGGCATGCCCATACACACACACACACACACACACACACACACACACACACACACACGCACATGCAAGTCAGTAAATATAATTTTAAAAGAAGGTTACATACCGGGGGTCCAACAGGACCAGAAGGTCCAACTTCACCATCTTTGCCAGGAGCCCCCTAGGATCACACAGAGATGATTATTGAGGTAAGGCCATAAGAATTTGGATGGATTCATAGATGTTTTCCTCTCTTCTGGAATCAGAAACTTACCCTCTGCCCAGGAACACCAGCATTTCCTGCTTCTCCAGGTTTTCCAGGGTCACCCTAAGGAATAAATTGAAGCCACACTAAAATTCTATCAATTTGATTTATTAAAAAATCACCTTGGTCTTCAATCGAGGAGTCTGACGGGATAGCAAACATTATTCACTGTACTCACACTGCTACCTTTGGGGCCTGGAAGACCCATGCTCCCAGGTTGCCCTCTGATGCCAATGGAGCCGGGAGGACCTGGCCGTCCATCTTCCCCTGGAGCACCCTAAAGAATTGATGGAAGGGGAGTAAGCCAAGTGTATTCACTCTCTAAGTATTGCATTACTCACATTGTCACCTTTCCTGATGAGTCATAAAGGTAATTTTAATTTTTCAATGCTTTATCATGGTGAATTCGAAAAGTAAATGGATTTTTAAAAAGCAGCAAAGTACTTTGTCTATTTACAACAGAGATTCTAGATTTTCCTTTTTCTTACACCATGTACCTTAGTATTACTTCTCCTGATACAAGGAAATATTTTCTTCTTTCATTTACTCTAGCTTGCATTAATGAACATTAATAACTCATTTTCTACTGTACAATAGGGGAAGGTCAATGAATATAAGCTGTCAACATTTATAACAGCTTGTTTCTGAAACATGTAAAAGTAAAAGGTCATCAGGAAATGGGAATACTGTTAATAGACAAATTTCACCAATATTGAAATATATCATTTCAACCAATTCACTGAGGCATTTAAATCTCAAATGTTTATCTCAACAAAACTTAGCCTCCATTATATGCAATTTGAAAAATCACAGATTCTTTTTTTAAAAAATATTCATTTTATTTATTTATTTATTTATTTATTCATGAAAGAGAGGAAGAGACAGATAGAGAGAATGGGCACACCAGGGCCTCTAGCCACTGCAAACGAACTCCAGATGCATGTGCCCCTTGTACATCTGGTTATGTGGGTCCTAGGAAATCAAACCAGGGTCTTTATGCTTTGCAGGCAAATACCTTAACCGCTACACCATTGAAACCTACAGATTCTAAGAATTTGTCATCAGTAGGCACTTAAAATATACAAACATACTAACATTCTTGTAATCAAATAAATGTGATTTACATGTATACTGGTATGCATTAAAGATGATAGACTTTAAGTTACTTACCAAAGGTCCAAGTTTTCCCTCTGGACCTTGAATGCCAGGATTTCCTGTCAGACCCTGAAAATGAAAAGCAACTATTAATTGGCTGCTAAACTATACTTAAAATAAAATAATGATTCTAAGCCAGGCGTGTTGGCATAAGCCTTTAATCCCAGCACTGGGGAGGCAGAGGAAGGAAGATCTACATGCATTTGAAGCTACATAGTGAATTCCAGGTCAGTCTATGCTAAAGTGAAACCCTACCTCAAAAAAAAAAAAAATTCATTTCAAAGAGAAAAAAATAATGTTGCATTGTTAAAAACTAAATAGAAGGGCAATTTCATAGTCCAAATACATCTTAAAAGATATTTTGTTAAAATGTAACATGAATTCTTTTGTCAAAGGAAAAATAAATTGTTTTTCATAGGAAATAAAAAAAACTATAAAATGTACAAATGGCATAACTGTTTCATGGCAATAAGTACAGCAACTAATCACGTGTCTTTAAGAAAGGAAGGCTAGGAGTCACTGTGTTTTATACACATGACAAAAAAGTAATATTCTGATATTTTAAAAATAATACAAATAAAAATAAACAAAAAAAAATAAAACAAATGTTCTGGTTTATGAAAATTATCTAAATTTAAAAATAATTAAAACTACAACCTTCACCTAGTGGAGAGGAGGATTTTCCTGGGGTTGACATAACAAGTAACTACAATGATCTTACCCGAGCACCAGGAAGCCCTGGTTCACCAAGACGTCCTGGGTCCCCCTGGCCTCCCTTAGGTCCTGAGGACCCCGCAGGACCTCGCTCTCCTTGAGCACCCTATTTCAAAGTAAAACAGACCATCCACAATTTAGAAAGAGCTGCAAGAAACAAAAGCAAGAGGAGGTAACATTCTCATTTTATAAATATGCACTAACACGCAAGTATTTTGTCAAAGAATTTCCAATAACTTCTTTGAAAATATCACTACACATTTTGTTCTAACATGTCTACCTTCTAAAGTAGTGGGTTTCTCAATAAATGATCAAAGCTATAGCCTCACTTCAAAAGTTAAAATTGAAAGAAAAATATTCAAAGTCTAAATTTATTTCTAAAAGATCAGCTAGACTAAATACGTAAATTTTTCCTTCTTGTAGGTGTGGAAACAAGGTCACATATTCTTCAAACCATCATCCATCTCTCTAGAACCTCTAATGCAGAAACATTCACAGGAGAGATTTAGGGCTAGGCCTGATGTGTATCTATGTCTTTTCTGGATCTGGACTCATATGACCAGGGGAATATCACCACCTTGGGAAACAGGACATTTTGGTGTACCATCCACATGCATGCCAACACGGGTGAGATCTCACCTTTGGTCCAGGTAAACCATCAGACCCTGGAAAACCACGATTGCCAGGAGCACCCTGCAGGAAATGAAAATGTGAATCTTTAATGTTGTGAATAGTTCTGGAATATAATGAGTGATTTTGTGTGTGTGTGTGTGTGTGTGTGTATACTTTAAAGTTTTAAGAGCTGTGATGAAGCTAACACAGCAAAAGAAAAATATAAAGAAAAAATATTGGACTAGACAAAATTAGTTTAAAAGTTTGATGAATGTAAGTACCTGTTCCAAATAACTAACAATTTATTGGAAAACAGATAAAAACTAACATGATAACAAAAGGAGTAAATGCACCATGACAAAGGTCAAAATGCAGGTGTGTCGTCACTAACAGTCTGCAAATGTGAAATTAGTGTTGCCCTTTCAATTCTGTTTACTCATACTCCACTAATGGAAACCTCTTCTGCTCAAAATTGCATGTCCTTATGGGTTTTTGCTTTGTTCTATTTTGTTTTTATGAGGCAGTAGCTTCTCACTGTAGCCCAGGCTGGCCTCTGACCAGAGAACTCATTCTGTAGCCCAAGCTGGCCTTGAACTCATGGTAATCCTCCTACGTCAACCTCCTAAATGCTGGGATTAAAGGCATGAACTACTCTGCACAGCAATTAATTCTACTTTCCCTGCTAGCTCATCCTTCAGGTGTCACACACACATGCTGTCTTAAAGAACTGTTTCTTTCTTTATTTTGCTTTTGTTTGTTTGTTTTTCGAGGTACGGTCTCACTCTGGCCCAGGCTGACTGACCTGGAATTCACTCTGTATTCTCAGGCTGGCCTCGAACTCATAGCGATCCTCCTACCTCTGCCTCCCGAGTGCTGGGATTAAAGGTGTGTGCCACCATGCCTGGCTAAAGAACTGTTTCTTAACCACTCCCATCATTCTACCTGTTATTTAGTAAGTGTATAGGGCACTAAATAAAATGTGTAAATATGTTTTATTATCTATTTTTTAAATTTGTTAATTATGGACATACTTAGTATGGACACATCATGTGTTGGTACCATCTTTTCCCTCCTTTCTGTCCCCATTCCCACAGTTATTCCCACAGGATTGTGGGTTATGCATTGTGGGAGCAGCAGTCAGTTATTGGGGAGAGGCAACACCTCTGGGCATGATGTCCCAACTTGTGGCACTTATTCCTTGCCCTCTTTTGCAAAATCCCTGAGCCATGATGGGTGAGTTTTAAGTCTACTTCAGTGATGAGCTCTTAGGAGCCTCTGGATCTCTGCTTTGGTAGGTGTTGTGTATCCTCAGCATCTGTCTCCTAATATTACCTATTATTTGTTAATTATTTACCACCCCAGTAAAATAAATTGGCCTACCACCCCCAGGCAAAGAATGATATCACAGACTTCAAACTGGCTTGAGAAGACATTCAGTTGATATGTGTTATCAAGTGAATAGAACAGGATTGGTTAGCTGGCTCTTTTTCACAGATAACTTTGCTATACTCTGCAAGGAGCCCACATCCTTTCTTTGAAGTGATTTAGCTTTCTTCACTATACCAAAAGTTACTCATCTAACTATCCTCCCCGCACCACACACACACATTAGAGGAATGTGTTATTTAGTTTACCCTTTCTCCCATTGGGCCTGGAGGACCAACTGTTCCTGGATCACCCCGAGGACCTCTTTTGCCTTCTTCTCCAGGTGGGCCTATTGGACCTTGAATACCATGTGGACCCTATTAAGATAGGAGAAAAATATTAATTATTTTTCATCCCATGCTACTATAATGCCCATTGTTATTTAACCCCTTGAAAATTTGAAGCAAGGAAGTACTAGATAATATTTATATTTTTCTTATAATTAAAAAATAATTCTTACTGGTTCCCCTTTGGGTCCAGCTTCTCCTTTGAAACCTGGAACTCCTGGATCACCCTAAAATAAAATACCAATAGATGTAAGAACCAGAGCAATTGGCCATCTCCAGTTGTTCTGGTTTATTTCTAATGTTTTAATTTTATATTGATGGTGTGTATGTATATATGTGTGTGTATTGCATGGGTGTGAGTTTCATGGCAAGCATATGGAAGTCAGAGGATAATCTCAAAGCATTTGTTTGAGATGGGGTCTCTCTTGTTTTGGTGAAGAGAAGGTCAGTTGTGCTGACTTCAGTTTAGCAGACTTCAGGATTCTCCTGCCCCTGCCTCCTATTGCCAATATGTGCTGGGATTACAGACACATGTATGTGTTGGATCTGGGTTTACACAAGCACTGGGAATTTGAACTCTAGTAAGCATCTTTATCCACTGAGCCATGTCCTAGCCACCCGATCTGCTCTAATTTATTTACAGTTAATAACAATATATTGAAGTAGTAGCAAACTGTAATATAATCTAATTTAAACTTTGAAAATCTTGCAGAATTGCAAGATTTTGTGGAATGTATGTATGACTTTTTATACATAAATATATATAGTTCTTAAAAATTCAACAAAATTTATAGGCAATTTGTTTTATAATTGTCTTCACGAGACTTATTTTTAAGTAATTTGATCATGTAACTAGAAAAGTTAGAATTCTTCCTTTATTAAAATTGGACCATTAATATTAGAACTAAAGATAACAACTTTTAATGATAAAAAGTGCTTATTTAGGCATACGGACTTATTTACTTAGAAACAAAATAATTTATATTTATGTTCTATTTCTTGAGATTTTGGAAATTTCATTTAGCATACTTCATGTTTAGAATGATCTACAGGTTTGTATAAATGTGTGTTTATTGATTGTGTTGCAGAACCAAACAGCCAAATTCAGAACATGTTAAAGTCCCATGTGACATATCAGCAATAGCCATGTTTTGATAAGCTGTTACTATTGTTTTAAAAGCATTTATAAGTATATCCACATTACTTGAAACAAAACCTAAAATATTTGTTTAAAGTATTACTAAGAAAGAAAGATTTTTCATTTTTACATATCAATATAAAGGCTACATAAACAAATTCTAAAACTTAATCCTTTGGGCAAAATATATAAGATCATTCAATATGGACAATATGTTGGAATCACTCTTTAGGATTAATTCTCAAAACAATTTTAGACAAATCACCATTTTAATCTCTATTAAACCTCTGTATTTACTCTCACAACCTTGTGAAATATTTCTATAACATTTATTCATCAACCATTCATAAAATTCTATGAAGTAGACCATGAAAGTTAGGAACTTATTATTTTAGGTTAAAAAAACATTAAAATGCAACATATTGTAATAATGTTCAACTTAGAATTAAAATATGTAACTTGCAGATTAGCATTTGACTCTCACTTTACAAGAATTCCAGTCTTCATTTTCCGCATTGATTAAGTCACATTATCTGAACTCATGCATCATTTGTCTAGGTGTCTTAGCTAAATTGTTTGAAAAGACGACAGTTGTTTCAAAATCATTACCGGCTGTCCTCGAATTCCCTGAGGTCCAGTGCTACCCTGAGGGCCAGGAGATCCAGGGGGCCCAGTTAATCCAGGAGGACCAGAGGTACCAGCCGAGCCCTATCAGATAACAAGAATGATATGATGAGCAGAAACTTGGCTAGCATGCTAGGAAGATATCCAAAGAATTTCATGCTTTTGAAATCATGCAACATAAATGCATTTACTTACTGTGGGGCCTTTGGCACCAGGCGTACCATCTGTTCCCATTGCACCCTAAAAGTACATTTTAAAAAACTTTTGAAATACTAAATAAATTATATATGGCATATTTGGGGTGGTATTCAGGGGTAGGAAAATTGCAAAATTTATCTACTATTATGATATAGCAGTACTTTAATGAGTATCTACATTTTCCATAAAAATAGGCAAAATAGCCAACACTGACATGGAAAATGCTGTTTTCATAAGTTTTAACAATTTAAAGTCTAATAAAAATAAGAAAATAAATTGATTTTTTAATGTTAAATTACATTCTTAGATATGTTAGAAACTTACAGGAAGACCCTGAGAGCCAGCTGGACCAGGTGGCCCAGTTTCACCCCTCTGCCCCTGAGGACCTTCAGGGCCCCGAGCTCCAGTAGGACCTGCTTCTCCCTAAACAGATGCAAAGAAAAAATGATAATTTAAAAATTATGGCATTATGGTATAAAGTTAATTGTATTAAATTCAAATATCTAACGATGCCAAGAATAAAAAAGGGATGTGTGCCAACTTATTTCCCATGATCTTTCTTATGTGGTGGTACTGAGCCCACTCTCCTGGGGAGATTCTCCATACCCAATCTCCATTTATCTTAACTCTTTCATCAGTGTTATATTAACTCACCTCCCTCTGAACTACCACAAATATGACTTTAAACCATATTTACTGTATGGTTTATGTATGCAGTTCATATGAAGGCCAGAAATCAATGTCAGATGTGTTCCTCCATCGTGCTTCACATTATTTTTTTTCCTGTGGTCTACAACTTTCATATGTTTGTTTTTGAGGAACTATATGCTTTTCAGAGACTAAAAATATTTACTAGACCTTTCATTAAATATTCAACATATTTTAATCAAGGCCTGTACATTGGGATCCAATGGCCATCAATCTCTTTGTACGACAGAGATATAGAAAACTTAGATTCCATGGCAGCAGGCCTCTATAGTACAAAGTAAAATATCGGCAGACTGAATCATATTTTTTAAACTTTGATAAATTTTCTTTTTCTTTTTCTTTTCTTTTCTTCTTTTTTGCCAGTTGCTTGTATTCTTTTAAGACAAATGTCCTCCAGGTCTAAGGCTGGCCATGCTTTAGGCTATCATCCAAACACGTTTTTTTCTTTATTAGTTATGCACATACTTAGTGTGTAAACAGCACATGTTGGTACTATCCTTACTCTCATCCCTGTCCCCAGCCCTCTGAAGGGATACTCCTCATTGATTATGTTTTTAAGACAGACTCTCTTAATGAACCTGGAACTCAAGTATTTGGCTAGACTAGTTAGCCAGCAAGTCCCAGGAACCCTCCTGTCTCCACCTCCCCAGCACTGGGATTACAGGCACGCATCACCACTCCTGGCTTTTTATGTGAGTGTCTGTGATCTGAACTCAGGTTCTCATGCTTACATAGCAAGCAATTTACCATTTTATACATTCCCCTGCCCCACCAGTTTTTAAAGTTATTATATATTGAGAATAATATAAATCCACAAACACTAAGAGGATCCCTAGACTATGAAGTTATTCAAACAATGAGAATAGATACTCTAAGCCCTGTATGGTCTGCTTTTAATTTGTCCATAGAAAGTTTCAAGTTCCTTTAAGACTTTCTGTGTCTTAAAGCACAGAAACACATTCAGACACTTAACCTAACAGAGGGTAATTAACCAGAGTCACTGTGTTTGCAGGTGTTGTTTCTATTCAGTGCAGACATGAACATCTCAAGCTCAACAAGCCCACAATTAAATCATCAGAGTATAAATTGAAACATTTTCTAATATTTCTAAAACCATTATCTAAAAATCTGTTGCAGAACTTGGGCAATAAATCTCCAAATGAGTAAAACTCACTATATATATATCTCACATCATCAATACAAAATAAGGACTTCTTTTCTTTTCCCCTTGCTATAGAAGCAATATGGAAAATCAATATAGAAAAATCAAACTTTATTGACCTTCAAAGGGACATCTATTTGATTAGATGAAAAATCCCAGGGATTGACATGACTAAAAAAAGTGATGACTGGGCTGGAGAGATGGCTTAGCGGTTAAGGCGCCTGCCTGGTAAGAACCGGGTTCCAATCTCCAGGTCCCACGTTTAGCCAGATGCAGTGATGCAAGGGCGCAATGCTGCACTTGACCACAAGGGGGTGCACACATCTGGATTTCATTCACAGCAGCTGAGAGACTGCTGGCACGCCCATCTCTATCTGTCTCCCTCTCCCTCTCTCTCTGTCTGTCTCTCTCTGTCTCTCTCCAAAAAATAAAAAAAAATTTTAAAAATACTTTAAAAAAGTGATGACTTTCAACAACATAAAAACAAAACTCAATGTATTAAAAACAAAACACTTATTTGATAAAAATTAAAGGATATTTTTAATAACATTAATGACATAGCAAAGTGCTCATGGTAACCTTTTATTGCAGTCCAAGACATTGACTCAGATAGTAAATAAGCATTCAGAATACCTAATTGAGTTCTGATTTGACAAACAACTTTTAGTATTAGTTTTTCTCATTCAATTTTTAGGAAATATTTATATTAGTACTTTACTTTTTATCTGAAACTGAAATCTGGCTTCTGTATTTCATCCTGCATATTATGTACTATTACATGGGTCCAGTCTTTAAAGGACCTGGAAAAACTAGCATTGTTAAACTTCAGAGGCTCTTCAGCATTGATTAAACATGTGAAATCCCCACCATCCTTCACTGGAATACAAAGTACTGAGTACAGGAGTTTATTCATAAGGATCCTGAGGCTATGGCAGAGTATAACAAGAAGAGTATAAAATTGAGGGATTTTATGATTGATGACAGGGAGGCTACATACCTGAGATGTATAAGGAGTGTTCAGAGGCCAAGAATCTGTCTTATGTAGTGCTTTAGTGTTCAGAGTGACTGTGACAGGCTGTACAAACTGTAGTTGCCAGTGACGCTGAACTAGTGTCTATCTGCCATGGGGTGAGCAGAAACCCCTTTTCTGCTAGTCCCTAGATCTAGGTTCATTGAGTATTCTTTCCTTATGTCCTGAGCCAGAGCTGTTTGTGGGAAGGGAGTCTCACCAAAGAGCAAAGGCATTCTGCCTGTTTTAAAAGGGCCATGAGTCAGTTGCTATTAAGATTTGGACTTCAAAGGCTGGGGTTGAAGCTCAGAGGTAAAGCTCCTGATTACTGTTGGAGAAGCCCTGGGCTTGATCCTCAGCAACATAAGGAGGGCAAGAAGAAAGGAGGGGGCAGAGGAAGGAGAAAATGATGTAGATTTCAGGAAGCAGATCCAGCTGGCGAGGAACTTCATTCCTCTGGGAAAGCAGGAACTACTCGAGAAAGGACAAGCCATCATCTCAATGCAGCTCCTTCTTTGTGGCATTGAGTTTAAAGACAGCATCAGGGGAGCCTGTGGAATACTTTGACTAAGTAACAATGTCCAACCTTTAAACACTGTCAAATTTCACATTCTAGAACTGCCTGGCTTATTTACAAAAAAAAAAAAAAAAAAAATCTCTGGGCATGGTGGGGCATGCCTTTAATCCTAACACTCGGGAGGCAGAGGTAAGAGGATTACCATGAGTTCGAGGCCACCCTGAGACTACATAGTGAATTACAGGTCAGCCTGGGCTAGAGCAAGACCCTACCTTGAAAAATCAAATAATAATAATAATAATAATAATCTCTCCAAAGTCTCATAATGTTTCTAAGTAAGTTTATGATTTTGTGTCAGGCTGCATTCACAGTTATCAGTGGCTGTGTGAAGCCCACAGGGTATGGGTTGGACATACCTGGAAGATAGTTCTCATATTTCAGAGTATTTATAATATCAGTTCTTTTTAATTTCTAAGTTCAAATCCAGCCTGAGTAGTACTACTAACCAGAAGCATGACCTACGCTGATGGTATCCTCTGGATCAGGCCCTCTGCTGAGGATGCACAAGGATATCACTCAATCATTGACAGAAATGTATGAGAAAAGGAAGCAGAAAGAGCCAGGAGCCTGTCTGCCCTTCAGCACTCATTTTGAAATACCTTCTTCAAGATGAAAGAAATTAGTACCACTAAGGTTAAAGGAGAATTAAACATTGTTGCTTAGGATTTGAAAGTAGTGTTTTGAATTTATTTATGATTTAACTAACATAATTCAAATCTCCTCCTACTACTATAATCCTTGATTCTTTCCCAAAGTATTAACAGAAAGAACAAAGTGTAACTCACTATCAAGTCCAGAAGAATACTCTAATCCTTTCCCATACAGAGAGCCAAGTGTCCTCTCTGCTCACCCCTCCAAGTGCTTATAAGGTGGAAGGGCAGAGGAATAGGCAGCATTATGGGAGAGGATAGCTTTTTTTCAAAAGTTCTAATTTATTTTAACTTCCCATTGTTTAGAAAATGCTGTAGTTGATTGCTTTCCACAGTCTATCCAAGAATAGCTTTCGTACTCAATCAAAGCTTTATTTCTTTTAGCCCCTTCCATTGTCTGGCTGTAGTCTGACCACAATAAATTCTTTGATATTATACTCACATGGTTATAAGTAACTTTCCTTCAATTATGTATCATGCACTGTATTCCATTTTCTTTTTTAAATTTTATTTTCCTCTTCCAAGGGACCATGAACATATTGCTCTAGGCTCTTTGTCTAGTTAAGAAAAGCTCCTCTACTTTTCAATTAATGAAATGTCCTTTTGCATTATGGGATTCATGGAATCAAGTGCAGGTAATCATAGTAGTACCTTACCTTCATTCCAGGATTCCCTGGAAAACCAGAAGAACCAGGTATCCCAAGAGGACCCTATTAAGAGAAACCAGTAAAGTAATCAGACACCTATTTAATCAGTATACAGGTCATTTTTCCATTCCCTGATAACAATCTATATTTTGAAATAGGAACGATTTGTTTTGTACTTTAAAAGTACAAAGATAATTTAATTTTATTGCAAACACCTTCCAACATTGATCTAAAGCAGTGCTGAAAGATACACCCAATGGTATCATACACAGGAACTGAGTTTCCTAATTGAAACACATATAATAGAGTCGGCCATAATTGTAAATTGTCCAAAGCAGTCATCTTTTGAGAGATGGGCTTTTTGTCTGTGTTAACCAAGTAACAAAGGCAATTATTAAATATTGGTACTTTGTAGCAAATTCTTTCATTCATTTTATTAAAGAAAAGTCTGTGAATCATCTGCAGGTAAGAGTAAATGGGTAATTATTATCCTACATTTGGGAAAGTATGCAAAGTTTAAAAGAAATTGATTTAATGCTGTATTTAAAAAAATTTACTTTAGGACTCCTATCTGATGCTATCCTTATTATTCTTTGAAGACTACATTTGAATTTCATCCATTCAGAACTAATAAAAGCCTTTTAAAAGCAATGTATACTAATTTTTGTCCTGTATTTCATTTCATTCATATGGATAACAAGGGAAAAATCCTCAGGAAAATTTCTGCTAATATTCTTTTCTATTTTTGGCACATGGAAAAATGTAAAACCTTAAAATTGGTCGATTTTTCTCAAGAGTATTCTCTCTGTCCTTTCTTCTCCCTCCTCCTTCTATCTTAACACAATTCATATTGTAGCACTTGACTTAACTTTTGCTATTTCTTTTTTAAATATATTTTATTTATTTATTTGAAAGAGAGAGAATGGGCATGCCAGGGCCTCCAGGCACTGCAAATGAACTCCAGATGCATGCTCCTCCCCCTTGTGTATCCTGCTTACGTGGGTCCTGGAGAGTCGAACCAGGATCCTTTGGCTTTGCAGCCAAACGCCTTAACTGCTAAGCCATCTCTCCTGACAAACTTTTGCTATTTCAACAAGATAAAAATTTGTCTATAGACTACTTAGAATGTTTCACTTTTACTCTGTATAGTTCTAATAATAACTAGTCAATCATATATGGAATAATTTCTTCTACATGTCACTATTGCTTCTAAATTGAAGTCCAGAACACCACCAGTAATTTCATATAATTTGATGGGAAAAGCATGTATATAATTCAATTGCTCAATGGTTCAGAAAATATCTTTATATTTTGCTATATTATACTTTAGTATATTTTATATTTTAGTATATTAATAAATATTAGTTTGTTTTGTTTGTAACGTTATAGTTTAAATGTCCTTCACACAGTGAATATAGAGATTGTGATCCACTGGTTACAACTACAATCTGCTTCATTTACACAGGTCTCTTAAAGCCCTTTATGCCTCTGAATAATTCAGTTGTTAATGATAAAACAGTATAGCTATACACATGGGAGAACTGATGCAAGTAAGGGAAAAAGTGAATAGATGAGTAATGTGGCAGAAATTGGTCAAATTATAAAATGGTGCCTTTGCTCATAATTTACTGATTCCAGCTATACATATGTTCACATTTTTATCCTGAAATTGGCATAGCAGGTTGATAATTTTAAATGACACCTACTGAATAATGCAAGACTGCCTGGAATAAAATACAGCACCATTGTTCACAATGGATCTAGAATGCACAGTGCACAAAATATTGGCATTACCTGAAACCTCATTGTTTCTTATTCAGGTTATAGTTATTCTGTGTTTACTCCAATAACTTGGTTTTTGTCTACATGTAAATAGTCTGAACATCTGTATTTGAAATTAACATCTCCACCCTGAGTTTTATATTTGCATTTACAACAAAACTGAAATAATTTATTTCCCTCTAAAATGGAAATCAACAAACCAGAATCTGTTTAACTTCTAGTATTTCTAATTTCAAATAAATTGCATCATCTTCAAAATTCCTAAAACTAAAAAATGAATAACCTATAGCCACTGGATTTTATTAGCTTATTGATATGCAATCTGCCTTTATTGCTGCTGCTGCAATAACATTAGGTTACATTTTTAAACTTTCTCCCTAGAGCTAAGTTCATAATATACGCACTTAGTTTTATCTATCTTCATTCCATCTTCCATATCACCAGATCATCAAACTGGTCATGGAATTTCTGTCTGATAGTCCAGTATGGTCTCTAAATAAACACTAGATGAAAAAGCTCACAACTCCTTAGCATTGTAATGCAGCTGTATATGATCTCACACCTACCTGCCAGTCCCCGTTTACCATCTTTATATTTCACAGAACTCACCTTGCTTTCCACTGGAATTATAGTCTTACACATTTTATATGCTAAGATCTTAAGACCAGTATCCTGGTCTTAAAAGCTTCCCTTTACACCTACTGAGATTTAAACACTTCCTTCTCTATGTTCTTCTTCAATTTGTATTCTATATTATAGCAATTAGCAGGAGTATGAAACACCTATATTACTTAATATATACAGTATGCAAGGACAAGAACAGATCTTATTTCATGCCTAGTAAGTATATGGTGGACACTCTGTAACTTTTATTAATGAATAAATGAAAGAATGGATGAATCAATGAATAAATGTGAAAATAACACAACGCACCATTGGTCCTGGTTTTCCAGGCATGCCATGGGCACCTCGTTGTCCCTAATTTTAAAAAAAAAAAAGATATAAAAGACATTATATTTCCATAGTACTTTCTCATAATTTATTTTGTTTCTAAACAACTTCTATTGTAAATACAAAGATTAATTGATAATAAATATTATTATCTAATGGAAATTAACAATGTATTTATACAAAGCTAATAAGGTAGTAATGAACACATCTATCTTTGCAGCAATAAAAAATAAAAAGGCAGAAAATAAAACTGATTCAAATTATTCTTTTTACTTAAATGCATCACCTGTCGTTTAATAAGCTCAGAGACAGTGACAGCTCAGCATCTTAGTTGGATTAATTCTAAGGACATGCATCCTTTCAAATACATACATGCATACACATGCATTCACAGAAATTAAGTTGAGATGAGCTCTATGGGTTTCATGCAAAACTCCTTTGGGACTTAAAATTTACAAAGTATTCATGTTGTCAGCTGAAGTGATATCTGAGGGCTCACAGCTGAGATTTTTCCTGATTTTGCCTTCCCCTAAGGGAGTCCAATCTCCCAAAGTTCTGCTGTTTCTTTGGTTACTGTAGGGATAGAAATGATTGACTTCCATTTAACATGAGCCTGACGAGCTTCCAAATTCCCCTCAGACTTGTTGAGAGCTCTGTTGTAATAGCAACACTTTTCAATGTCTCCTTCACTCAAACCCCTGCTTCTTTTATTAATTCTATCACATATGTACTTTCTGTCCATGCTTCTCTGTAAGTTCCCTCTATACAAGACACTGTCTAAAGCTGCTGCATAGAAGCCTGACCTGAGACCCTAACACTACTAGTACCAGAGGTTTTTCAATAAAGCAGACTCTACATTGGAAAAGTAAGCTGGTTTCTCACTGGACAACTGCTAATAGAGTGGGCATCACCCTTGGCTGGTACTATAGTGCTGTGGCTGTTATCTCTGGTGTCAACTTCACAAAATTTAGAATCACCATGGAAACAAATCTCATGTCTGTGAGGGATTCACTAGATTACATTTCTTAAGGTGGGAGGATCCACTTTAACTGTGAGGAGTGCTGTCTCTGAGCTGGTCCCCTGGACTATATCAAAAGGAGAAAGCTAGCTAGCCATTCAGCATTCATTGTTCCACTCTCCTTCATTGTTGGACTGAATGTGACCAGCTCTTGCCTCCGTGTCTTCCTTGGCATGATGAACTATAACCTGGAACTGTAAAGTGAAATAAACTCTGCCTTTCTTTAGCTGATTTTTGTCAGATATTTTGACTTAGCAATGTGAAAGTAACTGTTAAAAGTAGTATTATCTCCAACATGGACACTAAGAGAGGTCAGGCTTAGAAATAGTGACTAATAATGAGATGGGATTTCATGGGAAAAATTGTAGAAAGGATGGATGAGGATTACTGAAACTAAGCAGTCATATTCTATTCCCTTCACAACTTTCAAAATATCAGCTATGCTGATAATATTTCAAACTTGCATTTTTAATCTCAAAATAAAGTAAACATTATTTCAAACTGCAAAAAGAGGGGACCTGCTGTTGCTCTCATTTACGAAGCATGATGATTAAAGCAGACGCGAAAGAGCTGAAAAGACTTCTCTGTGGTTACATGATCCAGATATACTTACAGGAGCACCCTGTGGCCCCAGTCGTCCTCGCTCTCCTGGCATTCCCCTTGGTCCCTGTATGTGTGAGACAGAAAAATCTTATGAAGCATCTCACATGAAATCTAGACTGCTTTGACTACACTGCTCCATCCAATTGAGACTCAATATAACTAGACGTAAACATACTTACATAATAATGTAGTTCATATATTCAGCAATATTTACAGAA
The DNA here is from genome assembly GCA_036365145.1 of Orientallactaga sibirica. Classification (NCBI taxonomy): domain Eukaryota; kingdom Metazoa; phylum Chordata; class Mammalia; order Rodentia; family Dipodidae; genus Orientallactaga; species Orientallactaga sibirica. The sequence continues at coordinate 29,110,161 of JAEOAD010000004.1, read as the reverse complement.
GAGATTTTGAGTATAAAAATCTCTCCTTCAGTGGAGATACCAACCCAAATCCCCAATACAAACAGATTTACCTTACCCTCAACTTAAAAAAAAAAAAAAAAAAAAAGCTTTGCAATAATAATGATCTGTGGTAGTTTGAATATATGGCCCCCAACATATTCAATGTTTTATTAGTTTATAGTTTGCATCTGCAGTCACCTTGCTAGAGGCAATGTCACTGAGTGGTTCTTAAGGTGTGGTGGTGGGTTTGAGATTCCACTGTAAAGATATGCAAAGTGTGCCCAGTGGGAGTTCCTAAAGTGTGCTATGGTTTGGCTGTAGCTTTGCTCTGTGTGCTGTGTGCCTGGTGGGCTTTGCTCTCTTGCTTGGATCTGTGAAGGCAGGCCAGCTTCTTCTGCCATTATGGAACTTCCCCTGATCTGTAAGCTTCAATAAATAATATCCCTTCCTCCATAACTGTGTCTGGTCTGGAAGTTTATCTCAGCGAACCTACTGTCTGCTACATTATCTAATCACTGGTATAGATAAATGAGGGCATTCAAAAAGTAAGTGAAACAGTGAAATGCAGGCAGGTTCCTTTTCCCTAAGGAGAGGCCAGTTCTCTTGGTTTAGATTATCTATCAGTTGCCAATAGGATAATATCACTAGCTAACATGTTCCCTGTATATTTAACTTTTTCATTTAAATATTTTCTTAAAGTACTCTGAAAGACAAAAATAAATAAATTGATACTTACCAGAGGACCCATGGCACCCATTGGACCAGTAGGGCCAGCTTCACCCTAAAGCAAAGTTAAAATAACATGACTGTATGAGAAATATAGGTTGATATGCACAATTTTAATGGTGTAGTTTCAAGAGACATTTGAAAGGTGTGCCTTCAAGGAAAGATTTCATTATTTTTTACTACTTTTTCTTAAAATTAAATTAAAATGTAGTATCTACAGAAATGAATTATAAAGTTGGAGATTAAAACGAGATTGATGTAAATTATCATATCTAGATAATAGATATGTCTATGTCCAGTACATACATATCAAGTGAAAATTTACAAAGCTAAAGATTGCTATAGTATTTGATTATGAACTATTACAGGAAACTCAGAAATAACATTTTCGAAACAATTTTTTCCACACATGTTTACATTTCAAACTGAAAAAACATTTCTGTCTGTAGAAACAAATCAACTTTGAGGAGGAAGTAATGGTTATATAGTCTTAGAAATTAAAAAAAAAGCATTAAATAACAAGGAAATAATTAATTGCATATTTACTTAGACCCCTCTGTACCCCAAATTATTGGTGCTGGAAAACTTGTACTTGCAGAATCTGAAGTGCTCGAGTGAGATTATATGTATATGTCAAACAATTACCTTGGAGCCAGTTGCTCCAACTTCACCTTTAGGGCCTTCAAGACCTTTGTGTCCCTGAAAAGTAAAATGTAAAATTGTAAATATTTCCTGTTTTTTTTTTTCAATTTTCAAAACTGTAAAAAATATTCAAAAGTAAATTCATAGGAAATGCCTTATGAGAACAAGTTGAAAATTCAGTTGGAGCTCATTATGTTTTAATGATTTAATGATTAAATGATTAAATTTAATGATTAATGATTTAAAAAATCTATTCAAAGAAAATTAACATAGGGATTTACATTTAAGTAATATCCTTGCAGTGTTAGTCACCAAACTGTGTGGCTTCAAATAAATATTTTGGCCTTAGAGGAAACAAGGGCTACAAATTTCATAAAACTAAAAATATGAGTTATACCCAAAATACATCTGATCTTCTCTGTCTATAAGTTTTTGCATCCATTGTTTCTACCAACTAAAGATTGAAAATATCCAAAGAAAATAACCTCCAATGTTGGTCATATGTGTTCTGTAGTTAGGTCTATGACAATTTTATCTGTATTGAATATGTACAGATTTTATTTAGTTATAATTCTCTAAACAATACAGTAGAATAACTCGCTGCATAGCATTTACATTGTATTTTGTATTTTGAGTAGTTTAGACATAATGTAAAATATGCAAAAATACAATGACACTTTATATAAGTGACTTGAATTTGTTTGGGTTTTGGTATTTTTGAAAGATCCTGCAACCAATCAATGTCCAATGGATACCAAAAAATAAGAGTATTTACTAAACGATATAGCAGAACACATTCTAATTAGTTCAGCTATTCAAAACAGAGACTAGTCAGTGTATACTCACTGCATATTGGCCTTGCTTTCGGATAGATGATATAGATAGACAGATGATGATGACAATGATGATATAGCTAGATGATACAGATGACAGATTAGATAGATAGATAGATAGATAGATAGATAGATAGATAGATAGATGATAGGTAGATAGCAGATAAAGAGATAGATTGATAGTAGAGAGACAAGCAGAAGCTATATAGATTCAGTAGATGATTGATAGTTAAATGGTAGACAGATAGTAGGTAGAAGATGATAGATAAACAATAGATAGACATGTAGAAGATAAATAAATAGATACTAAATAATAGGTAGATAATTAATAGATAAATGGTAGACATAAGCAAAGGGTGATGGATAGATAGGTGATAGACAGATAATATATGTTTGATAGATATATGATGGCTTTTATTTATATGCACTATGTTATTTGTTACATACTAATTATCTTCAGTTATCAAAGAAGCATTCTATTGCATTCCCAGTGTGTGTTGAAAGGGCCAGTCTTGTAACCTAGTGCATTCTCTACTTAAACCATGTCATTGACTCACATATGCAGTGATTAGCTATTTTCACAATTTTATCCCCTACTAGCTGAAGCTTCTGCAGGCCAGAGGTTTCCCTCACTCATATACTCTTGCATGGCACAGAACTCAGTAGATAATACAAGAACTCAAAGTGTATTTTCTTTATAAAATTTCATGAAGTTCAATGGAAATGTAAAATAGCATTGTGATTCAATAATCACAAATGAATATCACACTACAGTAAGGGAAGGGCAATGGACATAGAAAACTGTAAAGCGTATGTATATATATATATATAATATATTGTAGTCCTCAGTATGTCACAGTATGTATGACAAAAAAAATGAACTTACACGGTGACCTTTCAGGCCTGGAAGACCAGGTGCACCAGGAAAGCCTCGAGCCCCCTGTGAGAAAGAAAATAAGGCATTGAGAATCACTAATGCAAGTAAAAAATCCCTTAATATACATTTTATTCAAAAATACTCAGCACACAGATTTTTGGTGTTTTTCTTTCTTTCTTTCTTTTTTTTTTTTTTTTTTTTTTTTTACCAAAGCACTGAAGAAAAGAGCAGTATAATTTTGTCAGTCAAAATGTATCTGAGTAGTTAAAATGGTGGCTTCAAATTATATCATGGAGCTCTGGTTAGTAATGAGAAAAAAAAAGAACAAAAAATATATGAATCAACATGTACTGTTTCTAATTTGAGTAGGCTCCAGTATTGAAAAACAAAAAAATCAACAGAGTACTTTACAGGACGCATGTTTTCCCCTTTCCTGTGAGCTTTCTGTGTGATACATAAATAAATGGCATCTCTAGCAAGCCAGTGTTTTTATTCTCTCTAGACTTCTGAACACTGGCAGTAAAATGGCATAAAAAGAATAGCACAATAATGTGATCTGGATTAAAAAAAATAAATTTTCAATACAAGCTTTGTGAATTTATGACTTCTTAAAGAGTAAATGAGGGCCAGGCATGGTGGTGCACTTCTTTTATCCCAGCACTCAGGAGGCAGAGGTAGGAGAATTCCTGTGAGTTTGAGGACACCCTGAGACTGCATAGTTAATTCCAGGTCAGCTTGGGCCAAAGTGAGACCTTACCGTGAAAAAAAAAAAAGAGTAAATGAGGAAATAAAATATCCAACAGAAAGAAAAGTAAGGAAACATAAAAATATCTTGGTTTCTTGACATTACAATTTATAAATTTTTGCTAATTATATGTATCTTATACCCATACACTTTAAATCATTAAATTAAAATGGAAACACAACCACAAAGCAAGTCTAATGGGATAACTACTTTAAAATAAGCTTGAAACATTTCCCATGTACTCTTAAAAGTGACAATGAACCAGTAATTTAATCACTTACTTTTCTCATCACCTGCATTAATTTTGTTTGCATTGACTTTCCACTGGAAAATTTTGAACATTGGAAGCACAGATTGATCAAATATTATTAGTTTTTAATTATTATTATTGACCATCATTTTCCTAGTATTGAGCCTTATGCTTGAGACAAATGACTGAAGAACTGTTAGCTTTTATGGTTTGAATATGCAAGGTCCCCCCATAGGCTCATGTGTTCCAACACTTTGATCCTAGCTGGTAGTGGTAACGAGGAAGTTACGAGACCTTTAGAAAACAGAACCTTGCTAGAGGAAGTGGGTCATTGGAAGCAGACCTAGAAGTCTTGTAGCCAGTTTACCCTCTCCTTCTTGCCAGCCAATATAATGAATGAGCTTTCTGCTCCTATCCCATGATTTCCCTATCTCAAAAATATCAGCCAAAAATAAACTTTCCTCATTCTTAAATTTGTTTCTCCTTTCATATTTGTTCATGGCAACCAGAATGTAACTGATACAAATATTTACCTAAACCTTTCCAAAGGAACTTCTCTTGTCATAACACAAGCTTACGTGTACCGCAAAACCTTTTTTCTCTGTATATCATATTCTTTTCTTTTTAAATATTTATTTTCATTCATGTATCTATTTGAGAGAGAGAGAGAGAGGCAGAGAGAGAGAGAATAGGTGTGTCAGGGCCTCGAGCTACTGTAAACTAACTCCAGATGCATGCACCACCTTGTGCATCTGGCTTACGTGGGTCCTAGGGAATCGAACCTGGGTCCTTTAGTTTTGCAGGCAAGTGTCTTAACTGCTAAGCCATCTCTCCAGCCCCTGTATATCATATTCTTTATTTCACTATTTACTAAATCAATGAATGAGCAAATCAATAAATGGAACTCAGATGACAGAAACAAGCATTACTTCCTTAGTGACTTCTTGCAAGGGAAAATATTTCTTTACTGCTTTGAAGGTATCACAGGAAGACTCCATCTTATCTTGCCCTCCTAACAGATGAAGCCTCACTAATTCTTCTGTTTATACAACCTTGCTTAGGAATTCTACCACATCAAGAACTCCCTTTAAGTTTTTCCACTGGAATCTTCTTTTTTATTTTTTTCCCTGAGACTTGTTTCTCTTCCTCCTGAGTAAGCAATTCAGTGCACACCCATCTAAGCCTATGGAGGAATTACTGAGCAATGTTATTTCAAATAATTACTTAGCTTCGGTTTTTATGGTTTATGAGAGAAATTCTCATGTGATTACATATCCCTGGTAGGACAAGGAAACGAACCAGATGCTCATAAAGAATCCTTATTCTGCTGACCCAGGACTGTCATCACCACACAATCACACGTGCAGCACGGAGCTTGCAGAGTGCATCTGTGTTGTGCTGGCAGGATACTTTTCCTCCCCATGGAGGCCCACACTGTGAATCTGTGCGAGAGTGCAGCAGGCCACAGGAGGCTCAAGGCTCGGTTGGTTGAAAAGGACATCTGTGTTAATGGCTAAACCTGATGCCTTCGTCTGCATTTATACCTCGGGCTGATTGGGGAGCAATAGGAGAGAAAGTGAGCAGGAACATGGGGGATTGGTTTCATATTTGAAACTAAATAATCCTCAGAGCCCTACAAATCCTAGTTAAGATCAACATTCCTTTGTTAAAAAAAAAAAAAAATCCTAGCAGTGAAGCTCATAAGTTTTCAGAAGGAAAACAGTCATGCAGTCGAGCCTAGATGCACTGAGTGGTAGAAACATCAGGAAATTATAGGAAATATAATCAGCTGGAGGCTGGATATAAGCAGCTGGTAGACAGGAGAAGCCTCTAAAATCAGAATATTCGGGGCGGATTTTTGCTTACTTATAAGTTATCAGTCTATATCTTCCTTTATTCCTCTCTATAACACCCTAAAAATGGCTCAGGAAAACAACATGAGGGACGACAGGCAGGTTAGTTCAGAGAATGTTCAAGCCACTAAACCCTTGAAGTCAGATTCAAGGCATTGCCATGGACTTGTTCCTTTAGTGACTTGAGGTGGGGGGTGAGGAGCACACAACTGTGTCAGAAGTCCTGACAATGACTACATTGTGTCCAAAGATTTTAGGACCCAGAATATTAATGGAGGATTTAAGTCAACTCAGGAATGGAAGAACAGCCAAAGAGGCATTCTGTCCACAATTTAATGTCTCTACCTTATACACCAAGTTAATAAACTCTTTTAGGCTCCTAATTGTAAATAAGTCAAGTTGGTGACTTCTAAACTGTTTTTGAAAATTTGATAATTTTAAGAGTATCCATGCATGGATATGATGTGATTCCTTGGCTGTGGGAGGGTTTTCATATGGTACCAATGCACTACAGGGAAATGGCATTAGCTTTAATTTTTGCGAAAGGTTTTGCTATGTTGTTGTATTTTGACAGAAGGGGACATTGCTTGGTTTTCTACATTTACTAAGTGAATAACACATGTGCACATAATGAATTACAAGTTACATTTCACTCAAGTTACATTTTATTTTATTAAGTAACTTTCATTGTAAGTTACACTTGTGGGTCTTTATGTCATCATGTTGATTAGTATCAACTTACCGGAGACCCTGAAAATCCCACTTCACCAGTATTTCCATTTCTACCAGGCTCACCCTTTATAGGAAAAAAAAAAAAGGAGTTATGGAGAGATAAAAAGTATATAGGTAGTTCCAGTAAACACTGTTTTTAAAAGTTCCATTTTGTTAATAATTCATTCAGTACCTCAGTTGAAGCTTTCATTTAGCTCTCCAGGAAAATAAATAGATAAAAACAACTTATTCAGGCTGGAGAGATGGCTTAGCAGTTAAGGTGCATGCCTGTGAACCCTAAAGTCAGGTTTGATTCTCCAGATCCCACGTAAGCCAGATGCACAAGGTGGCGCATGCGTCTATAGCTCATTTGCAGTGGCTAGAGGCCCTGGTGCTCGCTCTTTCTCTCTATCGCGCTCTCTCTCCATCTCAAATTAAAATTTTAAAACAAATTTCAAAATAACTTATTCATGGGCTGGGGAGATTGCTTAGTGGTTAAAGCACTTGACTGAAAAGCCAAAGATCCCAGGTTTGATTGCCCAGGACCCACATAAGACAGATGTATAAGTTGGTGCAAGTATCTGGTGTTTGTTTGCAGTGGCTGAAGGCCCTGGCATGCTGATTCTCTGTCTCTCTCTATATATATTTCTCTCTTTCTCTCTCAAATAAAAAAATAAAATTAAAATAATGGTTTATTCATATGTACTTGTCATTTTATGAACATTGAAATGGACATGAATAGGGCTGGGATGGTCTGAAAGGTAGTAGGCCTATCATGCACAAAACCCAACTTTGATCCCTAGCACTGCAAAAAAATAAATGTAGGGCTGGAGAGATGGCTTAGCAGTTAAGGCACTTGACTATGAAGCCTAAGGAACCAGGTTCAATTCCCCAACACCCACATACCCACATGAGCCAGATACACAAAGTGGCACATGTGTTTGGAGTTCATTTGCAGTGGCTAGAGGCCCTGGCACACCCATTCTCTCCATATATATACCTGTTTCTCTCTCTCTCTCTCTCACTCTCTGCATATGCCTTTCTCTCTCTGTCTCTTTATCTCTTTGCCTCCAATAAATAAATAAATAAAATATTTTTAATTTTTTTTAAAATGTACGTGACACGGTTCTGGTTAGCTTTAAGGAGCATAATGTGGTGACACACATGTGCCCCCAATATTCTGAAGGTTGAGGCAGAGACCAGCCTGGACTACACAGTATACACAGTATAATCTGCCTAATAAAGATAATCATGCATACATAAATACATATAGATGGCCACATGACACTGAATTAAAACATTGCTTCTACAAAAGTTGTTCACCATATCATTTCTTGTGACAAAATTAATTCTCTATGTCCAAGTATAACCTGCTTGGACTAGTATCACAACTCAAAAATAATATTTTTACTGGGTTTAGGGTCATACAGGCTCTAATGACCTGTCCTAATTTTATCAACTATGCTATAAATTTTTTTTTTAATGTAGAGAGTAAAATCCACTGTTAGATCCTTTGCACACATAGTATTACTGTTAAAATCTATGACTAAATATTAGCTTCAATTAAAAATACAACTGAGGAAACTACTTTTCCAGATCTGGGAAGCCACCCTGGAAACACACTGACCCAATTTAAAAACTCCTTTAATTAAGTAAGACCTTATGATTGTGCATTGATTCTAGACCTGTGGAGTTTTCTTCCCAATCACTTCAATGTAGCTACTGTGATAATAATTTCAGTGGTTTATGGATAAATTTTTGTGGAACTCTTAAAGAGTTTAGAGGAGATAGTACATAATCGTTTAGTATTATAAAAATTAAGAGCCTTCTGGATTTTCATAAAGTTTTATTCTGTTTAGAATAAATTCGATGTACACCACAAGGGTGGGGGAAATGAAATGGGAAGTAGTACAGTTTTGCTAGCCCTGTAGCTCCTTCTTATCTTCCTCCAAACTTCAAAACATCACAAACAAAAAACTTACATCTTCTCCAGGTTTCCCAGGTGGCCCCTCTGGTCCTCGGGCACCAATTGGACCCTAGTAACAAAGCAAAAGAAAGGGAAGAATAAAAGGAACATTCATCCTTTCTTGCCAATGGTATCCAAAATGTCATCAATAATAAAAATGTATCAGGGCAAACAGCTTAATGGACATTTTGAGTTCTGTCATAAAGGCCTCAGATCACATGTTCAACAGGAGAAAAGATGAATTGCACAAATGGTCACTTTCTCCTACTCTCCACTGACCACAATCAGATTCCCAAATAAAATATTATTATGTAAGAAACACATGGTTTAAGTAGGGTCCATTAGTACAGGGTTCCCAAACTGGGCTGTCATTTATTGCCATGTCAGTGAGACCCTGAGAGAATAAATATCTCATGGCAATAGAAGGGTGGTTGACATGCTGGTTCCACATTTACCATTGGTCCAGGTTCGCCAGGTTCACCAGGAGGTCCTGATGGTCCCACACCACCCTACAAACAAGAAAAAATGATAGATACGACAGAAGGATAGTCGAATACCAAACCATGCTAAGCATGCAACGTGTAGTGTGGTATTCAGATAGCTGACCCTGCCACTTCCAGCTCTTTGACTTGGCACATTTCTAAATCTGTTTATGATCTAGTTTCCTAATCTGAATAAAAAAATACAACAATAACATGACTTAGTTCTTTATCCTGTTTGGATGATTAGTGTGCATTAAGAACCAAGAACGGTGCTAGTACGGGTGTTCAGTCAATGGTAGATATCACCACCATTGTCATCACCTTCTTCATCATCATCAGCTACCTGTCTATTCAACAATATCATGAAGTAAAATCCCATTCAAAAGAATGACAACAATATGGTAACCGTGACTAAGATAAAGATTCTTTTATTTTTTCTTTTGAAGCATTATTTCCTGAAGCCTATTAAATCAGCCAAAAAAATGTCCCTACAACACAATTTTACTAGAATTTGATGGGCATGAAAAAAAGTATGTAATATCATACTCTACATAAAGATTCTGTGGAACAATCACTTCATTTTATTTATAATAATAGTACTGGTGATTGGTCTTTACTTTGGATTTCAGAGCCTCAGAGCTGGCATATAATCATGTAATAACAGGATAATGACCTGTTATTACAAAAGTAAGGGCACATTAGTCCTAGTGTTGGAGGTCAGTCACATAAAGAAGTCAGATGATAAAAATTTACGACCATTAAGAAAACTTGAAAATGCTAATACATCTCTGGGTGAGTGAGTGTTATTTAGTAGAAACCACTCCAAGTGAGGATGACCATCCTCATCTTTAAAACAATAGCCAAAAGTGGGCATAAGGCATAGACCTTATTTGTGCTCCAGGTTTGGCTGCTTCTATAATTTCATATATACTTACTTGTTGTCCTTGTAAACCTTGAGGTCCCCTTGGACCAACGGGACCCTTAAAAACAAATGAGAAGTGGTATCATATTCATGAAAATTCATATTTTTAAAATGTTGACTCGGCTTTAGAAGCTGACAAAATGAAGCCTGTGGAAGGGGCCTGACTCCGTCCTCCGTGTGTACTCATCTGGACGGCACACAAAGCCAGGGAGATTAAAAGCTTGGATGATGTGTGGGATGCTGATCTCCATACGCTCAGTTCCTTACAGAGGAGTAAACAGCATGACCGTGCACACCTGGTATTTTCAGAACAAGGACACACACATGTTTGAGGGTGGTTCTGATAAACCAAAACATCTGAAGAAGGAAAATTTGGCAGGCATCAAGCAGTTATCAAGTGGACTGGGCAATACTTCAACTTGACAACAGAGAAACTTAAATGAGCCAGCCATACTGACTAGATTATTCTCAATGCCAATTTCACTGGGCAATGGATTTTATGGAATATTTCTTTCTTTCTAGACATACATTGATAACAGCAACATAGACTTCTGTTTAAACATGAAATAATTAGTCTGTGACACTACAAAAAGAAGTAAAGAAAAGCACAAAACTAGAATTTAAAATGTCATACTTTACAAAGTAAGAGTGATTTAACTGGGATCAGATTTATTTATATGGAAAAAAATTAAATTAAATTTTATTTTGAGATCTTCAGATAACTATTAAGGAAACAAAACACCTTTAAAATATATATGTAAATAAACTTGAATTAATAAATATTCACATATAATAAAAAAACTATTTGATATAATCATTAAATGATAACAAATTGTTAGTAATGTGGCAAATATAAAAACTCTGCTCTCTCTCACACATGCACCTTCCAAATAACTAATTAATAATAATAAACCAGATATATTGTTGTTTAATGTATATAAAATAAATGATAAACATAAAATGTACAATCTTAAAAAATACTAGTTAAAATATTCTAACGTTGGCCTTAAAGATGGCTAGAGGGATGGTTAACTAAAAGGTCTGACTTCACTTCTTATTTATTTAATTATTTATTTATTTATTTATCTGAGTATGAGATATGGGGGGGAGGGGGAAATGGGTGCATCAGGGCCTCTAGCCACTGCAAAAGAACTCCATACTCATGCACCACCACGTGCATTTGGCTTATGTGGGTTCTGGGAAATCAAACCTGAGTCCTTAGGCTTAGCAGACAAGCACTTTAACCATTAAGCAATCTCTCCAGCTCTGACTTCACTTCTTATTGTCAGAAATTCCATTCATAACACATAATTGTAAATCACATTATGATTTTAAAAATACTTCAAATTTGGTTTGAAAAAATTCATTCATTCATTCATACAATAAGGATATATTCATCAAAATATCCAGGTTAAAAAAAATTGCCTGAAAAATGGGAAATTTAAGAAGTCAAAGCTTATAGGAGGAAGCTCAATCAGAAAACTCTGGAGTTATCAGAACAAAACAGAAAGCACATATTAAGGTGAGGAGGAAATCATAAAAAGTGTAAATAGCAAAATATCTTTATTTCAAAATTCTGCCAAGTTAATGTTTCTAAATAGTATCATATGACATTGGGTTTTTTTTATTATAAAGGAACAAATTTTTGGGTAATGGTGGTAATAAAAATATGGTATCTTCCTCAAGTACTAAAGGAAATATGTGGGCAAAACTTTCTTACATTTTGCATGATCTTTTTAAATTTTTGCATGTGTATGTGTGTGGTGTGTGTATGTCTGTATGTATGACTATTCATACGTGTGTGGGCACATGTGGGGGGTGGGGAGAGTGCCCATGCACGTGTGCTTATTCTTGTGGAGGACAAAGGGAGACAGTAGGTGTCCTCCTGAGTTGCTCTCCACTTTTTGTTTGAGACTCTTGATGTACCTGTATCTTACCAATTCCACTAAGCTAGCTAGCCAGCAAGCCCCAGTGATCTGCCTGTCTCCAGTATCAAACTGTGGTATTACAGGTGTGCATTAGCATTTCCGGGGATGTCAACACAGGTCCTCATTGCTTGAGGGGCAAGCACTTTACCTACTGAGCCATTTCGCCATCCTCAAACAGATCTTTATTAATGTCCACAAATGATTCACATGGTTAATAATGGAACTTCACTAGGCTTTTAACTGGCTCATAGTAGAATTTGATAAATAAATTGAATGGACTGATTGATGTGTTTTAAGATTCTTATTTCTTGACTTGCTAACCAACACTTCTCTTTTTATAAGTATTTTTCTAAGTATTTTCCAGTCAAATTTATACTTACCACAGAGCCAGGCATCAGACCTACTTGACTTCCAAGTCCAGATTTTTCATCCAACCCAGCCATCTGAGCAGAGAAGGGCTACAAAAGCAATACACTGACATTATTTCCACTGTACAAGATGTACATCAGCATCATTTTTAAACACGAGAAATGTGAACTGTCTGCAATTCTCAGAATGATTCTGCAACGGCACATTTCAAACACTTCACGTTAGAGGACAGAGATGATTCACACTGTGTTTCACCGTGTAAACTTCTGAGGGCTTGTTCCTCCCCAGAGGGTTTTGAAAGTACCCTGCTCCTGAACAACTGTTATAATGGGACTAGCATCCAGTACTGATGAGAGATGGGCCATCCTGGTAGGGACTTAGTCTAGCAATCACAGTCTCTGATCACTTTATCTGATCTCCCCCCCGCCACACACACACATGCACAATTACAGCATGCCAAACATCTGAACAAATGCATTTCAACTTTTGTCCTAAACATGCCAGATTCCATTTCAGACTACTTTCAGTAAGTGGTTTTCTATTTTGTTTCATGACAAGTAAGCTAAAAATTGTAATTATGAAAGTTGGTGAAAAAATTATTACCCTTTTAATAAATCTGTTACTGTTCCAAGAACTGGAAACCATTTTGTCTATTATCTTTGACATTTAAAATACTCTAAAAATCAAAATGATCAGAATTGTACATCAATATTCCAGGAATGTTAATATATTAATTTCCAGATTTTGATGGGGAAAATATGTGTGCCATTTAGGAAAGTAAATTGGCAATTCCTTTTTTCAATCAGTTAGAAACAGATGTATGAACTGCTGTAAAACAAAAATAGCATTAAGACTCCATCTGGTCCCCTGTTATGCTATGCAATCTACTCCTAAATGCCCTGAGGAGCCATTAAGAATTCAAAGAAACAACTAGAGAGGAATTTGTTTTGCTTTTATGTTGCTTTATTATATTGTATTCAAGTACTAAGTTAAAATTTATAAATAATTTTAATGTTTTTTATGGTTTGGATAGGAAAAATTCCTAACTAAAAGCCCATGTGTTAAAACTTTGGACCCAATGGCATTTTCACAAGTGGGACATTTGAAAAGTGACTAGAGCACAACTTTGGCTTCATCAGTAAGTGAATCCATTGATAGATTCATAATTGAGTGGCACTATTGAGAGGTGGTGGAAACTTTTAGAGCTTATGCCTTGTTGTAGAAAATAAATTACCAGAGACATGTTCTCAGGGTCTGTATCTTATCCCAATCCCCTCCCTCTGACTCATGGTCACTGTGAGATAGACTATTTTCTCCATTACGCTCTTCCACCATGATGCTCCAGCCTCACCCTGGTCCCAAAAGCAATGGAACCAGACAATCCCTCAAACTTCTCAGACTGTGAGTCACCATAAGTCCTTCCTCCTCTAAAGGATTTCCCTGGGTATTTGTCATGGTGTCAACAACATCTGAGCCAGGTGTCCACACAACAGCCTTCTCATGCTCATCATAGCTATGCCCTCTTCTGCTGGGGGGGATAATATAGTGTTAATTTTGTCAATATTCTGAGCATAGAAAACATTAGAACTGTAGAGCTAGTTCTCTTTAGTTTACTAAGAGGGAGAACAGTGCTCATAGTCCTTTAGTATCAACAGAAAGAACAATGTCGTGGAGTTCAGAACTGCCATTGAGACAAAATAAGGAATTTGAAGCAGGACTAGAGAAAATGCTACTTTGAATCTTCTAACAATTCAGTTAGTTTTACTGGCATTCATGGTAAGTATGCATTCACTAAACAGGTTTTAGAGTCAAGCATAGAATTTTGAACTGATGCCATCTAAAATCATAACAATAACTGGATAATGCATAAATCACCTTATTGTGACATTCTGTAGTGCACACAACTTACCCTGCTCATGCCATCAGGTCCTGGATGAGATGGGTGTCCAGGAGGCCCTGGGGCACCAGGTTGACCAGGAACACCTGGTTCTCCATCAATTCCCTGAGGACCACGAGGGCCCTGGAAAAAAGCAAACCAACAGGAATTAGAACCCACTGCCAAATATTTATGTACCAGAAAGCTAAAAGCACAGACTTCTAGATGGCAGTCATGATCATTACTTTAAAAAAAAAAATGATGAATGTCAGTCTTGTAGACTTTCATCAGCTACATTAACACTGTCAATTTCAGCACTGGTCAGAGTTTCTATCACTGGGACAGAGTCTAGGTAGGAATGACACTTGATATGTTAAATCATCTTAGAATAATTAAAAATTGTTTTCTATCCAGCAACATTCTAGAATGAGCTTTCTTATTTTGTTGATTGTGCTGCTCTAGTGTATTTAATAAACAATATGGAAATCACTTGCCTGTCTTAGGTTAGTCAGCTATGTATGTGTTTGTCTCATCTGTTTCCTCACTATTTTCTCAACAATTGGAGGACTCAGTCATCTTTCTAAGTGATTGAGGTTTTACAGTTTCTAGTATAGGGTATATATTCCATAGATGTATTATTACATTTTCACATTTCACTCTCCTACTTTATATACTTTATAACTCTGATGTTCCTTTCCACCCCAGGTTTGACTAGACCAGTGAGTAATAGGAGGCAAAGGCACTGTGATTCAGCCAAGTCTAGTTCTTTGAGAAGTGAGCAATGACTTGTAGCTGCCAAGCCCCACCCTTTTCCTAACCCACATTCTGAAGGCAGCCTGGGGAATATCCACGTCCTCAGGTCTGCAAAAGCTCCGGGCCCTAACTTCATCATCCCCACCAGTCTTATTAAGTGTTTTTTTCTCGTTTGCTGAGCATACTAGTCTTAACAAGCTCTAAAGGAGAAGAAAAGGAGCAAAGAAGTCATAAGACCATTTTGTTTGTATCCTAAAAGTGGGGATTGAGAAAAAATGGTGAGTTAGTGTTTAAAAGTAAAGGAAGCTTCTCATGTTTAACAAAGAGTGTAGTTTTCTGACCTATAGCCAGCAAGTCAAATATGGGCAGACAGTGTATTGAAAGCATAGGGGTAGCTAAAGTGGTAGAGAGGCAGTTAACATCCAATGGTTTGTGGGAGGGTGGTATCCAAGCCACTAGTAAGGCTGATTAATATGTTTCAATTCATTCAATTCAATTCATACATTCATATCTTGGAATAGCAGAATAAAATACAACATTATAAAATAGTTATTTATATAAAATACAATTTATTTATCCAAATAGAAGTAGATGGATTAGTTTAGGAAATTCACATTAAAATGATTGATTAGAAAATACTACTATATTTTAAAAATCTAATCCTTCTGGCTCTTAAGCCACTGATAAGTTACTATATTCTTTCTCATACAAAATAGGGGATGATTTTACTTGTTATCTAGGACTTCTGGATCATACATATGAGGGCATTCGTGGATGACTATCTTCCATGGTGAAACAGACAATGCAATTGTCTGCTTATTCAGTTGTGTGTAAAGCTCAATGTGTTTTCTATTTACAAATGCTATATGATATCTAGGTATTGTTAGGTACAAAGGTGAACTAAAAATAAATTTGGGGGCTTGGAGAGATGGTTTAGCAGTTAAGGCACTCATCGGCAAAGCCGAAGGACCCAGGTTCAATTCCCCAGGACCCACATAAGCCAGATGCACAAGGGGGTACATGCGTCTGGAGTTCGTTTACAGTGGCTTGAGCTCTGGCATGCCCATTCATTCATTCATTCTTTCATTCATTCTCTCTCTCTCTCTCTTTTCTCTCTCTCTTCCTGCCTATCTCTCTGTTTTTCTCTCTCAAATAAATACATAAATAAAAGTAAAATATTAAAAAAATAAATTGGCTCACTGAAACCACTTACAAACAAAAAAGTAAAAATAAGATTGCATTTAGTTCCCATGTTAGTAGACGGAGATTTGGGTAATATCAATTCTCAAAATAGCTTGCATGTTTGTGATTAATACTGATCATATTTCAATGTCTGATTTGGAGTCAGCCCACATTTTCAGTATCTTCATGGAATTCCCTTTATACATCTCTAACACAAATTGAAATTAATAAAACTATGAAACGTATTTAAAAATTAATTGAACATAAACAAGATTGCAAATGAGAATAAGGAAAATATCATAGCCATTTTGCTGACAATTAAAATCGAATTATAATTTAGGAATCCATTAACATACATTTTTTTATTTCCAAGTGAACTGCATCACATCATTTTTAAGTGAAGGGAAATGTTCTATTGTCTTTCCTCCTCACCCCTCAGGATACTTTCTCTGGCAGCTAGCTATTCACAATAAAAAGTACTTGAGGTTGGCCACTAGGTGGCAACCTTTAAACATCCTCAAGTAGAGAAGCTACCCACTCTTCCAGAACTTTTTTATTAAAGTTAACAGTATCACACACAAATAAATGTACACATAACCCCACACATATGTTATATAATGTTAAAGCTTGTGACAAGTGGTACATTTTCCATTTTCTAGATTAAACTCATGATGAGGAAACTGATACCTATAGAGTTTAAGTGCTATGTACAATGAGAACTCAGCATATCATTGACTGTCTACCTCCTGAGAGTTTGTCATTTGCAGTGGCCTGGTCAGTGCAGCTAAGACTGAGGATGTGTGAGAGAGACAGCCATAGGACCAGTGGCTATCACGGAGGCTTCATGACAGGATCTCTGTATCAGTAGTTCTCAATCCAGAGCAATTTTACCTAGATCTGGCAGCATCAAGAGACATTTTCAGTTGTCAGAATGAGAAAAGGATGGGGTTACTATTGGCAGTTAGTGGGTAGAGCTGAAAAACACCTCAAAATCCATAATGAATTATCTCCTCCAAAATAATAATAGGGTTAAGATTGAGAAACCCTGTTGTGATCCTTCTGTGTTGTTTGGGGATAATGGAAGCTGGAGGAGGGGAATGGTATCTCTGATTCTAATCCCACTACATATTGTGACAGTGACATGTTAGTCCAGTTTAGGAGCTCGAGAAAGGCTTGAGATCTGAAGCAAAATATTCTATCTATGGGGATTTTTTGTGGTGTCATAATGGTAGTTATAAATCAGTGATGGTAGTTTCAGCTGAAGTGTTCATACTCGGAAAATAAACGACAGCTACAAATCAAAAGCTTAAAGAAAGCTGTTTAGACACTGGCCATCACACCACTGGTAGTTAGGATGAGCATGAGAACCAATTTTCTACTAGAATATCTGCCAGAATTGTAAATATCTTGTAAGCAACAGAAACAAACTTTTCTGTTTGAAATGTGGAGTAATGGTAACAACACACACAAATTTAATCCAGTTATTCAATTTATAAAAGACTTTATCTTTTATAGATGAAAAATTGGGAAAATTTTTCCGTAAGAGGAGAATCATATATGGACTACCCGAAAAAATTCAGAGGCATACAGGTGAGGATTGTGGATTAACGGTGTCCCCTATGTATAATAATAGTGTTTTTCTTTGATATCTCTGCAGCAAGTGCTCAATGGTAAAAGCAAAGTCCTGCCCAGGAAACAAATTTGCTGTGCAATCACTTGAAAGTAAAATTTACCTTAGAATGGTTTCTGTTTCCTCTGTGCAGTTTATTTACTGGCAGCCATAGATCATAGAATTTGGCTATTTTATCTCAACAATCCTGTCTTGACATTGTTTATTCATGGATGACAACTTGTGAAAGCAATATGATGTGTTAATCCTGTTTCCTTAAATTCTACTTGATTTTAATTTGACCTAGTTATATTATCTCTCTAGTAAGATAACGGGCAAATTTTAGCATGCAATAATTTTCTCAGACTTTGATGAGTAACATATTTTATTCATGATCTAAATTCTCTGCAACATTTCATTGTAAGTGACAGGAGAACTCTGCCTCAGACTCCTTGCTACATAAGCTGGTTCTCTTGGTATGCACTGTGGACAAAGGGAAAGCCCTTGTCAACTTACGGGTCTTCCTTTTGGGCCTCGCTCTCCTCTTGGTCCTTGTGATCCTGGAGGCCCCTAAAAATAGGAAATGATAATTATTTCTGTAAACATTGTGGATATTTTGCATTCAGGATTTGTTTGGGGCTGGGGAGATGGCTCTGTGGGTGTTAAGTGCCTGCTGCATAATCATGAAGACCTGCGCTAGATTCCCATCACCCAATTCAAAAATCTGGCCTGACCATCCATGCCTATAACCCCAGCAATGAGGAGGAAGGAGATCACTGGGGCTCCCTGGTCAGCCAGCCAAACAAAACAGTGAGCTCCATGTTCAGTTGGAGACTCTGACTCATGGAAGCAAGGCCAAAGAGTGATGGAGGAGGACACCCAACATCTTCCTCTTCCTCTGACCTCTGTCCAATGTGCATGGATACAGATGCACAAACACATATACACAATACAAATTACTTAGTTTGGTAAAATAGCATCAGAAGACAGTAATATCACACTTTTGATTTGAAGCCATATGCATATGAAAGCTGTAGATACATAGAAAGGCTATTTATTTTATCAGTGAACTGTGAAAGTCTGCAAAGAATTACGTGCCACATTTAGCACCATGGAGCTCATTGAGCAAAATATACTAGTTTAAATCACAATGGCAAATTTTTGAGGATCAGTTTTGCAGACTTCCCCAAGGTAAAACTTTTTTCATTAATTCTAGACACAAAAACTAAACAGTTAAGGGGGGAAAATCACATAAATGTTAAACCCTAACATATCAATGATGCAATCTCTCAAGCTGTTCACCCCTCATCCAACTGCTGGTGAGAGCAATGGGAGGAAACATTTTTTGGTCTCCTACTGTTGAAGTGGTATTTGTTACTTGATGCAAAAATCTTACATTATTTCTACTGCTTACATAGAACCCACTGGTAATATCACTAATCTTAATTGCCATGCTTTCTGCCTTACAATAATAGATAGATGACTACTTTATTTCTAAAATGATTTTTTCTCAGAAATGGTAGTTAGTTACCAGAGGGTTTTATTTCCCTTAAGAAAATTTCAGGGCTGGAGCAGTGAAAGATTCTTACTTGCAAAGCCTGATGAAGTAGGGTTCAATTCCCAGTACTCAAGTAAAGACAGATAAATAAGGTGACACATATGTCTGGAGTTCATTTGAAGTGGCAAGAGGCCCTGTCATGCCCATTCATATTCTCTCTCTCTATCTATCCTTGAAAATACATAATAAATAAATTTTTAGAAAAGGAATTTTAATTGAGACTAGATTTCCGATTTACTCACTTGAGCAAACAGCATTGTTTTTTATTGCCTTTTGTTTTATTTCTTAATATTAAGGTATAGGGTTAAATTAGCCATCTTAGTAGTACAACCACTATGGAAAGCGATAAGGAGACTCCTAAAAAGGATGAATATAGAGTTACCAACAGACTCAGTTATTCCCTTACTGGGTATTTACCCTAAAAGCACCAAGCCTCAGTTCAGAGAGATTTGCTCAACCATGTTTATAGCTGCTCAATTCATAATAGCTAAGAACTGGCGTCAACCCAGATGTCCATCATTAGACAAATGGATAACCAAGATGTGGTATATCTACATGATGGAATTCTACACAACAGTAAAGAAAAATGACACAACAAAATTTGAAGAAAAATGGTTGGACCTGGGACAGATCATTCTCAGCAAACTCACCCAATCACAGAAAGATAATCGTCGCATGGTCTCACTCATCTGTGGCTCCTAACCTGAATCTCCCTGAAATGCTGACATACCTAATAAGCATCTCAAGTCCAGACAATAGGGAGAGTGGGGCAGGAAGGGAAGGTAATGGTGGGGGACACAAAACTGGACCCCAATGGAAATGGCACCCTAACATCCTATATCCTGAAAGACAGACTAAAAGGTTGAACCTTCATCACTTGTTCCCTTAGAGGGAACCTGATTCACAGGGCCCTGGAAAGGGTATGATGAAAACTAACCTTAAGCTTCTCCTACTTCTCTCTCTCTCTCTTTCTCTCTCTCTCTCTACTTCTTCTCTCTCTTCTCTCATTCTCTTTCATATTACCTATCTTTTCCTCCCTTCTTTTCCCTTGATATTGTAACTCCCAGTACCAGCATGAGATTAACATCCACAATGAGCTGTTGGTCAGAGAGACCTACAAGGTTTCCCAAAAGAAGACAGATTTCTATCAGAGTACTTGGTGACCCATTAAAGGTTAATGGTAAGACTCTACTGCTGAAGACACCATATGCTTTTGGTAGGTAACATGGAGTGACCTTGCTGGAATCTGCAAGAGAGTCAGTCCCCAGACAGTTTGGCTAGTGCCAGAAAGTGCTACATAAGTGACTGGGGGAAAGTGACCAACTGTCCAAGCAACATGTGACATAAGCTTCTCAGCAGTGATCAACCTGACATGATGCTCACACAAGGGCAATAGTGGCACACAGCCATGGTGGGTTACCAACTGCTTTTGATTTGGCAAGCAGATCCTCTCAGTGGAATGGAACCCATAGATGGAACTAGGAAACAAGTCAGAACCATATCCAAAAACTGAGCCCACTTTCCAATATCAAGCTCCCACCAAGTGTGGGCTACAAGAGGGCCTTCACCTATGAAATTCTCTCTAAGATAATAATGGTTATCCCATTTATCTGGTGCTGTCCTCTCTCTCCATTGGAGAATGTGCTTCTCTTTTTCAGATGGACACAGAACCTGAAAAGAGAATCAGCCCATCACACCTCACCAGGGCCCTAGCTGAAACCACAGGGGAAAAGAGAATGATGGACCTATATTCTGTGATCTGCTCATGAGCCCCACTGAAAAGTAAAAACCTTTCAATGGCTAAAATAGGTATTCTAGTTATATTACTTTTATTAAGGAGGATTTGATATCTTTTATGACTCAAATGAAAAGCATGTGTGTGTGTGCGTGTGTGTTCCATGTAGTTACCTATGCATGACATCGATACTGCAAACTTGCACCCTTTTATGCAAAACCAGAAATAGGCCATTCTAACATATTTCTCAAATTCTAAAGCAATGAATTATTTAAATAAATTAAAGTAGTGCACCCTTCAATCAGTCAGCAGATGAATGTGCCCTGACTGCAAGGAACAAGGGCAATCTAAATTAACCATGCCTATCACATCACAAAACGCAAAAGTAGTTCCTGAGAGTAAAATAACTGAACCACTGATTATTACAAAAAGGTATCTAAACCTGAAGCTAGTTCAAGGCAAAATGTTTTGAGACAGCAACCATCTTTATATCATGACCTGTCACCTTCTTGTGCCCTATCTATAAAGATTTTCAGTATTGCAAAGAACGCAATAGCACCACACGTATCCCAAAGGAAGGTACTTACAGCAGGTCCTGGTCGTCCACGTATGCCTGTTACCTAAACAATAAGCAAGAAAATTGTAGAGATAAAGTTTCCACCGAGTTCCAAAAAAGTAAATAGTCAAAATGAGTAAGAAAAAAAGCACAAAACAAAGCTGGGCGTGGTGGAGCATGCCTTTAATCCCAGCACTCCGGAGGCAGAGGTAGGAGGATAGCCGTGAGTTCAAGGCCACCCTGCGACTACATAGTTAATTCCTGGTCAGCCTGGGCCAGAATGAGACCCTACCTCGAAAAACAAAAACAAACAAACAAACAAAAAGCACAAAACACACAGTACATACTTTGTAAATGGATGTTCTCAATCAATAGTCTATACTTCTTGTCTTATGAGTTAAAATACTACTTAACTTAAACTAGTATGGAATTTAAGAGCAGCACCCATGTTGGAAGCAAGAGGCCTGGGTTCAAATGCTTACATTTCTTTTTTGATAAACTGTATGGCACTTTATCCATCCTCTCTGGGTTTAATGTTTCCTTAAATGGAAACTTATAGGGAAGCTTAAATACCAAAAGGTGATTATAAAATGACCTCTCTCATATAATTGTGTAGACAAATAAACATAAAGCACTTGGAACTTAAGACATATTGAACATGTGAATGGAAGAAAAGTAGGAATTATTACATTTATTTTAGGTAAGCTTTGGGAAAAATAAGAATAAAAGACAAAGCAAAATAGTATATACTGCCAAATAAATCAACATGTATAATCTTCTCTCTAAATAGATGGTAATAACTCCTTTAAAATATATGAAAATAAATAAATAAAAATTTAACTTAAAAAATATATATTAAAAATAGCTGAAGGCATTCTATCCTATTTAATAGATTTAAAAAATGTATATACTAATCTCAGTATATCAGGTATATAGGTTAAATAACATTGAATGTATCATACTATTACATATTTATATTTTATAACATATCAATTAATTTTCTTTTTGATCATCTGCACACCTAAAAATGACCTAAAATTGTGAACCAGCATGGAATTTTAACTGGAATAGAAGCATGACATATTTCAAAAGTGTGGAACATTAAATTATTACACTATTATTAACAACCAGTATATAGTCATGTAATACATTTAATGTTGCAAAAACCATCATGTTGTACTGCCCGTCATTGGACTATAAAAGTTAGAACTACTGAGTTTTGAATATGGTATTTTGCCTTACATTCATTCTGTACTAAAAGCTTGATTGAAAATAACTTCTTTTTTGAGAGGAAGCAATGTACAACTATACTATAGTTATATCTGAAATAATGTATATACATATACTTACAACAGGCACTAATCCTGGTTCTCCTTTTTGTCCCTGGGAATGTTAAACCAAAAACAATTGAATTAGTAAACTCTAAGGGGTTGTAGGGTTAGAATATGTAATAAAAATAAAAATACAGAAAATTCTTAAGAAATGTTAACAAGAACAGAAAGTCAAAATATATGATATTTAGTCAGACAGTATTCATGAAAAATATTACTACTCATCTTAAGGAGATGAGGAAAATACACCCAATGTGTAAATCATAAAAAGTTGTTTTCTAGGCAGGTGTGGTGATGCACACCTTTAATTCCAGCATTAAGGAGGCTGAGGTAGGAGGATCACCATGAATTTAAGACCACCCTGGGACGACATTGTGAATTCCAGGTCGGCCTTTTCTGAGAGAAAGAAAGAAAGAAAGACAGACAGACAGACAGACAGAAAGAAAGAGAGAGAGAGAGAGAAGGAGGGAGGGAGGGAGGGAGGGAGGGAGGGAGGGAGGGAGGAAGGAAGGAAGGAAGGAAGGAAGGAAGGAAGGAAGGAAGGAAGGAAGGAAGGAAGGAAGGAAGGAAGGAAATAAAGAGAAAGGGGGACAGAGGGAGCGAGAGGAGGGAAGGAGGGAGGGAGGGAGAAAGAGAGGAAGAAAGAAAACTGTTTTCCAGGGATCAATTCCAAAGAGTTGAATAGTGCATGAAATGTTGTGATGAAAAGATAGAAAGACAAAGCATTGTAAAAACATACCCAAAGACATAAAATATATAAATGAAATTTCAGAGGAGTATGTGTATTTGAGTTTTACTGTCTTTTACAGAACAGGTAGTTGTCATTAACATTAGATGTTATTCCTGAGCCACATGTTTTCCTTTCGCAGAATTCATGGAAAAATATTACAAAGAGCAGAGCATACCTATACGGTTACTAAATCTGAATATCTGAGGGAAACTCTTGGGAAAGGTCAATTGAACAGAGATACACATGGCAAGTACAATAAATTAAATAAAATCTACTTTGAATGTTAGAACTTTATAGTTTCAAAATGTGCATACTAATTTCATGCACAGTGTATTTACAAGACATTAATTAGTGTTCTTTAAAGATTTGTCCCCAGTATCCTTTAAAGATTTGATCCCTTGAGGCCTTACAAAACCCACCAAGTCTACTCAGTTCTCAGTAAATTTTCCACTAACATGCTAGGAAATGGCAAAGTTTTTTAGATAATTGTGGAGAGTGAAATCATATCCACAAATGTATGGACAATAGGAGAAATGTGTCTAGTTTGATTTCTCTTTTCACATAGATTATTCTTTTGTCTAATTATAAAATGTGTTGATAGTAGAGAATTTTGAAAGTATCAGACATATGCAGAAGCAGCTCTCTTACTTAATGCTCTGGTTAAAATTCTGACATTCGCAGTGTGGTGATTTGAATGTGAATGTAAGTCCCCCATAGCCTCAGGTATTTTTGATTAAAGTTAAGCTTCCTGCTTAAGTCTCCTGCAGCCGGGCTAGAGGAGGTGTCACCGAGGGTGGATCCTGGATACAGCCCTATAAAGGAGTGTTTGGGGACAGATTTGACTCCAAACCAAAGGTGTGGAGAGAGCAGTTTGTGTAAACTCTGGTAGTTCAAGCTTGCTTTTGATGCTGGCTGTTGGTGGTGTTTCTCAGCTTGGATCTGTGAATTAGAGTCAGCTTCTTCCACCACTGCTGGAACTTCCCCTGGATCTGTAAGTGTGAATCCCTTCCTCCCATAAACTGTGTCTAACTGGATGTTCACAGCAACACCGAGCTGACTGCAGCATGGAGTTTTCTGTCAATGTATGCACTCAAGCTAATCAACGCTATCATCTTTTACTCTAGACTTTGTTTCACTTTCCCATTGGAGACATTACAATGAATATCCTTGTTAAATGCTTGTGTGATGGCTTAGCAGTTAAGGCTGACAAAGCCAAAGGACCTCAGTTCGATTCCCCAGGACCCACATAAGCTAGATGCACAAGGTGCCACATGCATCTGGAGTTCTTTTGCAGTGGCTGGGAGCCCTGGTGTGCCCATTCTCTCTCTCTCTCACTTTCTCTCTCTCTCTTTGTCGCTCTGCCTCTTGCCCTCTTTCAAATAAGTAAATACAAATAAAAACATACATGTTTAAATTTTGTGAGCTAGATCACCAAAATGTATTTCTAAAAAGTATAATCTAATTTTTAAACTATTTTATAATCTTAACAATAGATTCAATAACAAAGCTAACAATTAACAACTGGTTGATTCTAATGCTGAGGTCCGTCTTTTCTGAGAATTCTGAAAAGAAAATGTACATATGCAGAAGCAGAAGTTAGCTTCTTGTAAATGTAAGATACAGCACATCATTCGGAAAGACACTCCTACAAAAGGGATCTGTAAATACAGGCTTATGTCTGCATTTGCTCATCTGTTCATTCTAAATCATGCAATTCCATTTGAAAAACGAACATAACAATAATAAAATTAGACCTGTCAGAGAAAATTTCCTGGAAATTTTGAATGAATTTGAATTGCTTGGGAATGGTATATAAATCTATACCTAGTGGATACAGGGCTTTAGAACAATGCTGAATATGATAGGGCCTAACAGTTGTCTCTCACTAGGATGGGTGATTGCTAACTGGTTAAAACTGGTTAACAGTCCTCTGTGTTAATGTTGTTTATCTTTCTGATTTCATGCATCACTCTGTTGTCTCTCATCTTTCTTCCATCTAACCTCTGTTCATCCATACTTACCTGCTTATATGCTTTGTCTACTCTTCTAAGTTTAAATGTATTCTAGTTTTCAGATATAAATTAAGAGACTTAGGATTCGCATTCCTTCTCCTTTGACATATACTTAAATCTAAGTATTCATTTACATTTGTGCCAAATAAAATGGATGTATGGCAAGCAGACATGTGTTCTGTCTGAACCATAATATGTTAAATTAGATAGAATTTCACATTAATATATCATTATCTTCTAATAGAAGGTGTAGTGTTGCTTTATGTCATTATCTGATAAATTACAGATTGTCGAGGTGTTAAATTTACTGGTTATTTCTTTCACATTTGCTGTGAAAAACAGACTTCTATCCATTTCTACTCACTTCATCCCTGTGCCCACCCTAGGATAGGACTGAAGCACATGTCATCAGGTTTGGTTTAATGATAACCAAAAAAGAATAATAACAAAGGAGAAAGAACAGTCTCTTTTAGTGGGATTACTAGAGTGACAGGTGACCAAGCTGCCCTGGTGCATTAGGCCCTGGCTACATCCTGCTGCTGTGAGCAATCGGCTTGGATAACGTGTGTGTGTGTGTGTGTGTGTGTGTGTGTGTGTGTGTACATACTGGTTTTTCGAGGTAGGGTCTCTCTCTAGCTCAGGCTGGAATTCACTATGTAGTCTCAGGTGACCTTAAACTTTCCCGGATCCTCCTACCTCTGCTTCCCAAGTGCTGGTATTAAAGGCATGCGCCACCACACAAGGCTAATATTTTCAATTTATTTTGGCTCCTTACTGTTTCATCTAATGGAATCAGGATCACTTAACTAAAGTGGAATTTCTCCCTTTACTCCCTCCTTTCTTTCCCTCCTTTTTTATTCTTTCCTTCTGTGGTTCCTTCCTTCCTACCTGTCTGCAAATGTATATAAAGTTTCTTTTTTTCTTTTTTTTTTTTCAGCCACTGCAAACAACTCCAGACACAAGTGCCACCTTGTGCATCTGGCTTACGTGGGTCCTAAGGAATCAAACCTGGGTCCTTTGCCTTTGCAGGCAAGTGTCTTAACCACTAAGCCATCCCTCTAGCCCTCAAGTTTCTAATATGTCTAACGTATATGCTCAGTACAGTGGTGAGTGCAAAGAATGCAAAACTTAATAAGTTCCTTTCTGAGTTCTTTATAGAGGTCACAATTTTCTGGCAGAAATGAACAGACTACCTGGGTTTAGAATATAGCTGAATGGTAAAATAGTTGCCTCATATGTACAAGACCCTAAATCTTCATCATCATGTGATGAAAGGGAAAAAATAAACTCTAAAGTGAGTAAATTAGTGTCTGTGTAATCCATCAGCAGTCTCTGAATACTGCTCATTCGATTTTACAATGTATTTGCTGGCTCTTTGTACTGTACAAAAGACATTCAGCAGACAGAGCACAGCTCTTTGTGGATTGTCTTGGGAAGAATCGTGCTTATGAAAAAGAAACCATACAAGGTGAAACTTACCTTTCTTCCTCTACCTACAAAAAGAAAAGAATAAATATGTTATTTAATGGAGAAAAAGCTATTCAGAACATGCTACATATTTATATTCACTGGTAGATTTCTTAGGGATACAGAGATTAACATAAACAGAAAACCCTGCCATATGTAGGCAGCACTGAAAAGGTTGTTTTGGATCAATATTAAAATAAATAAAGCAAAATAATATATTCCTCTAGAAAATTCTGAAGTGATTTTAATTTTATTTATAACATTTATATAGCACTAATGTTAGTATAATCATAAAACTAGATATTGTTATAATGAATTATTTAATTAATGTTCCCTATTGTTTTAGTTCTTTTATTATTTATTTATTTTGGTTTTTCAAGGTAGGGTTTCACACTAGCCCAGGCTGACCTGGAATTCACTATGTAGCCTCAGGGTGGCCTCAAACTCATGGCAATCCTCCTACCTCTGTCTCCCAAGTGCTGAGATTGAAGGCATGTGTCAACCACACCTGCCCGTTTTAAAATATTTTAAATGAATAAAGTCATACAGTTCAGATGCAAATATGGATTAAGTATAGAATCATTCACTTAAAACTTCCTTTCATCCTATTCTCTGTTCCTTGTTTCTCTGTATAATGCCAATTCTTTCAAACAATGAATCTATTCATTTCTGTTGTTTAATTTTGTACTGCACAGCCTTGAGTTCTTCTTTTATAATTTCCAAACCTCTGATTTATTTTCTCATATAGGAAAGGGTTGAGGTACATTCACTACTACCAAATGGTTCTCTTGTATTATATCATTACTTGTTTTGCTCCATCACATTTAACTTCTTCTTTGAGAACTCTTCTTTAAGATTGTCCTTGGCTTATATTCTACATTTACTGTTACTTTTCTTTTTTCTTTTTATTATTTATTTATTTCATTTTATTATTAATAACATACTTTGTATGGATACCTCATGTATTGTTACCATCTTTTTCTGCTTTCCTGCCCCCATTCTTCTGGGGGCCCTCCTCAGTTTCCTTTCTATTTTTCTTCCTTTGATGTTGTTTTGAGGTAGGTCTCACAGTAGCCCAGGCTGACCTAGAACTCACTCTGTACATCCAGGCTAACCTCAAACTCACTAACACAACCTCCCAAGTGCTGGAATTAAAGGTGGGAGCAACTACCTCTAGAACTTTCTAAATTTCTACATTATTTTTATTTTGATTTCCTATTCTTAGGTCTGTCTTTTTTATCTCTCCACGCACTGTGTACAATATCAGTGCTCTTGTGCTGCATCTTATTTCATTAATTTCCCTTTGATGGTTTTACTTTTCCTTTTAATTATTTCAGACCATTGCTCATTATTTTTAATAGCCTTTTCTTTTCAAAATTGTTTTATTTTTTATGTTTAATCATGATTTTTCATATTTTAAACTATAAATCACAAAGTGAGAGATTACTTCTATGGTTACCTAGAGTTTCTTTTTTAAACTTTTTATTAATATCTTTCATAAATTTAAACCATATGCCATGATCATAATCCCATCCCACCACTTCCCTTCCCAATCAATCTCTTTTTTATTGATTATAAATTTTAATATATGATCCAATAAGGTGCTAATGGCCTTCTTAGAAACAATTACTTTATTAAGTTTCATTTAGTTCATGGCAAAATAATTGGTTCAAGTTTTTCATTTGTTTGGATTTTGATACAGAATCTTGGTGCTTAGCCCAGCAAACTTTAAACTTAGCATGTAGCATTGAGCTGTGTGGGCTGTGAATTTATGAGATTAAAGACCTGTGCCATCGTACCAAGGCTCATTTTTTTTTTTTAATCTACTCTATAGTTAAATATCCTCTACTGTTTCTGGTATGAGAAATTAACTTTTTTCTTATAGTTTATTTGCAAACAGCTTTGTCTAGTCCTTTTTGTCAGTATTTCTCTTTCGATTGTCTTTCCTAGACCAGCTATTTCCAGAAATTTTGTGTATTTTGCTGTTTTCTGACATTTGCTAACAATGTTATCTTCTTACTATTTGCTTATCCCAGTGGTTTAATGTTACTTGATTTTTGAGTTTATATGAAGACTTCCTATTTCCAGGATCCTTGTTTTTCACTCTTTATATGATATCTATTTTAAAATCAAAATTGAAGTTAGACATTTATTTAATGTACATTGTTCCTATTGAATGATAAAAAGAGTTAACTGCTAAACTGGGTGTGGTGGCACACACCTTTAATCCCAGCACTTGTGAGGCAGAGGTAGGAAGATCACCTTGAGTTTGAGGCCACCCTGAGAATACAGAGCGAATGAGTGAATTCCAGGTCAGCCTGGACTAGAGTGAGACCCTACCTCAAAAAACCAAAAGAAAAAGAGAGAGAGAGAGCAATAACTGCTATATAATTTTCCCCAAATATACTGTTCAGGACCTCATTATATTTATTGTTATTTTCAATGGAGTTTACGGGGAAAGTGAAGCTTTGATATTATAATGACAAAAATAAGCATAAGTCTCCATTCAGATCTAAATAATCTAAGAGTTCAATGTTAATCTTACTCAACTCATTAAAACAAATAATTACTCATATTCAAATACATTATATCTGTGAAACATACTTTTTCTTTACAAATATTTAAACCCCAATAATATATACCATTCTTTTCTCCAAGAAATCCATTCCATTCTCTTATCTTACATAGTCAGCATTAAGTATAGTCTGCTTTTATGAGACAATATAGCAGAAGGTGCTATGTCTCTAAGTTGAATTAGGAATAATTTGCCTCAACATAGGCAGACTTGGTACCAGAAAAGATAAATGTGTTTTCTCAATTTTCTCATGGTCTTAAACAACTTTATAGAAAGCCAAAGAGTATCTTAGAGAAAATCATGATCTCTGTGGTAAATGACCATCTTTTAAGGCACAAGGCATTCTCTAATTAGATATAACCACTTAAAAATTAAGCAAGAGTATGATAGCCAAGAAAAATGAGGAATTACTGTCTGCTTCTGTGTGATGATAGATAAACTGATGAACAAGATCATTAACCTCAGAAGCCCATGGTTTGGCTGCTATCTTTATTCTCTTGGGCTGCTGAACTCTGAGAGTTTTGATAATTGGAAAATAAAGGTGAGCCATTGGCTCTATTCTGTGTTGGCACTAAGTATTCTTACCAAAACTGGTATCTCCACCTCCAGACGATGGACATACAGGACAGCACTCCCCAGGAGGTGTGGTAGGGTTGTCACAGTTGAGCACTTCTAAGCACTCTATCTGATCACAAAGAATGGCTCCATTGTCGCAGACGCAGATTTGGCAAGGGGCAGGTTTCCAAATATCCCTGTTTAAGTACATCTGCCCATTCTGAGTGCAGGCTATTTCTTCACCATATCCATCTAAAATAAGAAGAAAAAGGTTAATAATCTGAAGTTTTTCAATTGGAAAATATTTAAGACAATGAGGCATCTTGTCACTTCTAAATATTTCTAGGTAATAAATGACATCTCTAGGAAACAAAACAAATACAAACTTAATCCATTTATTATTTAAATACAGAGTATACAAGGCATCATATGATGATTATAATACTTACAATCCATCCCTGATCCAACATAGATACATTATTAACCAGAGATTGCTTCTCACAAGATTGTACTTTTGTAGAGATGAATAATCAAATGTAGCAAAAATTAATAAAGAAACACAAAAATAAGCATTTTAAAGAGAGAGAAAAGAGGATTTCCAAGAGCATGTGTAAATTTAGTATTTGCTGAACTCTGCTTGACTTTCAATTTACTAGAAAATTTTGATTAATAAACTCAATAATAAGGGTTAGTACTTATGAACTGAGGAAAGAAAATTCCAAAAAATGATGTATGAACTTATGAAAATCATTTTTAAAATAAAGTGAAACAAATGAATGATCATTTCCTATTTCATGGATCAGGTCTCCACTAGCCATCCCAAACTAAAAGTAGTTACTCATTAAATTGTAAGAGAATCACAAAACTCATAAAACAAGGTGATTTTTTGCGTCAAAATTAAGGAATGTTATAGCAAAAAATAAGATACTATAATATATGTAACATTTGTTAATTATCTTTACATATTTAGATAAAAGTTTAAGAATTATTGGGAAATAGTAGTTTTACACATGTTTGTACACATTAGTAGTAATTGCATTTAACATCAAAAGTAGGGCTGAACAGATGGCTAAGCAGTTAAGGCGCTTGCCAAAGGAACTTGGTTCGATTCCCCAGGACCCACGTTAGCCAGATGCACAAGGTGGTGCATATGTCTGGAGTTCGTTTGCAGTGGCTAGAGGCCCTGGATTGCCCATATTCTCTCTCTCTCTCTCTCTCTCTCTCTGCCTCTCTCCCTCAAATAAATAAATAAATAAAATTTGAAAAAAGAACATTCATTACATCTTTGACATGTTATAAAAAGTCAAACAATAGTATGTTAAAAAATAAAGATAATATCAAACTACATGGATACTTCAGGAGCTTTCCAATTACTTACATTCAAAACTCATCTCATCTCTAAAGGCTACAAAGGCCTTGCTTTTGGTTCTATTTCCCACTCCTTCACCAAGTTCTCATGCTACCATGACTTGCTTAGTCATCTCCCCTCCCCCCAAATTCCTTTTCTAAGTACTCTACATGACTTCCCTTTTTCTACCCAACTTATATTCTTTCAAAATCTCTTTAAGTATTTTATTATTTTATTTATTTATTTATTTATAAGAGACAGAGATAGGGAGAGAGAGAAAAGAGAAAGAGAATGGGTATGCCAGGGCCTCTAGCCTCTGTAAACAAACTCCAGATACATGTGCTATCATGTGCATCTGGCTTAAGTGGGATCTGGAGAATTGAACCTGGGTCCTTGGGCTTCATAGGCAAGCACCATAACCACTATGCAATCCCTCCATCCCTTTCAAGAACTCTTTAAAGCATACATTTATTCATCTATGCATTTGTTTACAGTTTGTATTTTAATTGAAGCTAATTTAGAATTATACAGTGAACAGATAAGCAAAAAATCACTGCCTTCATGAAGTTGATTGCAATTAGTATTAATTATTCTTTTTAGTTTCTCTCATGGATCTTTTTCATCATTGTAATTCTCAAACTTGACACGCTACCTTTCATAGAGCTACCATTCAGTAGCAGATTGTCCAACAGCTGGAATAAAAGCCAGAAGAAAGGGAGGGGGAGAGAGACAGGAGGATAGAGAGAGAGAAAGAGAAAGAAAGGGAAAGGGAGAAGGCAAACTAACTTATGGTTCACTAATTTCATTACCCAGCACTGACTTTGTACATCATAAAAATAAATTTTATAACATATCTGTAATCTATTATTGGAAAGCATTATCATAGAGAACTACTGAAGGAGATGAAAACTTAGCAAAGTCTGATAGTAATAAGAACCTGTGATGTGAAGGGACAACAGTGCCAGTCAGACAACAATTTCAACCCAAGAATGAACTCTGAAATTTTTACTTGTCAAATATATTTCTATCATTAAAAATAATATCTTGTTCCCAGGAATGGTTTGCTCTCTATATATATATTCTTTAGTCATAAATATTTGGTAAATGTGGAAAATCTCTTTCAGTGGTAAACACATCTTCTGGTTTATGTGTTATTTTATAAGACTAACACTAGGTTTTGAATATGTTTTGCCACAATGAAATGGTTTTAACCCATAATACATAACTAATGAACTAATGAACACAGTGCTGATATATGTATTTCAAATAAGAAGTAAATAGGAAATTGTATTTTAGTATGATTTTCTGAAAGATTATTTTGAAAAGCTAAGCAAGTAAGCATCAAATAAAAGGTATAGGATTTACATGAAATATCTGTTCAATACAAACTACTCCCAAAATGAACATTTCCAAAAATATGGCCTACGAAAAATGGGATATTTCCCATATTCCACTGGATAATTATATTAAGTCAATCAATTTAAAGTTAACTTTGATCGTTAAGTTTTATGGTTGAGGTGGCAGTAGCAATTCAGGAATTTTGAGTAGCATTTCTTCAAAAGGAAATACTCCATAAGGTCAATTACCTATTTTGCCCACAACTAGGATGGTGGTTGTTGGGAAGGTGATAACGTTCAAATTTATTTATGGAGGTAGGTTTGTCCCTAGAACTAATTATGCAAAAGATTGGAAATATATGTGTCCTATACTCAAAACTATATTTTCCTTAACTTTTAAACAATTATTTATTTGTTTGCAAGCAGAGAGAGAGACATGGGGCAAGGCAGGGCCTCTAGCTACTGTAAACAACGTGCAGACACATGCACCACTTTGTGATATGGCTTTACATGGGTACTGGGGAACCAAAATCGGTTCTTTAGGCTTTGCATGCAAGTGCCTTAACCACTATCTCTCTAGCCCCACAAAATCATATCTTATGCTTGGTGTGGTGGCTCATATCTATAATTCCAACACTGGGGACGCTGAGGTAAGAGGATTGCCATGAGCTGGCTGTCAGAGAGACTTGCCTTAAAAAAATGAATAACAAAATTAAAAATTATATATATATATATATATATATATATATATATATATATATATATATGTGTGTGTGTGTGTGTGTGTGTGTGTGTGTGCATGTGCATGTGTGTGCATGCATATACATATGAAGGATGTTTTACATATATATTTATATTTATAAAATCTTACTTTGCATTATGATATACCCTACATATGGTGAATTTTGTATAAATGATATGTTAACATAGAACAAGTAGAGTTCTATATTTATTAATATAATTAAAATAATAATTTATTATAAAGTGTCATACAACACACAAATATTAATTGAATACATTAGCATATGTGGTTATAATATATATAAACACCTTATAAATGTATGTATTGTAATATAAAATTTACATATATTAAAATATGGTACCACAAAATATGGCATATTATCAGACTATATTATACATGCAGATCTGTTATATCAGTGATGAAATCAATATTGGGAAGTAGACAATGCGTGGAAGAAGATGGTATGAAAATTGTCAGTTAGATCTGTGACAAGCTCTTCAGCAGGTAACCTGATGATGTTTCTATGGCTCCTTCAGGGTTGGAACCAAAAAATACTCTTTCAGTCCTGTGTTAACACATCTAAGAGCAGCTTCTTCTTGAAGGATTAAGACATGACCTCCACCCAAAGGATGCAGAAGTGGGTCACTGGACTGCTTGCTTTAAACAACAATGTTAAAAGCTACTTTTCTACTCTGATTCGTCACTGTCTCCTTCCCCCGAGAATTTATAATTAAATTTCAGATGATGTGGAAATGTAGCGGGAATGCTTTTAAATGGCAAGTAGATGAAAAACCACAATCATTGCTAACTCCCACCTTCTTTTCACCGGCACAAGAATCTGCTTACATCACAAGAAGCTTGAAAAATCAGTGAACTTTCACTGCCCATGCCTGAATGAGCGACATGTACAAAAGAAAAGTGGATAGAAAATATAGGCTGTCTTGTCATTTTAAATGTTTCTGCATGGTAGTTGTACACCCTGTGATTACACTATCCCTTCTGTTTGCTACATAGGACTTTACATAAAGGAAAAGTAAAATGGAAAGCAAAATTGCACCCAATTTGTCAAAAATAATTAAAGTTGCCATAATTGTTGTACGAATGACAAAAACATAATGAAAATTTCAAATTGTTAGCTTGAGAAATTAATAATGTTCTCATGACTCCTGTGCCAAAATCATAAAACATAAAAGTAACATAAAAGGTCATATGTAAAGATTAAATATAAATTCCAGAATTTAAATATATAACATATATTCTCTCTCTCTCTCTCTCTCTCTCTCTCTCTCTCTCTCTCTCTCTCCATATATATACATATGATACTCATGGTCTGGAGAGATGGTTTAGTGGCTAAGGCACTTGCCTGCAAAGCATAAGGTCCGAGGTTCAATTCCCCAGTACCCATATAAGCCAGATGTGCATAGTGGCACATGTGTTTGGAGTTCCTTTACAGTGGCTAGAGGCCCCGGCATGCCCATTCTACCCCTCTCATCTGCTTCTCTCTTTTTTATCTCAAATAAGTAAATAAAAATAAAATATTAAAGTACTCATATAAACAAATATTTGTTGTATAATCTGAAAAAGAATTCCAAACTGTAATTTTGTGCTGCTTATATTACATATATATATATAATTTTTTTTTTTTGTTTTTTCAAGGTAGGGTCTCACTCTGGCCAAGGCTGACCTGGAATTAACTATGTAGTAGTCTCAGGGTGGTCTCAAACTCATGGTGATCCTCTGCCTCCCGAGTGCTGGAATTAAAGGCATGCAGCACCATGCCCAGCTTTAGATAAATATTTTTAAGTAACTTACTAAAATTTAGGAAAGTAGTTGAAATCTAACAGTAAATTCACTCCTTTGTAATTTCTGTGATGTTGTGATTTCCCAAAATTTTATCTTCCAAGCTACAAGACTCTTTTCTCCTTAGCAAATCTTCTAGCAAATTGAGTACATTGTGAAGTCATTTCCACAACATCTTGGCACTGATATCATAGAGGGAAGAGTTGTATTGATCAGACCACATTTTACTTGAAGCCAACCTAATTGTCCTATGTTTCTCACATGTTTTCATACATTTGTTTTCTTGTAAAGTTTATGTGCTTTTATATTTGTCAAAATTCAGTTCTTAATCACTAGATGGCAGACCAAACCCACCACCTTATTATAAAAACAATTGGAAAATTAGTTCTCAAAAATGTTGCATGCCAACTATGGACCACACCCTTCAGTTCCAGTCCTCCATACACAGCATTTATGTGTGCAAAAATGTCTGTGTAGAGGATCCAGTGTTCCAGGCCAGCCTGGACTCCAGAATGAGATCTCATACCGAAAATAAATAAATAAATAAATAAATAAATAAATAAATAAATAAATAAACCTACATAGAAATAGCCATATAAAAATATTCTGTTGGCCTTAAGGTATGTGATTCTAAATCACATAATTTAAGTTCTTTCTTGCAGAAATTGAAGGAAATATTTTATACCCATGATCATAGCACAATTGTGAATTATAATTAAAATATACAAGTATCCTAAATTTCTTTAACTAAAGTTCTTCCTAGCAGAAATTATGTATTCATTTGTTGTAAGCATTTTAAAATCTCTTGTAAATTTCTTTAGGATCCAGAATACTATTGATTTCAGCAATATTTACCTGGCATCATGTAGTCAGTCTTTGATAAATGTATCTGTAAGCTTGGATGAGTCCATGTGAATTAAGAAAAATAACTAGTCTATATATATTAATTTGGTTTTCCAAGGTAGGGTCTTGCTATAGCCCAAGCTGACCTGGAATTCACTCAGTAGTCTCAAGGTGGCCTTGAACTCATGGTGATCCTCCTACCTCTGCCTCCCTCCGAAGTGTTGAGATTAAAGGCGTGCACCACCACGTCTGGCTATGTTTTTGAAAATACCACACTTTTAGCCCTTTCCTTCTTTTCTAAACTTCCCAGAGAATATACATTTAGGCCCCATATCTCAAATGAGAAGAAATGGGTTACACGATGGTTCTTGCCCAGTGTCTGAGGTCCAGACTTCTACAAAGAGTGACAGGAGGAAGATCATTGCTCATCACTGCTCACAATTTACAATTGCATCCCAGTCTCTGCTGATCTAGGGCCCTGCTGGGTTGAAAAGGTCTGAGTCTCAAGGATTTAAAGTTTCTCTAATTCTGGGCTAGAGAGAGGGCTTAGGCATTAAGGCACCTGCCTTCAAAGTCTAAGGAGCCATGTTCAACTCTCCAGGTCCCACTAAGCCAGACGCAATATATACAAAGTCGCACATGTGCTCTAGGTGTCACAGGAGTCTGGAGTTCAATTGCACTGGCTGGAAGCCCTGGCACTCCAATTCTCTCTCTCTCTCTCTCTTTCTTACTCTCTCACATAAATTTAAAAAAAAAAATGCTAGCAGTTAGGCTTTCCTCAAAAATAAAATAAAATTTCTCTAATTCTACAGGTCTTTGGAAGACTGTACTGATGTCACCCACCACTGTGGCACAAAGGAAGCACCAAGAAAGAGCTGCAGCTTCTCTCTGGACCAAACCACAGACACTGACTTGAACAAAGCACAGCACAGCCCTACTGTTGGAATGGATGCCAGAGAATCTTCCAAGCAAATCTCTCCCTTCTGCTCTGGAGCACTGTTAATCCTAAGAGGAAGTCAAAGGCAAGAACATTCATTTCTTCCTTTAGCCTCTGCTGAGTAAATGCCAGACATTTCACATCCATCCTTACTCTTTCTTTATGCAATGTTTGTAAAGTTAGAAAAATAGGAAACCAAAGAGAGCTAAGGGGGTTCTAATAAACCCTTTAACAATTTCTTTTCCACCTCAGCCTTATGTCTGTGGCATGTTAAGTAGATAGGTTGAGTGTGGGATAAGCACATGGGAATTTAGACCTTCAGTTCTTTGATATGCTAGTTTTTTGTTTGTTTGGATGGTTGGTTTTATGTTCCACAAAATTTAAATCTATTTTTGGAGTCATAACCCAAATTATTCATTTCTTGTTCCCTCTTTTATTGTATTAAGTGAACAAGAGTAAATATTTGTTGGGATTGAATAGAAAGTTTCCTCCTGAAAGATTGATATGTTGAAGGCTTGGTCCCCCACTTGTGGTTCCATACAGAGATGACTGAATCATGTGGCCACTAACTTTATCAGCTTGTGAATTCATTGATTTCCCCACAGAACTCAGCTCCTTTGTCCCAACTGAATGGGTTGCTAGAATGAGGGGTCTGGTTAGAGGAAGTAGATCACTGTTTTTCCTTGAAGGTTGTATCTTGTCCCTGGTCACTTCCTATCAGTTTCTCTGCCTTTTGTCTGCCAGGAGGTGAGCACCTTTTTCTACCACGTTTTACCCATGTTCTACCTCAATACCTCTGGGCCCAGCAGCAAAGCAATGGAGCCCAGAGACCATTATTGACATCTCTAAAATTGTGAGCTAAAATCAATCCTCCCTCAAGTTGTTTTTATCAGGGAATTTGTCACAGGGACAAAAAATAAAATAAAATAAAATTGTTTAAGAACACTTAATGATTATTGAGTTGAATTAAGTATCCCACTAAGGCCAATTTTATTTGATATTCTAAAGAAGCATGACAATTACTGATCATGCTCTTGAAATCTGAGAAAGTAAGATGAAGAGAACTCACACAGTGTTTCAGCGCAGCATGTAAATGAAGCAAGAAAGCGAGACAACCTGTCCATGAAGGCGGCCTTCAAAGTCTTTCAGTCACAAGGTCTTTGCAGTTAACTAGTGTAACTGCTGTTTTACTTTAAATGGAAGAATATAACAAGTAAGGCTCTCATATTGTGTACTACTTGCGTTTCTTTCATGTGTCGTTGAGAAATAAAAATGATAATTGCCAAGATGTGAAACTAAAATACTCATCATTCAATTAAACTCCTCTATAACTCTTTCTGCAGGAACAACTTTTAAGCTTTTCACAAATTTGGCATAGTTGTATTTTCCCCCCAAATGTGTATCTCCAACTGCATGATTTATTGCAAAAACACCCCAAAGAGAATTCAGTTAATTTTATACCTTACACACCAGACATTTCAGTCTTAATTTATATACAATCAAATATCCTCAGTGAATAAGTTGGGTACATGTGTTTTGTGTTTTGCAGGCCAAGGGAGTCTGCCTACCTAAATTCAGGAACAATTTTGAAAGATTTTGAATTGTTTGTCTACCTCATGGCTTCTGTGTGGAGTGAACATGCATGAGGTAAGTGGCAAACTCAGCAACAAAAAGTACTCACATTCCAGATTTCCTCCATATTCCACAGGTCTCAGCTCAAATGTCACTGTGTTGATGAAGCCTACTTTGACCACTTTAGGAAAAAGTTCAAATTATCGCTCACACATACCACCATGACACCCTGAATCCACCAAATCTCTTTCTGTTTTTTCTGTCTTCCATTTATTTTATTTTATTGATTTGGGTTTGGCTTAGTTTTAAAATAAGTCCAGCCTAGAACTCATCATAGCGCTTATGGTGCCCTTGAACTTTCCATCCTCCTGCCTCAGTACATCAAATACTTGGATGTATAGGCAAGCATCACTACATATGGCTGTTCTCTTTTAGTTCTTCTTTTTTTCAATTTTTTCTTTCAAATGTTGTATATTATTTTATTTCTTATATTTATTATCTCCTTGTTATGTAAATTTAACTCCATAACTTATTCTGTTTTTATTAGCATATCCTCATACATGAGAAGAGCACCAGGGGGTTCATAGAAGGGGTTCAATAAATACTTGTTGAATTAATTTGTTGATATTGTTTGCTTGCAATTAGAGAAGCATCATTTTGATTGTTAATTCAAGTATGGGCCATACTTACAAGAACATAAAACACCTGAGATTGTAGAAATATTATATATTAATATTTTTCATTCCTGATATTTTCCCTAAAAAGTAATTGCTTTACTACTTTTTGGAACTTAGAGCTATAATGATATTTCCATATAATACTGTTTGTGATATTCAGATCAGTATAAATAAAATATATAAAATAGTTTTTAGGATCAATTCAACTCTGTATCGTATGACTTCTTTGCAGCTGTTTGCCTTCTTCCCCATCTTTCCCTATAAAGGACATTTAATACAGCTAGAGAAATTCAGGTATTGTAGTCAGCCTTTTTCTCCTAATTCATTCTTTATCCACTTACTTATTCATCCATTGCCCTTTCATTGACCAAGCTGAAATTTCTTTTACAGTCAACTAATCATTCAACAGTCTTTAATGGCTCTTTGATTCCATTCATTTCACTATGAAGGGCTCTAAAATGTTTTGAAAGAAGTTTCTAAAGAGAATTTTAAGGGTTACTTCTTCTGAACTCTTCCCTCAGAATAGAGTGCAGGAGGATGGGGGCAGGCGGGAGGCAGAGAACACTAGTGCTTTCATCGTGCAGGCAATTTCAAGTTTTATCAAGCATTTGGATATAGCTAACAGAGTAAACTCATACTCAATTTTGTTCTAATCAACGGAGATTTCACTTTCATCTGTTTGATAAGTATTGAAAATTAGGAGATTTCGCTAAAGAACAGAAAAGAAAATGGATTTTACTCTTTCTGCAATTCCTTTCCAGGCCACTTTCAGAGCAGATGATGGATTCTCCTTAAGACTGTAATCATTATTGCAGAGACTAAATCCATTTTTTAGTCTTCATATCCATTATGTCTTCTGTAATGTGAACTGATGATTACCCAAAAGCCAGCTTACTGTAGGTTTAAGTCAAGACTTCATGTGTACTAAGTCTCAAAACCAGCTGAGTGACATAACAACATCTAATGAGAGAGGAGTTGTTCTTACTGGAAAGATATATTAATAACTTTGTAAAGGCACAGCAGAGCTATTCACTAGGAAACTTCTGTTGCTTGCAAGAACAAAAGAAAAGAAAGTAATGAGACAGAGGGGAAAAAGCAGAGGGAGGAGAAAGCCCTTGAAGGTCAATAAGACCAACAACCAAGACAATCACTTCCTCCCTTGTGAGTTCACTACATCAAGGAGGAGTTATAAGTTTCATTAGATGCAAAAAAAATTAAACTAGAGATATTTCCTTATTCTGTGAGTAATGTTATTGTTTTAGTTATTTTTTTTATGAATTTAATCATTGAAAAATTTACATTTTGATTTCTTAAAATATTATGACTCAGAAGAAAATATAATATAATACTCTTGTGGTTTTCTTTAAATTTTCACAGAAAATTTACATTTTTAAAAAACTTTTAGTTAACTGTTTTTAGTCCAGTAGTATGGGATGGTTATTTTGAACTAACATGGCAATTAGCAAGTACAGAAACGGGTAAAGACTACACAGCCATTTGCTAAAATGAGGACTGTGAAATTATGCTTGGACAAAAAGATTAACTGGATTCTTTACCAGTTAACTACTTGTTACAAAATGAAAAAAGTAAAATGTATCACAATATGCCTACACATTAATGTGTACAAAAGAGTTAAAATATGAGCATTTACTTTTTGGGAAAAAAATCAGGAAAATTACAAATAAATTATCCTTCAAATGCTGCCATAAGTTAGTCCCAATGGTTAGTCTGTCTGGTTTAAGAAATACAAGTATTAATTAATTAACCTAAGATTTATTCATCTGGCAAATTTTAATGAATATTTCCCTACTATCAGAAGTATATTAAACTTGGGACTGGTGAAGGAGACAGCTGGAGTACAGCTTCCTTGACAAAAGTAATGAAAATGGAGTTTCAAAGGGGGAAGTGGGAGGAGGGAGGGAAGTACCATGGGGTATTGTCTATAATTAAGGAAGTTGTTAATAATAATAATAATAATAAAAGTTAGCTAGGTATGGTGGTATCTGACTTAATTCCAGCACTCAGGAGACAGAGGTAGGAGGATCGCCATTGAGTTTGAGGCCACATAAAACTATATAGTGAATTCCAGGTCAGCCTGGGCTAGAGTGAGACCCTACCTCAAAAATTAAAAAAAAAAAAAAAGAATTCATAAAGCTTTTTTCTTGAGTTCTTGAAGGTGTGCTTCATTTGCACTATAAAAATTTTACCAACACACTTATAGTCTTAAACTCAATTTTCTTTCCTCTTTAACCTGCACATGTTTGGAGGTCTTTTGATTTACTTCTGTTTGGACATGGCTTCACTCAATTCTGTTGATTTTCATTTATTACAAATAAATCTTTAGAACTTTAACCTTTACATTTTCTAGAATCCAAGATAAAAGCAACCTTCAATCATTTTGAGACTTAAAAATACATTTATCAGAACAGATTTCAAATAATCTAGGAGTAAAAAGAATATGTAGGGCTGGAGAGATGGCTTAGTGGTTAAATGCTTGCCTGTGAAGCCTCAGGACTCTGGTTCAAGGCTCTATTCTCCAGGACCCACGTAAGCCAGATGCACAAAGGGGCATATGCATCTGGAGTTCGTTTGCAGTGCCCATTCTCTATCTCTACCTGCCTATTTCTGTATCTCTCTCTCTCTCTCTCAAATAAATAAATAAAAATAAATAAAATATTTTTAAAAAGAATATGTAATTTCAAATGATATCAAGTTAGCTTTAGCATATTTAACATAGTCAACCAACCTTCAGTGCCCTACTAAGTAATGAAAAATGTGTCAAGCTCTGCATGGTGGAAAGAGAGTGTGAATCCAAATCTGCACATCAACTAATGAAAGCCCCCCTCTCACCCCTTTGCCCCAGTGCAATAGGTTCAGACTATATTTCTCAGATTCTCTGTATGGGCTTCATTCTCCTTAGTGGTTTAGTCTTCCACTACCTTTAATAATAAAAATAGGGGCTGGAGGAATGGCTTAGCAGTTAAGGTGTCTGCCTGCAAAGCCAAAGGACCCCGGTTCTATTACCCAGGACCCACGTTAGCCAGATGCACAAGGGGGCACACGTGTCTGGAGTTCGTTTGCAGTGGCTGGCGGCCCTGGCGTGCCCATTCTCTCTGTCTCCCTCTTTCTCTGTCAAATAAATTAATAAAAATAAAATATTTATTAAAAAAATAATAAAAATATTTTTGAATTATAAAATAAATCCAGTTGGCTCTTGAAACAAATATCAAAACACCAAACACTGGAAATACAGAGTTAAGATAAGAAATAGACGACTTTCTACATTTACAGACTAGTGAAAGACCCAGTGCAGTAATAGACCAAGGCAGGTTGAACATGAGTCATTTCATATAAAACTGGAGGAAAACCCAGTTTGTTGTGGGAACAGCTCAGCTAGACTGGATGGCAGCAAGGGAGACAAATAGTTATGTGATTTTATTTCTGTAATTTCCTTATTTTTTTCTTTAGTTTGTTGTGTTAG
Source organism: Orientallactaga sibirica (assembly GCA_036365145.1). Taxonomy (NCBI): domain Eukaryota; kingdom Metazoa; phylum Chordata; class Mammalia; order Rodentia; family Dipodidae; genus Orientallactaga; species Orientallactaga sibirica. The sequence continues at coordinate 29,067,181 of JAEOAD010000004.1, read as the reverse complement.
AGGTTACTCTTTTTATAAGGGAGAAAATTAAAATACAATGTTGCTTCCAAAAACTCATTTCCAAGATGTGTAATAGTGCTATACCTGGCCCATTGCTGATAGCTGGCTTCAAGGCTCTTTTTGTCTGCCAAGTGGTAGCTCTGAAGAAGTGTGTATTTCTTTGAACCCATTGCTCTTATTTTAAGTTCTTAACCATCTTTTCCCTTGCCTGAGGGTAAGACAATGGCATGCTTGTTTCTAAACCAGTTGGTGTGTCCACAGTAGGTGCCTTGAAGGGTTATGGGCAGAGCCATCAGGAAGCCCAGACAGAGGTACATAGTAACACAGGAAGAGTCATTTGTTGCCAATGACTAACTCTGGCAACAGCAGGATACACTATAAATGTGTTTTTCCAAATCCAATTCCATAGCCATTTTTCAAATTTAAATTCAGAATTCTGGATCACACTGCCATGACATTTTCCAGCACTTAAAAAAAGTGGTATTATACAATTAGTTTGAAAGAAGCTAAATTTCCTCCATGAGTGCTAATTTATAATCTATTACACACCATGAGGTAAGATATCAAATACCTCTACCAGAAGTTTGCTTTTAGTTTATATTTTAAAAATCTATTTATAGCTATTTGTAAATTGCTTGAGTCCACTTACTATATCCTTGATTACATCCATTCCAGAAAGACATAAAAGTACAAGAAACACGTACTAGTACAGAGAGAAAACATGGAAAGCTTATAAAATTATATTTTATTTATTTTTTATATATGTGTAGTATGCAAGTGTGTGTGTATATGTTCATATGTGTGTTGGCAAATGCCAGGTGTCTTCTTTAATCACTCCCTAATTTATTTTTTTAAATATTTTATTTATCTATTAGTGATCAGAGAGAAAAAAAGAAAGGCATTATGGGAGCACCAGGGTCTCTTGCCCTTGTAAACAAACTCCAGACACACATGGCACTTTGTGCATCTGGCTTTATACAGGTACTAGGGAATCAAACTCAGGTCACCAGGCTTTGTAACTAAGCATTTTTAACTATTAAGCCATCTCCCCAGCCCTCTACTTATTTTCTTTTTGAGACAAACTTTCTTACTAAACCCAGCTCACAAATTTGGCTAGAATAGGTAGCCAGCAAGCCCTGGGGATCCCCCTGTCCCCCCTGTCTCTACTTCACCAGAACCGGGAGTACAGGCATGTGCTGCTGCACCCGGCATTTATGTGGATGCTGGGATCCAAGACCCATCTTAATGCTTGCATAGCAAGCCACGGAGCCATCTCCTCAGCTCCAAAATGATATTTTTAAAGAAACATTTACCAATAATCTTTAAGGTGAAGTAACTTCTAATTATTTCTCAAATGATTTCAGCAGCAAATGGTTTATATAAAATATATGGCATAAGAAATTATTTGTTAAAAAAAAATCTATAAAGATGGGACACTGTCAACTAAAATTGTCCAAGGCAGGATGAGTAAAAATGGGTTGAAACAGTCTTTAAACAATGAATGGAATCCCACATGGTAAAAGTAAGAAAGGTTTCCTGGGAGACAGGGAACCTTATAAAGCAGGCATTTGGAACAGGAGAAACACACTAAACAGGTAGAATTGAGAGGGGATATGGTAATGTATAGAAAAGGGGTGAAGAGGTGATGGGAATTCCTGATAAAAATGATACTTCTTAAGCTGGAGAGATGGCTTAGCTGTTAAGGCACTTGCCTGCAAAGCCTAAGAACACATGTTCAGATCTCCAGGTCCCACATAGTCAGATGCAGTGACTTGAGTGTGCAATGTTGCAAATGTGCACAAGGGGGCTCACGCATCTGGAGTTAGTTCACAATGACTGAAAGGCCATGACACGCCCCCATTCTCACTCTCTCTCAAAAATAAAATTAAAAAATAATGATAATTCTTTCTCTAGGAAGCTTTCTTTTCCTTTTGGGGGGGGGGTCTGGGAGGTTTCCAGGTAAGGGTCTCACTCTAGCCCAGGATGACCTGGAACTCACTCCATAGTCCCAGGCTGGCCTCAACCTCACAGTGATCCTCCTACCTCTGCCTCCTGAGTGCCGGGATTAAAGGTATGTGCCACCAAGCCAGGCCTTCTAGGAAGATTTTTGTGACTTGCCTACATAGACTCTTATGCCATGATCTCACCCATACCTCACAAAGTGCCTGACACATTCTGTTGCCCATTAATTTACATATAAATTCTAATGTGTTGCAAATTTCTTGACAATAAAAAATATTTAGTTTCTCTCCATGTTACAAGTGTAGAACAGTATCTGATAGAGAAAAAACATCCAATCATGCTGGCTTATTAATGAATAAAGTTAATGTTAGGAGAACATTGATCCAGCAACAGAATTAAAGACAGATAGAAAGCCAATGAGAACAAAGGCATGAATCTTAGTGTTCTACTGGAGTTAGGAAACAGTATTCCAGAAATGAATGAAAGGGCTAAACCCATAAGTCAATGCACAGAGAATATGTAGATTGGGAGGGATAGGGTATTATAAAAATTAAGTAATAGCTTTGGAGTTTTAGGAAGGAATGAGGGAAATAATTCTATTGGATTATAGCATTACCTCCAGAAGACTAAAGTCCAAACCCCTAATACCTCCAGATATGACATATTTGAAAATTAGGTCATTGAAGATGTAACTACTTAGTATGAAGTCATACTGGGTCATGGTAAGCCTTAATCTAATATTACCAGTGTCCTCATAAAGAAAGGAGAGAAGAGGGGCTGGAGGGATGGCTTAGTGGTTAAGGTATTTGCCTGCAAACCTAAAGGACTTAAGTTCGATATCCCAGGACGCATGTAAGCCAGATGCACAAGGTGGCTCACGCACCTGCAGTTTGTTTGTAGTGGCTGGAAGCCCTGGCATGCCCATTCTCTCTCTCTCTCTCTCTCTGCCTCATTCTCTCTCTCAAATAAATAAATAAAATAAAATATTAAAAAAAGAAAGAGAGAAGAGGCACAGAGACCTAAACACACATTTCTACCTTTGTGAGCCACCCAGCTTGCAGCACGTTGTCATGTAACAGTTCTAAGAAGTGCACACAGATATCTACAGGGTTGGAGTATGAGCTAGACATTCAATGAAATACAGGTTTTGGGAACTACATATAATTTTGATTACTGAAATTTTAAAACCAACTTAACATATGTTAGAGGAGCATATTAAAGAGGAACTTGAAAGAAATATCAATAGTTACTATTGATTGTGTTTAAAGACTAATTTTGTAAGGGCTGTCAATGAATCTCTATACTAGTGGAGATTTAGAGTCAATCACTGTCAAAATCTAATGAGCTGTAGAGCCAGTATTTGGACAACTATGCCCTTTAACTCCTATGCTCTGTTAGCCAACCAGATTACTACTTTAGACAGAACATAGCTTTACATAGATAAAAAAAATTAAATTCACAGTCTAAGTATGGAGTTTGAATAACAAGGAAATAAAAATAACCAGCAGAGTTCATGCATAAGGAGCCCACAATGCATGCCCATTCACTTAAAAGAGAAAAGCAAAAAGATAAAGGCTGTTTTACTTTGGAGATGTAAAAAGGGAGAGATGGAAATGATACATTTTTATAAAAGGAGTTTGTTATCAAAATGAAGCAAGTGAAACATAAGAATCTGAGCTCCATTCTTTCTATTCTACTCTCAAATCTTAATGGTCACTATTTCATCTCCAGGTGTCCTGCCTGTGCAGTTACCAAAGGTCTCTATCCTAATATCCGGTGAAATTTCCACTGGCCTCCCTGAGGCCTTGCAGGATATTGATGGGAAACACCATCTCCATTACATGATTAAGCCTCCAGGCACTTGAATATGGTTAGCAAATGATTGCATTCCAACTGTTATTTTCTTTTAGATTAGATTATATAGCACAGGAAATGAAATTTCCCCCAGAATATTCAGCTTACATTGAATAAACATGGCTCTCATTCATGACAAACAATAAAAATTATGCTATTTTACTTAAATATGGCAGGTGATTCTAAAAAAGTCATTGGGAAAAATATAGTAACACTCCACATTGAAAAATACAATTTAAAACAAACCAATAATAACCTGCTTTGAAAATTGATCACGTTGAGGTCTTAATTTCCTTTCAATTTTCTGAAGTATAAAATAAAATTGAAAAATTCCCATTCATGTTTTCCTTACTTTTAATTATAAACATCCTCTCCAATGACCATGCTGCAAGTTCTATCTTTTCCTTGTTTTATAATTGTCAGATTAGTTACAATAGATTGGTTCATCATCAGGATTAGAAATAAAAGCATAAATGTGATTGCAGATATTATTTTACAATAATAAGAGCATGTGATCTAATTTAAATGATCAAATGTGATCATTTGGATATTGTTGCAAAAGAGGATAATTGGATGAATTTGGATATCCCTATGTCTTAAAAATTATAGGGGTTAAGAGTTGTTTAGTGGACTTTCACTGGCTAAACATCAAGAACATTATTTATCATGTTCTCACCCAAACTTTTCATAACTGGACTGTATTACCAAATAACAGAATGTGATGTCCTCGATCTTATTCTGAGAGAAGCTTACGGTAAATCTCTAAGAATAAATTTTTCTGGTATGTTAGGTGTTCATCCCTAGGGAAGTAAGACCATGTATAGTATCTGGATTAGTAAACAGAAAGGGAGATTTAAAGGTATTGTATATATCTACATTTCCCAATGGCTACTCTGAGAGTTCGTACCTCTTACACAAAATCGTTCTCTATTTTCACATCAAATGGCAAGTATAGAAGTACATATATATGTATGTGTGTGTGTATGACCAATATAATTCTACCTCATATAATAAAATAAAGAGAAATTTGTTTATTCCTTATGAGCTCTGGTCTTTGGGTTAAATCAAAACTGAAAGAAATATGAAATATGTGATGATAAGTGTGATGATAAGGCTTTTAAAAACATGACATAATAGTCTATTTATGAATAATTACAAACTCCAGTATTGACAGTTTTCTAAGATGTTAACTAAAATTCTTTTATAGGAACTAGATTATACATAAATTTATTAGAAATTAGTTTAATACCATTGAACTTAAAAAATAAAACAATTATGAATGTTAGTAAAGGAAAACCTCAATATGATAAATAGAAAAATGAATGCCATCAAAATGTCAGAATGTATGGATTCTTTACAGTGTTATAATAGGATACTATAGATAATATTATTTTTAAAAAATATTTATTTTAACTTATACTTTATTATTTTTAACATCAAATATCATTATTTTAACTTATACAAATATATGTCTTATTTATTTAAGATATATATATAAATTTCTCTCCATACTGCTGAGTCAGAATCAACATCTGGTACATGACTAAGCTCTTGAAGAGCATCATATGGGACATCCCATTGAATGTCCCAAAAGGAAAGAGGAAGAGGTTCTTTGGCTCCTAAAACTCAAGTCATCTCTTAGTAAAGTATGACAGTAAAATAATGGAAGTCAAATCTAACTAGCTCTTGCAGAGTCAGCATTAAAATAAAACAATTTCCATGGGACTATTCATATCAATTAAAAATGAACTTTTGACAAAATATATAAAATCTGGTGGGGTTGTTGTGTAGCAGTATTGAAAAAAAATCCTTTACAGAAATGGAGAAATACAGTGGAATCTCTCAAGTACTATCCACAAGGAATCCCTCTAGGAATGTTAAGGACATGAGCAGACAGAATGACTTGTCTTTTGTTGTCGAGCACCTACTGGATGTCACTTGTCCATTAGACTCCAAACCTGAGCAACAAAAACACACTATTAAACTTTGAAATACCATGCCTAATAAAGACCATCATATATTCAAACATCAAAGCACATGATTAGAAGATCTTGACAATTAAATATGAGCTACTAAGGAAGCATATGCCAGTACTGTTCATGACACTGTGCAGTGTCCACTAAGAATTAAGAAGGAAGTAGAATTTACTCAGAAACCATATACTATCCATCATAGTTAGAAGGAAGATGGGGGAAGAGAAGTTTTTGGTTTTTTTTTAAAGGAGAGATTTAGTGTTGGAAGGGACGTGGTTGGAAAGGACGGGGTTGGTGGTGTGAGGTGACTACAGAACAAACTTTCACTGCACTTTATTTGGCTCCATCTTCAGAGTGAGCAGGGAACTGGTAACCCAAAGCAAAAGGATGGAGAATAGAGAGTTAAATTCACAACTGTGATAGGATTTTCAGTTATATTTCAACTCTTAACCTAAAGTCACTGGAAACACTAAGGCAAATGATGCTGCGGTGAGGACATTGACAACTTAAGGAACTCTAAGCGTTGTGTTATGTTACTCCTCCTCCCAACACACACACACACACACACAAGAATTGGAAATTACTTGCTGTGTAACTTTTGACAAATAAACTTTAAGTCCTCGTTTTGTTCATCTTATTAATCATAGAGATATCATATAATCTCCCAAAGTTATACAAATTGATTAGATATGCTTTGACAATCAATATGCATTCTTCAAAGACACACCATTGTGATTTAGCACAGAGTTCCACAGACTCTTTCTGCCTCCCTCAACCTTCATATGTGTAGATCTCAACAGTCGTGCTCACTTATCTCCTTCACAGGTGCCGATAAGAATGTGCAGTAGGAAAGGGGATAAGAGAATCACAGTGCGCTCTCCTGACAGAAAACCCATTCACAAAGGGTTGTGTTCAGTGCAGAGGAATCCTGACTCTTCCACAAGACACTCTGAGATCAAGTCAGTCCTAAACAATAACACAAAACAGAAGCATGCTCACTTTCAAGATCAGAAGTGATGAGAGAATAAGAGAAATGTGATTTCTGCAGGGCAAGAGGGATTTTTCTGAGTTAGCATGTGATACTAAGCAAAGCCAATTGTAGCAATTAATTGAGCTTGTTAATGCCCCAATTCATGTGTGACTTGCCCTGAGCAATACACCTGTGTTTAATACAATCACAGATGGAAATTTTTGAAGTTAATGGCATGGCATCTTGACAAGAGTCTTTGAAGCTATGTAGGAATGTTTTGTGACTTCTGCCAACATAACCCATATTTTGCTGGTTATAATTTTTAATAGTAGGTGGCATTCTGTTTGCATGATTGGAGGGCAAATCCCAGTATTATCTTTGAGAGGCATTTAAAGCTTCAGGTTATTTTTATGACTATGTATTTGTCATCTTTCAGTTCTTCTATAATTCTAAGATTTTAGTCAAAATCAGTCCCATAAAAATTATATGTATTTTGTGATTTTAAATACTGTGTATGCCTAAAATTGTAGGTTTTCAATTTTGCTTTAATTTAAACCTTGATTTTGTTTTAACTTGGTCCTTCTAACCTAGGTTTGTATCATAATAACTCAGAAGATTTTTTTAAAAATACTGATTCTTAGATCCTACCTCTACTGATTCTTATATTTCTTTGAAACTGGAAATCTATTTTCTTAGAAACTTCTCTCAGATTTTTTTTTGGCCAGATTTGGGAATAGTTTCTTTTGTTTTCATAAGACGCACCCCCAATGATGTGCTACTTTTTTAAATGAAGAAATTACCATTGCCTAGTATGCTATTCTCCATGGGACCTTTTCTTCCTTATGTTAACTTGTTAAAGAGAAAGCATATTTTCTGACAATTCACTTTAACAACAGAAATGAAAGCTAAGTGGTATTCCCCACAGGAAAATTTAGCACTGTGAGCTAGCACAATGCTGTGATCTTGCTCAATGCTCATCTAGTTTAAGGTAAAAACAACTGAATTGTAATGAGTCTTCCTGGAAAAGGCTCCAGGTTAGATCAGTTCAGTGATACTCTGGTGTGAATATAAGTTGCAAGGTTCTCCCAAAAGCATTTGTGCCACTACAGTCCCCTAGTGAGTTTTATCACTGGGTAGAAATCCCGAGGCAAGAAAAGAAATCTGAAGAAAAACATTTCACACAGAGAATTTAACAAGAAAAAACAACTACCTTATAGAAAACAGATGGCTAGAGTTACTAAAGCTGGAAGGCTGTCGCTGGCTGTTCAGCCATTATAAATTACAGTGGAAAGAAAATCCTTCACCAAAGGGGTGCTTGTCCATACTTGATTTACTAAAATAATATGAAAGTTCATCCTTTGAATGTATAATATGCAATATCATTAAGAATAGGTTTTTGGTTCCTTTTAAAAAAAAAGATTCTGATGCATTGCTTAAATGATAAAGCAGTATAAAGACAAAATGGGGCCGGACATGGTGGCTCATGCTTTTAATCCCAGCACTCAAGAGGTAGAAATAGGAGGATCGCTGTGAGTTCAAGGCCACCTTGAGACTATATATTGAATTCTAGGTCAGCCTGAGCTAGAGTGAGACCCTACCTCCAAAAAAGAAAACAAACAAACAAACAAAAAAAGACAAAATGATACAGATGCAATTGTTTAACCAGCATGATAGTACATAACTGTAATACAACACTCATGAGGCTAAGGTAGGAGGATCTTGAGTTTAAGTCCAGCCTGGGTTACATAGCAAGACCCTGTCTCAAATAATAATGATGAAGATGATGATGATAGTTTTCTGTTAATTTTTTTGTTATTTTCTAAACCTTTATTTTACAAACAAAAGTACTAGATGACCCACAATGTTTGCTTTCATAAATTATCTTCAGTTTTGATTACAACCATTTTCAAATTATTATTCCATTAACATGGCTTGGTTGGCAATATTAACAAATTATTTTCAAATTATGAAGTAAAGAGCCTAATAACTATATTAATCATTGATTCAAAGGCCATGCAAAGATTGAGAGAAGAGGTCAGATTATAATTGTGTTATTTATCAAAGAAGCATTGCTAGCATCAGGAGAAATGCCATATTCTGTGCTACTATGGAAAAAAGGTGATTTCAAGTCATTTGGGAAGTGTTATAAGAAATGACTCAGAGATGAGTCAATTGTAAAGTTCATATAATGTGTGATCTCCCAGCCAATAAAACATAGCAAAAGAACAAAAAAATGAACTTATTTTGCCCTTGAATTATACCACCCATATAAAAAAAGACCAATAAAACTTTGGCAATTTAGTTAAAAAAATCAAATTTGCTTAAAGAGTTCTCCAGTGGCTGGGTAGATAGCTGAGTGGTCAGGAGTGCTTACTAAACAAGCATGAAGACCTGAATTTGATCCCCAGAACCACATAATGTGTGGGCATAGCCACGCATTCCTTTAATGCCAATTTTGGTAGTGGGCCAAGATAGGACAATTGCTGGGGCTTGCTGGTTAGGCAATGTGACCAAAAACAGCAGCCACTGCTTCTGCAAGAGACTCTGATTCAAGATAACAATGTGGAAGAGTGACAGGGAGGGTACTTGATGTTCTTGTAAGGCCTTTACACATGTAAGCATGGAATGCACATATCTACACACACACACACACATGCACACACACACACACACATGCATGCATACACTATCCATACCCATGCCATACCTATATAGCACACCCCCCACACAATTCTGGGCTGAAAGCAACATTTTATTATTTATTTATTTAACAGAGAAAGAAAGAGGGAGAGAGAGAGAATAGCACACCAGGGCCTCCAGCCACTGCAAATGACTCCAGATTCAGGCACCACCTTGTGCATCTGGCTTATATAAGTACTGGGGAATCGAACCTCAAACAGGAGTCCGTAGGCTTCACAGGCAAGCACTTAACAACTAAGCCATCTCTCCAGCCTGAAAACAACATTTTATTTATTTATTTTTTTCCAAGGTAGGGTCTCACTCTAGCTCAGGCTGTCCTGGAATTCACTATGTAGTCTCAGGGTGGCCTCAAATTCATGGCAATCCTCCTACCTCTGCCTCCCGAGTGCTGGGATTAAAGGCACACACCTCCACGCCCGGCGAAAACAACATTTTAAAATGGATTCTCTTAAGACACCAAGGTTGACAGTCTTAAAATTCTTTATTTGACAAGAGTTGTTGGGTCAAAGGCTGCTTTTGAGCTGGCATTGCTTAGTGAGGATTTCTGCTAAGCAAAGCAGTAACAAGGCCTGAAGCTCATACTAAAAATCTGTATAGAACAAGTGGAGGAAAAGTATGTTGTGTGTGTGTGTGTGTGTGTGTGTATGTATAGTTGAACTCCAGGTAAACACTTATCTGAAAAGATGTCAATCTAGCAACTTTAATGAAATGTACATTAAAACTTGTTGACAGAAATCAATAGTCAAATATAACTCAATCAGATTAACAATCCCTCCAAGAGTATTCTCTCATTCATATAAGAATAACTTTTGAATAAATCTCTTTTAAACTTGGTAAAAACAAAGTAAACTACAAAATGAGAGATTCTAAGTGTAAATCAATAACTAATATTTTTCAACATTTATATATTTAAAATAAAGAAATGCTATGTAATATAATTAAAAATGCAAACATTGAATTTTGGGTTAATTCAAGTGCTAATAAAGTTTGATTGTTAGTTATCTAATAATTCACCCACTAAGATTCATTTTTGATTATCATATATTAGTATGTCTGTTATTTATAAAACAGATCATTGAGATATACAGGCACAAGACTAAGCACACACATGGAAGAGTTATCTGACCCCAAGTGCCCAGAGTCGCCACATTTTGCATCTATTTTTATGATATGTAATCATGGCCTAGCTTCTAGAGACATAAGTAGAAGTTTCCTACCACATCAACATTCCAAAATGACAGTGTCATTTTGGTACAAACAATTTCATAAAATCAAGAAAGAAAGAAAATGAGAAGAAAACAAAGAATGAAAGAGAAAGGAGGGAAGGATGGAAGGACACTTATTTTTTAGAAAGCTTACAAATGTAATTATACATGTACAGAAACTTTTACAATAATCAGAGAAATAAATTTTGTGAAATTATAGGAGATTAAAAATAATCCTGATTAGCTATGCCTTTAAATATTAAGTAAAAATTATCTTAACTTTCTAAAAATATGGCTGTAGTTTTATTTTAAATACCTACTCTTAACATTCTATAAAGTAAAAATATATTTGAAAGAGAATGAGTTAAATTCATATAACCAGATATATAGGAATAAATTGTATTTCACAGCTGGATAAGAACCTCAGTTGGTATAGTGCTTGCCAAGCACACACAAAGCCCTGAGCTGAATCCCCAGTACCGCATAACGTAAGCATGGTGTTGCACACCTGAAATCCTAGCACTAGAAAGGTAGAGGCAGAAATATTAGAAGTTCAAGGTCATCCTCAATTACAAAGAGAGTTTGAAGCTAGCCTGTGCTACATGAGACACTGTCTTAAAAGAAATTTATTTCACAATGTTAACTCTATGATTAATTCGTTGTGAGAATCAATAAAACAAAATTAATTGAATGGCCACTGCACACCTATTTCTGGCTGGGTATTTCAGAAATAACAACTAGAGAGACGTACAGCAATCGCTCGGTGATAATGAAGTAGACAAGGTTGTTCTTGGACAACAGGGTACAGATGAATTTACTTCATATTGAGTATTCTATTTCAGCAAGAAGTAGAAGAAATACCAAAAAGTATAGCTGTTTCTAGCCATAGAAACCAGCTAATTTTGAAGGTTGATGGTGCTATGATGGCATGCAAGTCTTTATTTCATTGAGCAGAAAAAGAGCAGGAGGGAAGATAGAAGCTCCTGAGATTCTGGAATAAACTGAGGTGGGGAGGTGGGAAAGAATCTATGCAGCAAGTCTGCTGAGTGCACGCTGTGAGCTGAGGAGGGCCCAACCCAAGGAGAAGATGAAGTACAAAGGCAGAAAGTCCATGTCATCCACCAAGCATGTGTCAGTGACAGAACCAAATCCTGAAATGCTATTTCATACAAGAAAACGTTCTCCCCAAAGAGTAGATGAGCTATTTATCTACTCTGCTTCTACTGTCTCTAAGCAGGGGAACATGAGTTCCTCCATCTCATAATTGGTTGATCACAAAGCCATACATAATTTCTTCACTCTACCCCCAAAAGAATAAATATGCCCAAACTATATACTGGCCAGGATTCTCTGGATCCCGAATAAGTGCCTGGACTTGGCATCTTCTTTATGCTGTTGTAAGACTTATTAGTTCCAATTAGTCACCCAGAGGCTCATCACCATCTCACCTGGAAAGTGGGTTTTATCAAGTTAGTAGTAATTTATAACATGCCTAAAAGTTCTTTATGGCAGTTGATAATATAAACATAACTGCCTGGCAGTTTGCTAGACTGTATTGGGCTACAATTGTCCATAGTTCCTCATAAAGAAAATTTACATTTGATAAATAAAGTTTTGAAATCCTACTTCAAACATCTTTCTTAAACGTAAGAATTCCCCAAAACAAAGCCATGGGCACATTCCAGGAAAAACGATCAAATTACACCATTAAAAGTAGTTCCAGGCAATCTCATATGGTCAGATAACAAAAGGGAGACGGGGTACATGGGCAGTTTTAATTCTTACAAAATGAAATCTTCCTCATCCTAACGAAGTCCTTAGTAGTAATAACATATCTTCTGTATGCCCTATTAACCACATGAAATTAATTATAGATGGCAAAGTTATAAGAAGCATCAATCACAAGGCTTCAGAGAGTCACATCACCCTTGAAATACACTAACTGTATCTCCAACACCACAGTTAGGTGTTAGCTGGACTATGTATAATGTCGATAATAAATCTTCAACTCAAGTCATATGATTTTTCTTGTTATAATTTTATTTCTATTTTTATTAAAACTTACTAATCTTGGCTGCACTTAAATAATAAAAGGCTGGGTTTATTTAAAAACAGACGTTTTAATGCAGACCAACCAACTGAATAGAATTTACCACAGATGCTGATCATGTACCATTACCTCAACCCTCATCACAACTTTTTTCTTTCCTAGCCTGGATACTTGAGTAACATGTAATTTATGATGGCAATGGCTTTATGCCAAAGTATTGCCCAGCATGCAGTTGGGTGTTTGTATTAGTAACCCAAGGGCTTTGAATGCTTCATGAAGTGGAGGGTGCCACCCAGGTGACAGAAATATTGTATAAGCTCTTAAATGAGGCATTGCAATGACTTCAGACAAATCCTGCTCCTCTGGGTCATAAATTTTGCTTATGAACAGTGAATGAGCATCACTTTTACTTGGCAGTTCATCAATAATGCCTGGGCTAATTTTGGTCTTTTCATTGTCTCTGTTTCAATTCGAAACACCGTGGCCACTCTACATACTTAGGAAACCTGCAGATTAAGGACATGAGCTTGTAATTCAGCACTAGATAATGGTCTGTTCTACAGGGCTGTAGAAACTGCATAATGGTTAAGGCACTTACCTGCAAAGCCAAAGGACCCAGGTTCAATTCCCCAGGACCCACATAAGCCAGATGCACAAGGTGGCAAATGCATCTAGAGTTCATTTGTAGTGGCTGAAGGCCCCAGCATGCCCATTCTTTCTCTCCATTTACCTTTGTCTCTCTCTCTCCCTCAAATAATAAAAAAAATTAAAAGATAACTCAATTGCAAAGGCCTTTATTTAAATTGGCAGTCATCATAGTAATGGTAGTAGAAGTACTAATGAGAAGCTAGGATGCTTAATATGTTCTACGCACTGCGTGTTGTACCTTCTTGATCTAATTAACCCTCAGCAAACACAGGGCTGTCCCAGTATAGAGCTGACAGTAGCTCAGAGCAGTTCTCACATCACAGAAGTGGCAAGCCCTAAGTGGATACTTGAGAGCTTTTTCAGAAGTACTGAAGATGAGCAAAGATGTGTTCATCAGCCTTATGCATTCCTTGTGCGGGTGTGGTCAAGTAAATGTCAGAATAATGATCTTCGGTATGTAAGATCTACAGGGTGCTGAGCCCAGCTTAGCTTCCTCAGCACTGAATGAAAATGCACAACTTCATAGTTAACTAACCTTTATTCATCATGATTGATTTTTAAAATAATCATCTATGCTGCATATGTTCATAGAAACTTATTTCTTATATGAAAGGCCAAATCTAGCAAAAGTTCTACCAATAAGAAGTTTCCACAGAGTTAATCAACATCTGTCTGCATCTTCTAATGGAAGCTTTACTGCTGTACATGTAAAAATATACGGCTAAAAATAAATGCATACTTGAATGTACATATATATGTATGTGCGTACATAACACATGATATATGTGTGTGTGTTCTGCTATACTGAAATAAAACAACAATGTATGCACTTTGGAGCCCGAGTTGGCTTCTTAGTGTCCAGAAGACAGTGAGATAGGGGTGAGGATGGGTACACAGTCATGAGAATGGGAGCTTATATCATCCTCACCAAGGATAGCACCACCATCTGATGCAAGATGATTGGTGCGCAAATAATGTGAGTCCAGAATTTCTTTGAGCTGACAAATTTTTTAAAGTACCTATGAGTCAATATTTGCATTTGACTTCTCTCATTTTTAATGTGAATGATGTAATTCAAGTAGTTTTAAGAGTATCCTATGAATCCAACCTAATATAAGCACAGGCATGAGTCAGTCCAAGGACTCCAGATAGGGACCTATGGTATAGGAAATGTTTTCAAGGTATTATTTCTAACCACTGCCTTTTTATAACCTGACCCTATTCATTAGTATGTCATTATATGCCTTTTTTTTTTATATAACATCCAATACACAGTCAGAAATTTTATAAAAATCAAGGCTATTCTTCTGTGCTTGCTCAGTATATACTTTATATACATTACTGAAATATTTATAGTTGTGTGAACTTACAAATATTAGTATATGTGTACTCTCTTACTCTGTAACCTAAGTGGATATGGAGCAATGACCCCTCAATAGTAACAAAATTGTGATTTCTAATTCCATTCTCCAATTCAAGAATTAAGGCGCTTTGATGAAATAGGTAGTTCTACTAGATAGCAAGTGCATTAGATGAGCCTAGAGCATCTTACAGTGCCAGAAAGGAAGGAAGTAATTGAGAGAGACGGAGACAAGGCAAAAGGGAGACAGGGAAGAAAGCATAGAGGGAATGAGGAAAAGAGAAAGATGTAGAGAAAGAACAAGAGAGAAGGAGAGTGAGAAAGAGAAGAGTGGGGAGAGATACAGAAACCCACACGATGGAGTTGTATTAAAGGGACACAGGAGCCAATTCAAAGAGCCTCCAATGGTTAAAGTGAAAAATTTGGCCAACAAAATAAGCAGAGTCACACTGAATTACAACTAAATACAAAATAAATATCTAAAAAGACATACTCACAAATATCTAAAATATACAATATTCCAGGTCTGTTGATAGACTTACAAATATCTTGTACAGATACGCCACTCTCAAGGAAACAGTAACTACCGGGTCTTGAGCATAGTGACTTTCTTTCAAGCTTACAGTGTGGGAAGAGAATGAAATAGTATATTACAGTAAATCACATGAAAAACTCTACCTTAGTAGAGTGATTAAGGTCAATATCACTGGTGATAAATTATGTTGATAGTTGAGAATGGCATTGTACCTCTAAGAGCTTCCTCCCAAACACCCATATGCCATTCAGATCACAAAAATCCAACATTGGTACTCCTCATAATTGTCAAAGCCAGGAAAAAAAAAAAAAGAAAAAAAACAAGAAAATATGGCAAAATGCCACAGTCAAAAGGAGCCCGTTTAGAGCTAGGTGTGGCAACATAAGCCTTTAATCCCAACACTTGGGAGGCAGAGGTAGGAGGATCACAGTGAGTTTAAGTCCACCCTGAAACTGCATGGTGAATTCCAGGTCAATCTAGGCTAGAGTGAAACCTTATCTTGAAAAACAAAACAAAACAAAGCAAAAAAAAAAAAAAAAAAAAAAAAAAAAGAAAAGAAAAGAAAAGAAAAGAAAAAAAAAAAGACCTAAGGCCTAAATTAAACACAATATGGTAACTTGTATGGGATCCTAGAAAAGAAAATGGTCATTAGGTAAAAACTAAGGAGTTAAAATAAAGTATGGATTTTAACTAACAATGTAGTATTACTATTAGTTTGTCACTTGTAAATAATATGTAAAAGTTGGGCATGGTGGTGCATCCCTTTTATCCTAGCATGTAAGAGACAGAAGTAGGAGGATTGCTGTGAGTTTGAGGCCAGCCTGGGACAATAGAGTGAGTTCCAAGTCATCTGGGATAGAGTGAGAACCTACCTCAAAAAAAATAATAATAATAATACTATGTCAAGAAGAGGAGTTGGGGTTCAGGGAACTTTCAATGCTGCTTTTATAATATGTTCTATAAATCTGAAATTTATAAAACTTAAAAGTGCATTTTTTAAATGACCATATTTAAAGCATATTCAAAGTGTAATTGGGGGCCAGAGTGATGCTTAGTGGTTAAGTGCACTGCCTGCTCAAGTTTCAGGCCTGAGGGGGTCTGAGACTACCTACATTCAAATCTCCAGATCCAAGATAAAACAGAGGAGTGTGACCACGTATGCCTGTAACCTCAGTTCCACAGGAGAGCAGAGGCCAGAGAATCCACCAACCCTTTGAAAGCTCTAGAATTAGTAAACAGGAGATTAGTCTCAAAATAAGACCAGGTAGAAGAGTAAAGGAGCAGCTCTCCCAGGCCTACACACACACGCACACACACACACACACACACACACACACACTCACGAAAAAAATATAAATAAATAAAATACAAAACAAAGTGCAATCAGTTATCATTCAAAATCTACTTATAAAACACTTATAAAAAGCTTCAAAGTTAAAAATTCAATAAATAAATTAAACATTAAAAAATTCATAATTATCAAAATAATATCACTTCAACATATGAATAAATTTGTAAATTACCATAAAAAGCAGAACAAAATCCAGCATTCTGAGTACAGAAGACATGGTGAAGGCCTCAAGGCTGAAGAGACCTCTCTGATTCCCACTTCAGAGCCTTTCCTGGAGCTATGTTGCCTTTGGCTCTACATTCTAATTTAGATCAGAGAAGCATTCTGCACGTTAATACAAGTGTAAAGCCACATTTGGCTTATTACTATGAAACAAAGATATGTTCACTGACCAGAAAGCTACACATGGAGGTATCACTGTTTCTCTACACAGCTAATGATACAGAAGACTGAAAGTTTCAGTGTATGTGAATGCACCCACATGCACATGTACACAGAGGAGAGGACTGGGGAGCCGACGGCTCAGTTGGTAAAACACTTGCTGTAAAAGTGTGAGGACCTGAGTGCAGATCTTCAGCACCCATGTAAATACCAGGCAGGTATGACTGCCCTGCCTGGAATGCCAGCGCTCTGGAGGCAGGAACAGGAGATTCCCAGTACAAACTGGCTAGCTTAAAAACTTGGTGATCTCTGGGTTCAAGTGAGAGGCCCTGTCTCAATAAATTTAGTGCTTCTTATTTTGCTATTTCATAGGTAAAGGGACTGTGTTAACAGGGACAAAATAATTTTACCAAGTTAATAAAGGGTCTGTTTTCAAAGATTTTTCCTATGTCACACAGAGGACCGTTATCTTCTGATGCTTTAACCAGACGGGATCATTGACAGAGTGTAGTACACATGTGACTGGGACATTTATTTGTGTCTCTGGTTAAAGTTTTCCTCAATAAAATATGCAGGCAACCATAATTAAACTCAACGGGTTCTACCCACACACAAAGAGAGAAAAAACAGACATCAAAGTTCAAGCGGGCCTTCCTTAGGGAGAAGTGGTTCAGTGGAAGGAGGTGGGGAAAGAGGTCAAGAGAAGGTAATGGAAGAGGATTATGACCGAAATACATTATATGCTTGTATAAAACTTGTCAATAAAAATAACAAAAATATAGTCTGTAAAGGGATCATAGAGAATGAAAATTTCAATATTAGCACAGTCTCATCTACCAACTTTCCCACAGTTCTTAAAATTTACTCTGCAAAAATATAAATAATTAATAAAATGGGTATCTCAAAGTAGAAGATGAGCTAGTTAGAAAACAGAGTTCTGTAGGGAAGAGGATGGGGTGAAATGTAAAGTAACTGGAGGGTATTTTGATAAAAATGCACTATGAACATATATTCAATTTCAATAAAAATTTCAATAAATTTCAATAAAAAGCTTTTTTAAGAAAAGCCAGTCCCCAGACAGGTCATTTAGTGCTGGAAAGTGCTACATGAGCTACTGGGGGGAAGTGGCCAATAACGGTGTGAGTCAACAGAGGTCTAAGCTACTCAGAAGCAACCAGCCTGACAAGAAGTACAGACCAGTGCAATGGTGGCACACAGCCTTGGTGGGTAACCAATGGCTTTCTGATTGGCTAAGAGATCCTCTCAGTGGAAAGGAACCCATATCTGGAACTGGGAACCAGGTCTGAATCCTATGGAGACAAAGATTATGCTCTCCAATATCAATTTCCCACCAGTCGTTGGCTAAAAGAGGGGCTACATCCATCAAACTCCCCAAATTAATAATGCATTATCCAATTTAACCTATGCTGATTTCACTTTACATTGAAGAATCTTTTTTTCTTTTTCAGAAGATAGTGAGACAAGAGGAGATAAACCACCCCTCGCATCTCACTCAAGGCCCAGGAGAAACCACAAAGGAAGTGGGAAGATGAGCAAGAGTGCTTCTTCCATGTGAGCCTTACAAGCAGCAGCAGAGTGAAGGAGACAGATGCTGGGGGATAGTCAACACATACCAAAGCAGAGATTCAGAAGCTCCTAAGAGCTCATCACTGAAGTTGACTTAAAACACACACTCACCAAGGCTAAGGAGATGTTGTGGAAGAGGGGATGGAAAGATTTTAAGAGGCACAGGTTGGGATGTCATGTCCAGAGGCATTCCCTCCTCCCCAAAATAACTGACTGCTGCTCCCACAATGCATAGCCCACAACCCCATGGGGAATATCAGCAACCTCACTGAAGGTGCAGAATGGTGGCAGGGAAGAGGGAAAGGATGGTACCAACGCATGATGTATCCATACAAAGTATGTTCTTAATAATAAAAAATAATAAATTAACCATTACTGTATCAAAACATCATAATAACCTGTTGAATTTGCTCCAGGTTCTACAGGTGAATTCTGACCTCCCACTTATGGGGATGAAGGACATTATGGGCTATAGTGGTCAAGGCAACTCTTACAACTGAAGTCCAAGTATCTACTACATTTCAGTTTTAGTTGTTTAATTCTAATACCAAAATTTGGCCTTCATCAAATTAAGAAAAAATATTGTGATATTTTAATGGATGATTTATTTTAGCTATTGTCTAATGTTTCTGGAATTTGTTCCATCAATGCTAAATGATAATGTAAGGCCGATGTAATTAAGAGCTAGAATTTTTTCATATTTCAGATAAACATTACAAAAAAGGATAGACTTGACAAGTTGTATTTGGAGTAGATATTAGGTTGAAACTATATTTGCTAGTATGCTTGAAAATTATTATGAACAAAAATGTCCTAACAAAAGTAAAATTATTTCTTATGGAACTACTCTTTAAGCTAGATATATCTTAATATTAGTTTTGATAATATAAGGTTATTATAATATAACATAAACATAATTTGGAAATATAAAATGATATGAGCAGTTTAAAATTACTTCAAATACCACCAGTGGCCAATGTTCTATACGTTCAAGAAGTATAGTATTTAAAAATGTGGATAAGTTTAAATTGATCTTATGCCATAAAATATGGGCAGTTTGCAAAATGAGTAATCAAATGATCCTATTATAAATACTTGAAGTTTATATTAAGAAAATATTGTTAATGCCACCTTAACAGTTTGCATTATTTATAAGGCATAATAACTTATACATTAATTAGGTATTAAATAAATGATAGTCTCAAAATATTGATTATTATTTTATTAATAAATATCCATGAAAGATAATTTACATCATTCATTCCATCTCCTTGGCATTTAAAGCACTCTTCCCCAAATTCTATGCCTACAAATGGACAACTAGGAATTTCTCATATTTTTGCCTTAATTATTCCTCCACATATTTAGCATTTAATGCCACAAGCACCCAGATTCATTATAATTACCCTAAGTGGGTTTTAAAGGTACTATTAAAATTTCCTCTCTCCACACCCCGTGTGTGTGTGTGTGTGTGTGTGTGTGTGTGTACATGCGCACGCGCGAATGCATGTCATAGTAGAACCTTAGAGTGTTGGTTCTTGTCTTCTACCTTGAGATAAGGTCTGTCTTATTTTGCAACAGCAAAAGCCATAGTAGTGTCTCCTGACTCTGCCTCTCATTGTCATAGGCACTTTCAGATTAAAGACATAAGTACTATTTACACCAGCATTTACATGGGTTTGGAGCATCTGAACTCTAGTCTTCAGGTTTGAACAGCAGGAACTTTTAACCCCTATGCCATCTCTACAGCCTTCAAATTGTCTTCTTAAGTGGCACCTCAATCACAGCAAATCATCCTCAGATCATTCTGTCCCAGTAACAAATTGATCTTCATCTTCAGAATTGTATCATTGCCTTCACTCTCACTGCTATTCACACCTTAACCTTCAGAGCTGCTGATTCCTCACCTACCTTCCCATTCTTTAGCCTACTCAGTCTCTCAGGTAATGTTTTGTGCCACTTACAAACCTATATTCACAATAGTCACAGATATTCACATCTCTCAAGTAAAATCCCTAGGAGCTTAGTCTTGTGCTTCATATTACACAGAGTATGCAGTATTAGTAGCCTTCTAAACCCAGCATCCTTCACCTGCACTACTTGTCATGGCGTGGATGTGTCCTGATGTAGATGCAAAGGGCACCATCTTCATGGACAGTTGAAGGGGCCAGTAGGAGCTAACACTTGATGCCAGGTTTCATCTTAATCTTGTCATACTATGAGCCCTAATTTGGGGTTGCATTTGTTGGAGGAATGGATATCTGGTTTTACTGCTGTTTGTATGTTTTTATACAAGGGTCCTTCCTGACTTTCTGAGTGTTTATAGTTAAACAATGTGTCACTATTTCCTAAAGGTCTATGTTTATATTTCCAACTATAGATTTTCCCAAAGTAATCCCATTGTGATATAAATCATTCAATATACTCAAGGAGAATTACTCTTCTTCAATGGCATTAATTTATTATTTATTCAATAACAACATCCTAAATACCCACTGCACTCTTATATTAGGACAGCAATACAAAACAGGAAATAAAAACTGCTATCAAATAACTTACACTCGGTTAGAGATAAAGCATACACATGGTATGTGGACATGGTATGAGGCAAGCATTCTAGACAGTAAAAAAAGGTTCATGGCAGCCGGGCATGGTGGCATATTCCTTTTATTCCAGCATTCTTAAGGCAGATGTAGGAGTATCCTCATGAGTTCAAGGCCATCCTGAGACTACATAATGAATTCCAGAATTCCATGTCAGCCTGGCCTGGAGAAAGACCCTAATTCAAAAAAACCAAAGGAAATAAAAGACATTCATGGAAGTAAGATTAACTAGAAAAGATTTCAGAGAGAATGAAGGCTCTAAATTGAACTTGAAAAAAATAAGACATAGCTAGGCATGGGGCTAAGGAGATAGTTCAGTTTGTAAAGTTCTTGCCTTGCAAGTGCAGGGATCTGAGTTTGATCCCCAGTACATATATTAAAAAGGCAAGGAGTGGAGACATGTGCTTGTAATTCCAGTATTGGGGAGGTGAAAACAGAAGGATCCCTGTTGGAGCTCACTGGCCAACCAGTGTAGCCTATGCGGCTAGCTCCAAACCAATGAGAGAGCTTGAATCAGAAACAAGAAAAGAAGGGAAAGGTAGCCAGGGGTGGTGGCGCACACCTTAATCCCAGCAGTTGGGAGGCTGAGGTAGGAGGATCGCCATGAGTTTGAGGCCACCCTGGGACTACATAATGAATTCCAGGTCAGCCTGTGCTAGAGTGAAACTCTACCTCAAAAAAAAAAAAAAAAAAAAAAGAAAAGAAAAGAAAAGAGAGAAAAGGGAAGGGAAGGGAAGGGGAAGGGAAGGGAAGGAAGGGAAGGAAGGGAAGGGAAGGGAAGGGAAGGGAAGGGAAGGGAAGGGGAAGGGAGGGAAAATGGGAATAAGGGAAGAAGGGAAGGAAGGAAAGAAGAGAAGGGACAGGGAGGAGGGACAGAGGGAGGGAGGAAAGGCTGGAAAGACTGACAGCATTCCAATGGGATGACAATTTAGGTTATCTTCTGACTTCTACAAGCATGTGGGCATGCACCCACAAACTTATGTGTGCCTCCCAACACAGACATTCACACACATGCATTAAAATTAAAATATGTTTAAAACTATACCTGGGCTACAGGAAAGAATGAAGACATTACAGCAGCATGGAAATTCTCCTACACTTGCTATTCTTAGGTAGTATGCATTCATTCTTAAAAATAAAAAGCTTAACTGATTTCCTGAAGAACTTGATGCTATAATGAAGATTAAATTGTTAAGGATCACTGGGGTATAATTTTAGTTCCTGTCTGTTTCTTGAATCTTTAGTAGGGTGGAAGAGTCCACCTAATGCTTGTATTTATCATCTGCAAAGCAGATGGCAATAGGAAGGGGTGTGGACACACAAAGGCATTCTTCCCCTGCAGGAATCCATGAAGCTATGATGCAACACTCAGGGGTCTGAAAACGCTGAGCATAAAAGTATTTTTAAAATACATAAAAGAATTTTTCATACAATTCATGAAATCCAAAGACAGATAAATTATACAGTTTCTTTGTTTTCAACAAACATCTGTTGACTAGCACTGCAGTCAAACATGTTAAATGCAAGCAAAGACTCTTGATTTCATTAGGCAAAAATATAGATGGGAGTCTGTTTACTCTTACCTAGTTAGGAGAGCAAAACTTTGTTTTTTAATAACTCTCAAAGTAGAAAGTAGAAAAAACATGCTTGTCAATTGTAAATTTTAGAAAACTGTATTTGTGATTATGGTATAGTTTAGCTTCATAATAACATTTTAACCTGCAATATACTATTTGTAACCATAAAAGTACTCAATGAATTCTAATAAAAATGTATGTACATCCATATATACATACATATTAGATGTACATGGCATACTATATTTGAGTTTTCAAGTAATCTGACAGTAAAATCCACTACATTATCATGTTAAATACACACAGGCACTACTATCAGAGAGTTTAATTTGAATTTTGATGAATTGGGAAAGATGGTGGCACTTGTAATTCTGACAAATATGAGACACTGGATGCATTAATTACTAGTCTATATAATTAGAGGACTCTGAGCAGCAGGCACAGTTTGAGCACTAAGCCAGCCTGGCTTGCTAATGTTGAAGAAGCATTCTCCATGTGGCTCTGAGTAAGAACAGATGCCTCATATCTTTTAGAAGGGAAATTACATTCTGCAGAAGAGGAACTTAGCACTGCCAAATTAATAAAAGGTTGCATCATCTCCTGGAATACATTAGCATGCAGTTTTCCTCTTATTTCAATGATCTCCTCTGAATTAGCCCTTCTTGGAGTTTGGAAGCTCATAGAAAACTGAGTTTCCCTCCTCCACAAGCAGGATCACTTCCAAGACACTGAAAATCTACCTTCTCAATCCTTACACATATGTAACTGTGGACATTGTGAGTTTCCCTCTTCTCTTATAAACCTCTTAACTCAGACTGAATAATAATGTGAGGATTCTTGCATTCAGAAATACATTCTGGAATGTCACTATAAATAAATGGCTATAAATCCAATAGAAACCTGAAACATTGAGTAATATATGTGAGGAAAATCATTGAGGAATCACAGCAAATAAGAATAATTCATTCCCTGAGAAACATTTCCCTATTTATTTTACATGGTTTCAAAGCAATACAACCACTAAAAAATTCTGTTACAAATATGCTAATATTTATTATAATAATTCAATTAAGCTGAAAATGTAAAATACATATTCACATGACCCCAAACATTTGTTGTCTAACACCACAGTTGAACATCTAATGTGCAGGTACTATACTTAACTTTAAAACCACACAATGAAATAAGATATTTTCTGCTCTTTGAGGACTTACAGATTTGTAAAGCATGCCCACAAATAACCAAAAAGTGCATAACTGGGCTGGACAGATGGCTTAGCGGTTAAGGTGCCTGCCTCCTAAGCCTAAGAATGCCGGTTCCAATCTCCAGGCCCCATGTTTAGCCAGATGCAAAGTGACACAAGGGTGCAATGCTGCACTTGACCACAATGGGGCACACACATCTGGATTTTGTTCGCAGCAGCTGAGAGGCTGCTGGCGAGCGCATCTCTATCTGTCTTCCTCTCCCTTTTTCTCTGTCTTTCTCTGTGTCTCTCGCAAAAAAAAAAAAAATAAATAAATAAAATAAAATAAAACTGCATAACTATGTGTAGAAAGAGAAGTACTGAAAACTAAAGTACCAAAAACAATGACATTTAAACCAAACTGGGGCTCCAAACAAATAATTAACAATTATATATTGCTTGTATTGCACATTAAATCAGAAAGCTTATGAATACAGGCACCACAAACCCCATCGGAAATTTGCTATTCTATAATCTCTGTCTGTTGCATTCACCAGATTATTATGGACAGTTTAAAAATGATTTTTTAGGTATTATTTTGAGGTGATGGCCAAATTCTACTACATGCACTTAAGATGAGAATCTTGATCATAGTGATGACATCTTAGTAGCATTTGCTCATCCAGAACAATAATAATGAAACTGTAGAAGTAAGGTCTCTGAATAAGTACCAATTCATTAAATGATATCACTTATGAAAAATTGTAGTGTGAAAGAAAAGAAAACAATTCATGTGGGAGATAAGGTAATTAAGGACCAAATGGTGAAAGGGCTTATTTGTTAAACTAAAGAACATGAAGCTTATTCCGCACATTATAGGGAACTATCTAAAGTAAAAATTTTTGAATCATATCTAACAATTAAGACAATAAAAACAGTTAATAATAATAAACTTTAAAAACACAGCAAAGGGCTGGAGAGATGGCTTAGCGGTTAAGGCACCTGCCTGCTAAGCCTAAGAACTGTGGTTCCAATCTCCAGCGGTTCCATTCTCCAGGTCTCACGTTTAGCCAGATGCAAAGTGATGCAAGGGCGCAATGCCGCACTTGCCCACAAGGGGGCGCACACATCTGGATTTCGTTCACAGCAGCTCAGAGACTGCTGGCACACCCATCTCTATCTGTCTTCCTCTCCCTCTCTATCTGTCTCTCTCCAAAAATAAATAAAATAATTTAAAAAATTTTAAAAGACAGTAAAAACATTTGATAAAATAGTAATGTAGATTTTTACTGTTCATACTCTCATAGGCGGTTATAATGCATATCCAATTTCAACTATAAAGAGCATTATAAACACCTTTTTGTTAAAATTTGATTTTAGTATCTAATATATTGAGCAGATATTGATGCAATGTCATTGGTTCTCAATTCTATCTATTCTTGACATAATTAGGCTCAGCATTTGACAAAACAGGAATGTGATATAAAATAATTGAAGGTAACAATAATTTTATTTGAGGAAAAAGTTAAAGAAAATGTGGCCACTAAAAAGTGAAAAGCAGTCTGGAGAGATAACTTAGTGGTTAAGGCACTTGCCTGCAAAGTCTAACAACCCAGGTTTGATTCCCCAGAACCCATATAAGCCATATGTACATGGTGGTATATGCATCTGAAGTTTGTTTGCAGTGACTAGAGGCCCTGGTATGTTGGCACATACCTTTAGTTCCAGCACTTGTGTTGCAGACAGCTTCAGGTTCGCTGAGATGAACTTCCAGACCAGGCACAGTTATGGAGGAAGGGATATTATTTATTGAAGCTTACAGATCCAGGGGAAGTTCCATAATGGCAAGAGAAGCGGCCTGCTCTCCACAGGACCAAGCAGAGAGAGAGAAAGCCAACCAGCCACCACAGCACACAGAGTAAAACTAACTACAGCCAAAAGGTCACACAGCAGACTTCAGGAACTCCTGCTAGACACATTTGCATATCTTTACAATGGAATCTCAAACCCATCACCACACCTTAAGACCAGGCCCCCAGTGACCTTGCCTCTAGCAACCGCCCCTGGCCCCCAATATATTTAGCTCCTGGCCCCAATAGATTTATAACTATCACACATTGTAAATTGTACTCAGTCCAATTTCAAAGGTTCTCTGATCTTGATCAACTTAAGATAGTGAGTCCTGTAAATCAAACAAGTTAAATACTTTCAACATGTAAAGGCACAGAGTAAACATTTTAACTGTATAAGGAATAGCAAGGAGAGACTAAAACAATGCAAACTCAATCACCATCAGCCATCATCAAACTTCTGCAGTTCAAGTTCAATATAACCAGAGACTAACAGTCTCCATGTTTACCAATTCCGCCCCTCCAGCTGGGCAGAGTCGCCAGGAAAACTTTCATCCCAGTTCAACACTGCACTCCATGGTAGTCCTTTTGCACAGTCCTGGTATATCCAAAACATCTTCAGGTCTCCATGCAACCCACAGTCCATCTTCCAAAAGGCTCTTCCAGCCTATTCCTGAGGGTCTTCATGACCTGCTTCATGCCGCATCTCAGCAGCGGCTCCTGGAACCGTGTGCAACTCATGACCATTCTATGCATTTTTCATATTTCCAAAACTAATACCAGGTGTGCAGGACACAGCCATATTCTTAATCCAGGGACAAAATAAATCAGAGCCTTGAAAAGCAGGTTCCTTCTCCAGTAAACTCTTTCCAAAAGTTTGCATTTCTAACAGTCTTTCCTCAGGCATCCTCTCCATTGTTTTAATGTAAATCAAGTCAGGCCACCTTCCTTCCACCTTCCTTAAGATTGCTAATGTGTGACAATACAATAGCAGCTAAACCAGTCTCAGTGCCTCTACTTTTAGCTTGCTTCAGGTTTTCCAACTCAAAATCTTAAAATTTCAGTCCGATATCTTTAGCCAAGCACATCAGTCCATTACAAATTTAACCTTGATCAAACTTTCTGGACCTGGATAGCAACGTAGCCATCCCTTATGCCAGTAGCCCAGTTCCAACAAAGTCCTCTGCCATCTTTCCTTCCCCTTAGAAAGCTCATAAGCCAAGCCTCGAAGTTCAATACTGTCTGCACTTAGCATTCTCAAACTCTCATCAGAATAGTCCATAAAACTTGGCTTACCACTCCAGAAGGCATCTTCAGTTGCAAGCACCAAGTCCATGCCCATTCCTCCAAAACAAAGGTTCCAAAAGACGAATATCCACACGGTCAGGTTCATCTCACCCCACACTCCTGGTACCACTTTACTGTTGCAGACAGCTTCAGGTTAAGATGAACTTCCAGACCAGGCACAGTTATGGAGGAAGGGATATTATTTATTGAAGCTTACAGATCCAGGGGAAGTTCCATAATGGCAAGAGAAGCGGCCTGCTCTCCACAGGACCAAGCAGAGAGAGAAAAAGCAACCAGCCACCACAGCACACAGAGTAAAACTACAGCCAAAGGTCAGCAGTTCAAGTTCAATATAACCAGAGACTAACAGTCTCCATGTTTACCAATTCCGCCCCTCCAGCTGGGCAGAGTCGCCAGGAAAACTTTCATCCCAGTTCAACACTGCACTCCATGGTAGTCCTTTTGCACAGTCCTGGTATATCCAAAACATCTTCAGGTCTCCATGCAACCCACAGTCCATCTTCCAAAGGCTCTTCCAGCCTATTCCTGAGGGTCTTCATGCCCTGCTTCATGCCGCATCTCAGCAGCGGCTCCTGGAACCGTGTGCAACTCATGACCATTCTATGCATTTTCATATTTCCAAAACTAATACCAGGTGTGCAGGACACAGCCATATTCTTAATCCAGGGACAAAATAAATCAGAGCCTTGAAAAGCAGGTTCCTTCTCCAGTAAACACTCTTTCCAAAAGTTTGCATTTCTAACAGTCTTTCCTCAGGCATCCTCTCCATTGTTTTAATGTAAATCAAGTCAGGCCACCTTCCTTCCACCTTCCTTAAGATTGCTAATGTGTTTGACAATAGCAGCTTAACCAGTCTCAGTGCCTCTACTTTTAGCTTGCTTCAGGTTTTCCAACTCAAAATCTTAAAATTTCAGTCCGATATCTTTAGCCAAGCACATCAGTCCATTACAAATTTAACCTTGATCAAACTTTCTGGGCCTGGATAGCAGAACGTAGCCATCCCTTATGCCAGTAGCCCAGTTCCAACAAAGTCCTCTGCAGTCTTTCCTTCCCCTTAGAAAGCTCATAAGCCAAGCCTCGAAGTTCAATACTGTCTGCACTTAGCATTCTCAAACTCTCATCAGAATAGTCCATAAAACTTGGCTTACCACTCCAGAAGGCATCTTCAGTTGCAAGCACCAAGTCCATGCCCATTCCTCCAAAACAAAGGTTCCAAAAGACGAATATCCACACAGTCAGGTTCATCTCACCCCACTCCTGGTACCACTTTACTGTTGCAGACAGCTTCAGGTTCGCTGAGATGAACTTCCAGACCAGGCACAGTTATGGAGGAAGGGATATTATTTATTGAAGCTTACAGATCCAGGGAAGTTCCATAAAGGCAAGAGAAAAGCGGCCTGCTCTCCACAGGGCCAAGCAGAGAGAAAAAAGCCAACCAGCCACCACAGCACACAGAGAGCAAAAAACTACAGCCAAAGGTCACACAGCAGACTTCAGGAACTCCTGCTAGACACATTTGCATATCTTTACAATGGAATCTCAAACCCATCACCACACCTTAAGACCAGGCCCCAGTGACCTTGCCTCTAGCAAGGTGATTGCAGATACAAACTATAATTTTCAAACATTTTTAGTAAAAGCTGCCTCCATGAAGAGAAATGAGCATAAAATAGAAAGCTTTCCAAATAAAGGGGAAAAAAAGAAAAGCTTCCAAAATGTGACAGATCAGATACAACTGGAAATTAGGCAGACCAGAAAAATATTTGTGAAACTATGTTACAAGAAATCTTAGAGCCAATAATACGGAGATCCTTAAAAATGTCAACGAGTGGAAAGGAATCCAACCACAAGATCCAAAGGAATCCTACATATAAAATGGTGCTTTTGGAAGATATTCAAAGGCTGTGTTGTTCTTTCCTGTTTGGATGCATTTGCATGATTATTGCAGTACTTAAATTGTATATTGAAGTAGATATGTCAGAAGTACCAGAAAAATGCCCCCAAAAACATATTGTTTATTCATTATAAAATCTGATACAGATAAATACTTCAGACACTATCACATATATTTAAAACCACTGAATAACTAAGGGTGATATATGGAGAAAAAGACCCAAGACATTTGGCCTGCCCAGTGAGTATTCTGTGCATAAATCTTAAAGCTTATTTTTCACTAAGGCACTCTGATAAAATATGCTATATAGATATGAATTATTATATATTTAGTACAATAGACCCCACAAAGGGAGCAAGGAGCTGGATGGAGAAATGATTCTAATCTTTTGATAAAGTTGTCAAGCTAAGTCAGTATTTGGACACAAGAGAACTGATGCATACAATTTATTTAGATTTTGAAAAGCTATCTAACAAGATTCTTACCAAAATAACTTAATGTTTAGTCACTATGGGCTTTAGAAACATGTATTATCATCCATGAAAAGCTGGTTGAAATCATGAAACAAGTACATACCGTCTCCCCCCCCAAAAAAAATTGTTTCTTTCAGTATAAAAGTTCAAATACTAGACACTCTAAGAATTGGGGTATCATAATTTCTCTAGACACAATAGTATCCAGAGAATTCATGAGCTTCACAGATATCACAGTAACATTTTTGTCTTAGTCTTGGAATATATCTCCATGCTTTCCTTAATACCCTGGGCAGCGCCAACAAAGTCTCCTGAGCAGGTAGATTAGGGAAGGAAGACAAGAGAGGAAGAAAAGAAGGAAGAAGGAAAGAAGTAGAAAGAAAAGTTTTTGTGAGTCTCCCTCATACAAACAGATGAATTTCTTCAAACTTTTGCCAGAATTCATTAGAGCCACTTCTGGATAACTCTTCTGGAGATTCAAAAAGAAATTGTGAGTGATAATCATGAAAAGCCTGGAGATAGCTGCAGTAGATAGATAAAGGACTAATAAACTCCCGTGTGGACATTTGTATGCATTCATAGAGAAATACAACTCTATTCATTGTGAAAGGAAAATTAAATTTCATTTAGATAAAAAACTTATTATAATGTGAAATCTCAGAAATTTTGCAAAGCCTTCCCTGAAGATAGTCCAGCAAGCTGACAGTTTTAATGCTGCCATCTATAAGACACTATATATGTGTACATGTTAAAAACACATATATATAGCACTATCTGGCACTTTGTCATAATATATCAAGTTCCTGGATAATGTCATCCAACTTAGGTTTCCACATTTAAGTAAAAATACACAAACGTAGAAAGTGTTCCACAAAGGACAAGAACAAACCCAAAAGACATAAGGATTTATGAAGCCATGCAGAAAGCTCAGGCTTTGAGGCAGGAAAGCTAAAGTAGCCAGGGCAAGAATGGTTTACTAGCCACAAAGAATATGAAGTGAGACCTGAATGTTGTATAAAGAAGATTAGGTGGGAAACTTCATAAAGTTGCAACAAGCATAAAATCCATAATGATATCCAAATGATGTCAAAAATTATGAAATGCTTCAAAAGTCAAAAAGAATTAGCTGAACCTAGGAATGCTAGGTAAGATATAAATATATTGAGAAGGTATAAATATATTAATGTTTAGAGTTACTTTCCCCACTTATTCTAGAATCATAGATTTAGCTAAAGCCTCATTTTTGCACTAAAGATGTTTTACTGCAAAAACTTAATCCTTAAAAAAATAAAACTTAATCCTTAACGCAGATGATTAATTCATATAGACTGTGGCCCTAGTCAAAAATGAGAACTCAGGGCTGGAGAGATGGCTTAGTGGTTAAGGTGCATGCCTGTGAAGCCTAAGGACCCAGATTTGATTCTCCAGGTCCCATGTAAGCCAGATGTACGAGGGGCACATGCATCTGGAGTTCATTTGCAGTGGCTGGAGGCACTTGCTATTTCTGTCTCTCTCTCCCTCTCTCTCTGTCTCTAATAAATAAATAAATAAATAAGATCTTAAAAATAAATAAACAAAAATGAGAATTCATAAAATATGTGAGTACTCATTAAGTAAATTTTAATTTTGATAATATTGCCAATAAAAAATGCAAATAAAAATTTAAGAACTGAAATGTTACTTCTCCATGCACCCAAGATTGTGTTAACTCACTACTTATCAAAAAATAAAACTCAGGGGCTGGGGAGATGTCCCAGTTGGTAAGACTGCATTTAATGTAAGCATGAGGGCCTGAGTTGGATGTCCCACACCCATATAAACATCTGGGAATGGCCATAGACACTTGTGAGGCCATGAGTTTGTGATGAGCCGTGACCAGAGAATCCCTGGGGCTCACTGGTCAGCAAGTGTGGTCAAAAATGGTAGCTTCCAGGGAGTGATTGTCTCAAGGAAACATACTGGGGAGCAACAGAAGAGGACACCCAATGTTCTCCTTTATATTCTGCACATGTGCTCATGGGCATGCACACATGCACACATCATACACACACATGAAAATAAAAACTCATTTGAATTTAGTTGATATTTCCCATCATTAAACTTATGTGTTGCTTCAGAACCTAATTACAATCACTACAACTAGATGGTTTAGAAAGTAAAATGATTGCAGTAATACTGATAGTAATCCTTAAAGATGAATATTTGACTGATAATTAAAACTGTTGGCTCTCCACAATCGTGAAGAAGTCACTAACAAATATATTTGATATTGGGCTGGAGGGATGGCTTAGCAGTTAAGGAATTTGCCTGCAAAGCCAAAGGACCCAGGTTCAATTCCCCAGGATCCACATTAGCCAGATGCACAAGGGGGTACATGTGTCTGGAGTTTGTTTGCAGTGGCTAGAGGTCCAGGTGCACCCATTCTCTCTCTCTCTCTCTCTCTCTCTCTCTCTCTCTCTCCTTTCTATCTCTGTCTTTCTCTGTTGAATAAATAAAAATAAAAAATATATATATATTTAATATGGGGTCTATGTGGTAGTTTGAATATATGTCCCCCAATATATCCAGTGTTTTATTAGTTATAGTTTGCATCTGCAATCACCTTGCTAGAGGCAATGTCATTGGGGGCCGGTCTTAAGGTGTGGTGGTGGGTTTGAGACTCCATTGTAAAGATATGCAAAGTGTGCCTAGCAGGAGTTCCTGAAGTGTGCTGAGTGACTCTTTTGGCTATAGTTTTGCTCTGTGTGCTGTGTAGCTGGCGGCTTGGTTTTTCTTTCTCTTGCCTGGTCCTGTGAGAGCAGGCCGCTTCTCCTGCTATTATGGAACTTCCCCTGGATCTGTAAGCTTCAATAAATAATATCCCTTCCTCCATAACTGTGCCTGGTCTGGAAGTTCATCTCGATGAATCTGAAGCTGTCTGCTACAGTCTAATTCCATCAAATTCTGAAAAGACAGAATTCTTATAAGAAGCAGACAATAAAATTTCATTTGTAGAGGTCTTGTGATTATATTAAGAAAAAGAGCCGGGCGTGGTGGCGCACACCTTTAATCCCAGCATTCGGGAGGCAGAGGTAAGAGGATCGCCGTGAGTTCAAGGCCCCTGAGAAGGCAGAGTGAATTCCAGGTCAGCCTGGACTAGAGTGAAACCCTACCTCGAAAAACCAAAAAAATAAAAATAAAAAAGAAAGAAAGAAAAAATATTGATCTACCACCTTCAAATCATGTATTCCAAAGGCTATCAAATGAAATTGGACTTGAATGGAGAAAATATAAAAGCATTAAAACATCACTTCTCAGGGCTAAGGATGGGTATAGTGCCTGTCCAGCAGATACAAAGCCCGGAGTTGGAATACTATCACCACATAAAACAGTTGTAAACCCTGCACTTGAGAGGTAAAGACAGGAGGATCAAGAATTCAAGGTCATCCTCAGCTACAAAGGGAGTTGCTGGGGCTACATAAGATCCTATCTTCAAGATAAAATTGCTTCTCTTGTCAGTGAATTGATAATTCTACATTTCCATTTTAGTTGCTTTTATATTGAGGCAGAGAGAGCGAGAGAGAATGGGCATGCCAGGGCCTCCAGCCACTGCAAACAAACTCCAGATGCATGTGCCACTTTGTGGATCTGGCTTATGTGGATACTGGGGAATCAAGCCTCAAACCAGGGTCCTTAGGCTTCACAGACAAACGCTTAACTACTAAGTCATCTCCCCAGCCCTTGAGTAGTTTTAAGACAGTTTAGAAGCCCTGAATTAAAACATTCTATAATCAAGTAATGAAACTCCATGTAAATAATAAATTTAAAGTATATACACATTCCATACATTTCTCTTATGTAATACACAGATTTTTCTAGAGGAAAACTACACAGTGACATTTATTTAAAACAAACTTTTTATTAATGTTCTCTTTGTTGTAGTTTTTGTTGAGGAAGTCTTACTCTAGCCCAGGCTGAGCTGGAATGCACTTTGTATCCCAGGATGGCCTTGAACTCATAGTGATCCTACTTCCTAGCCTCCAGCATGCTGAGATTATAGGCATGAGCTACCCAGCTGTACTTACTTTTCTCCGTAAAATCTTAGTAGAAGCTTAAACATACATTTTCTAAAATAATATATGTGTTATATTGCTGTGTAATTTCCAGCTTAGCGCAATGGAGGGGCTATAAAGTTTTATGTGCACTCTCAGTTGTTATGGTTTACTTTAATTTATGTAATTATGGATGAGGTCAATATGGAAAACTAGACATCACTCATCACTGGTAAACATTCCTGAAGAATGTGTGTGCCTTCAGGAATCAAACTAACAGGCTTAAAGCCCACAAGGTCAAATGAAAGCAACCAGTTGTTCAGCCACTCAACAGTTGATTGTTTTCTATATTACATTTGTACTTTGGGGATGGCTTGACGGGCAATCAGCTATATCAGAATGCTCTCAGATGACAAGCAACTGAGCACATTAAGCAAATGACTTTGTTCTAATTGTCACACATCAAGGCATAAGAACAGCTTGTTTAAAGAAAAACCTTGTGACACGATGTAAACAGGTTCCTATGTTCAATTTAGTCAAGTAGCATTCTTTTTCAAATGTAAATGTTAAAGTCCTCTAAAAGTTCTCAAAGTTTCAAAAGTTAGTGGAAATATTGTGTTTTAACTTATTAAAAATTAAACTTAAATTAGGTTTGGATTTCTTCATATCCATTTAAAAAAAATCCCTGAAGGATAAAAAGTTTTCTGTACTCTGTAATTGCCCCCTTAACACTCATTCGACCCTCTATTCTTGTTAGACGTTTTGTCCTGAAATGAACTGAGAGCTAAACACTAAACTCATTTATATAAAAATTCAGAAGAGAACAAGAAGCTATTTAGTTCAATTTCTTCATGATTCCTTCTATAGCATCCATAAGTTATAGACCCACTGCCTAGCTGCTTCCAAGGCGGAAAATTCATTACCTTAATGACAGCCTATTATATTGTGTTAGATCAAAGTGTTTAAAAGATCTTCCATCAAGAATCTCACATCACATGTTCGAGAGTGTGTCTATGCATGTATATGGGCCACAATATCAGATTATCTGTACGTAAGTCAAGGAACATATCAATGACAAAATCAGCCTAGCTATGCTTTCCACCACTTGGTCCTATCAATTCTGTTGGAATTTAGAGAAATAAATACCACGTATTCTTCTTTTATTCATCTCTACTTCCACAAACATAACCTTTTCTAACACTGTAAGACACATGATAACCTCTCCCACTTGATTCTGATTAATTACACCTCCCCTGTATTTTTTCCGTGAGATGAACACAATCCCTTTACCTTGTCTATTACAATAGAATTACCTCTTCTTCCCTGGTACTTCCAAAATGGACTCTTTAAAGTAAAATAATTCATGTTAAGTAGCATTATAGTAGATCGTGAATGTTTTATATTAAATTTATACATAATGCCAAATGAAATGATATCAGAGTGAAGATACTAGTCCCCTAAGTGATAGATTTTCTGAGGAACATCAAGAGAGAAACCAACTGGGTTTTGACTATTGTATTTTCTAGCATAATCATGACTTGAAACATTCTTGCACTACAAATACTTAAAGAAGTGACAGTATAGGTAATCTGCAGATTAGATAGATGTACAATAGGTAGCTAAAATTTCTGTAAGACTCCACATTATTTTTTTGGCTTTCCAAAGTGAATTACAAAAGTATGTCTGAATTAAAATCCAAACAAGACTATAAAACAAATTTTTCTGTAATTCTTTTCTTCATATCTTAACTACAATGACCACTGGAGTACCTTCTCTAATTTTATTATCTATAATTATTTAAAGCTCTTCTTGAATTAAAATTCTTCAGCTAATATCACATCATTCATAGATATAAATAGCTTTGATAAAACTAGTAAAATTGTCTTACTGAAGAATGGTATAAAAGCCAGTTTGATTTTGAAAGCAACTTCATTTTTTATAAAAATCATATAATTATGTTGTTTACCTCAAGTGGCATTGTTTGGTCTAAGATATTAATTGGAAAAAGAAGTGTACTGTCTCTTTGCATAGTTAAGACTTTTAAAATAAATGTAATTATCTCTATTTTAGAATTAATAATGGGAATCAACTCATTACATCTAAACATGAGAAGAGTTTTTCGCACTCTCAAAGTACAACTGAGCCGGGCGTGGTGGCGCATGCCTTTAATCCCAGCACTCGGGAGGCAGAGGTAGGAGGATCTCCATGAGTTCCAGGCCATCCTAAGACTACCTAGTGAATTCCAGGTCATCCTGGGCTGGAGTGAAACTCTACCTTGAAAACCAAAAAAAAAAAAAAAAAAAAAAATCACAACTGAGAAAGGGCCCATGAATTCTTTAAGTACCACTCTACATATGCTTTCTGTCAGTCCTCCAACACCATAAAATAATCAGAGCAATTATTCTTATTCTTTACACTTTGTGATGTAGAACCTGAGACTTATGAATATGAATGAAATTCAAGGTCATTTCAGATAATGGAGCTAAGTTTTAAGTTAGAAGTTCTAACTCTAAGTACGGTAGTAGGTAAGGTCAGCATCTTATGATTGCCAGAGTACAGATCAGGATTGCAAAAATTTCTGAACTATACTTCTTATATTTCTTCAGAGAGATTAGGAAGTCAAAGAGTATGGACAGCAATGGTAAGGTTAAGTTGCAGAAAAGCCAACACACAAAGTAGATTCACTCAAAATATTGACTTCAAAAGCTTTCAAGAAAAAAAAAAAAATCACAGTGGAAAACGTTCACATGTCCAGGTGTGGCCTGAGCTGGTTCCCCGCAGGGATCTCTTCCTGTTATCTTGGCCCCTATTTCTCCATCCTTTGGAAAAACAGTTGGAGCATGAATTAGGATTTTAGATTCCAACTTCTGCAGAGGCTGATTTTATGGAAGAACCTGGCCAGTTTTCTGGCCCAAGAAAAGGATTAATAGAGCAATCGAAAAAAAAAAAAAAGAAAAGAAAAATAAATCTTTATTTCATGGAGGCAATGAGATGGAGAGAGTATTATAGAAGGAAAAGGGAGCAGTCAAAATCATTTACCAATAAAGGACAAAGATGTCTGCCAGATGTGAATGCAGATGAAGTCTTTCATTTATCTGGAGATGTTTGGCAATGTTACCTAGTTTTGCATAGTGACTATGTGCATTTTTAAATCAGCACATAACCAGGTGTGGTGGCACTGTGAGTTCAAGGCCAGCCTGGGACTACAGAGTGAGTTCCATATCAGCCTGAGCTACAAGGAGAGTCTGCCTCAGGAAAAAAAAAAAGTCTCTGGGTGTGGTGATGGACACCTTTAATCCCAGCACCTGGGAGGCAGAGGTAGGAGGATCCTGGCCACCATGAGACTACATAGTGAATTCCAGGTCAGCCTGAGCTACAAGGAGAGTCAGCCTCAAAAATCAAACAAACAAACAGACAAAAAACTCAATGACA
The DNA here is from genome assembly GCA_036365145.1 of Orientallactaga sibirica. NCBI lineage: Eukaryota > Metazoa > Chordata > Mammalia > Rodentia > Dipodidae > Orientallactaga > Orientallactaga sibirica. The sequence continues at coordinate 29,030,254 of JAEOAD010000004.1, read as the reverse complement.
TATACATTTTCTAATGTAATGTTGAAAGAAAATAAACACTGCAGTTATTCAATGTATAAAAGAAAACATTTGGCCAAAGATATATGTTTCATTTTATAAAGACTCCGTGGGATAGAGCTGTTATGGTAACAGGGCACAGACGTGCAGTAGAGTCTTGTTTCATGGCATTTCACTATTCAGTCCTTTTGCCACCATTATGAAACTTTTCTTTCTTGTAATTGTCAATGCAAAGCTATGTATTTATCATTGTAGAA